>CM028138.1:606187500-606625000 GCA_016271365.2 Neoceratodus forsteri
ACCCCATCTGGAGTACTGTGTGCAGTTCTGGAGACCCAATCTCCTAGAAGACATAGACAGGATGGAAGCTGTACAGAGGAGGGCACTCAAAATGGTGCAGGGTCTGCACCGGAAGACATATGAAGAGAGACTTAAGGAGCTTAATATGTATAGCCTCGAGGAAAGGAGGGAGAGGGGGGACATGATAGAAACTTTCAAGTACCTCAAGGGAATCAACAAAGTCCAAGAGGGTAGCATCTTTCAAAAAAGAGGTGTGCAAGAACAAGAGGGCACAATTTGCAGATAGAGGGGGGCAGCTCAGAGGTAATTTAAGGAAGTATTTTTTCACAGAGAGGGTTGTGGATGCATGGAACGGCCTTCCGGAGGAGGTTGTGGAGTCAAAATCAGTGGTGGAATCTACATGCATGGACAGTCATAAGGCAATTCTAGGGTGTGGGGGTAAGAAGAAGTAGGCTGCTGGTTAACTAGGATCTGCAGCTTATCCAGTAGGTAGGGAAAATGGGCAGACTGGGTGGGCCAAGCGGTCCTTATCTGCCGTCAAATTCTATGTTTCTATGTTATGTTATAGGGCCTGAATGACTGTAAGTAGTTCAGGAGTGCAATTATGGGTCAGAATACTTTTGTTTTTCTTTGGTGTCAAGCATATGCTAGGAGTCCAAAATTGTGAAAGAAAAAGGATGCCTGCAGTACTAAGACTGACCAACAGAGGTCTCTGTTTCAAAACGTTGTTTCCCTTGCATGATGTCACGGTTGGGGGTTGCAGCACTAAGAAAAAAGAGGCAGGGTTATGCAAATGGTGCAAAGCACAGAAATAAAAGCATTTGTTCATAAAAAAACAGCACTTTTTGGCAGTTTGAATGGTAGGAGATTGATTCACAACTCCTACAGGTTACTACTGCCATTTGTTATGGCAAACTTCAGAAGATCACTTTAAATACCTCAAGGGGGTAATAAGGTACAGGATGGGAGAATATTTCAGAAGAAAAGGTTTTCAAGAAGAAAAGGACATGCTATGAAGCTGGAGTGGGGTAGATTCAGTAGAGATGTTAGGAAGTACTTCACAGAAAGAGTGGTGGATTCCTGAAACAGCATTGCAGTGGAGGTGGTGGGGGCAAAAACAGCAATGCATGGGATAAGCACAAAGTATTCATAGTGGAAAGAAAGGGGGGGGAGAGGGAGAAAGCTGTAGATTGGGCACGATCTGATATAACAGTGTAGGTATATCTGTTTTTATGTTTCTAATTCTTGAAAAAAATGAAGTCTCCTTACCGTCACCACTACCTTCTAAGGTCGACTCCATTGATGGCAGGCTGAGAATTTCTTCCTCTTCTTCTTCTTATTGTTCATCTTCTTCTCTCTCTTTTTTTTTTAAAATAGGAACACTAACAGTAGTAAATCAAATGAATACTGAACAGCTATAGCTGCTGTCGTATAGACGAAGATTTGACTCCTGGCAGGCGAGCGATGTCATCGGAGCGCACTCAGTGGTGGGAGAAAATGAACTGAGGCGGTTGAAGGGTCGACACCGAGATGGCCTATACAGCACAAGCTAGTCTCACAGCACCGCACATGTGCAGGCCTATCCTGGTGCCGGCCCTCCTGAAGATTTTTGGCTCCTGCGGGGTCCTAGCACCTCCGGCGTAGTCCCATTAGTGTGAATGAGTGTTTTCCATGGAATACCATATCCCAAGATTAGGGATTCCATCATGAAAACTGCTATACCAAACCTATTTTTTGTATACCACAATTTTTACTCACTGTCAACCCCCTTAGACCTCAAAGTGTCCCTAGTTTTAAACACATGTATTACAATTGTTCACATTATGTAGAAGACTGTTGATATAGCTGGGAATTTGAGTCAGATTCCTTTTTTTCTTTTAAAAAGTAGAAAACATGCTGTTCACCATACTGGTGTTACTACACAAAATCATGTTTGTTTACATTCTTTGATCAACTACTGCTGCATCTTTCCTGGACTTGGAAACACCCCCATCTCAGTGTAGTCAGTGCTCCTCATTTATTGTTTTAGCGCAGTGGGCCACCGCCTTATATTTTTTCACCATCACATATATTTTTTATCAAAACCCTATATTTGTAGCTATCACTTTAATTTGTTTTCATAAAATCCTCCAATATTGCCTTTTACCACCATCCTTTATTGCACTACTACCCTTCTTTTGATACAGGTGCTCTAAACCTTACTTAAAACCACTTACATACATGCACAGTGTATACAGGAGGTCCATGGCATAATAGGCCATTCGGCCCCAATCACCACAACCACTGCTCTGTATCTGCAGGCTATGAGGAGTCCTGGTGCAGCCACTCATTATGCAGTAGGAAGAAAAGATACAGTGCATCATGAGTGGCTGCACTGTTTGGGGGTGAAT
The DNA here is from genome assembly GCA_016271365.2 of Neoceratodus forsteri. Taxonomy (NCBI): domain Eukaryota; kingdom Metazoa; phylum Chordata; order Ceratodontiformes; family Ceratodontidae; genus Neoceratodus; species Neoceratodus forsteri. The sequence continues at coordinate 606,189,891 of CM028138.1, forward strand.
CATCAACATCAGTGAATTTTAGTAAAGTTAAGCAATCATAAAATGTGGGGTTTTAACTAGAAATAAAATGACGGGGGTGCTAGAGAGCTGATCGCCTGGCAGGACATAGATTTGAGCAGCTCTGCAAATTGGCTGGGACAAATTTACAAATTTAGCAGTTTAAGTTGCTAGAATACCGCTACAAAAATAATACTCACATTCCCAAAGTCGAGAGCTTTCAGTACATACCAAACTTAGGATGGTGAAGCAGAAAGGTTCAGCGCCAGCACAAAATCAGCTAAGGCCACACAACTTCTGAGTGGCGAAGCAGAAAATGCAGCTGACAATACAGCTCCTCCATGGCATCAAATGTTGGCCACCATGAAGTCGCTAGACGCCAAAATGGAAAAAATCTTGGCACATCTTGAGAAGCAGGATTTAGCGATCAATGAACTTACCAATACAGTGGCGTACAGTGAAAAGCAGTCGATCACCACGCAGGCTGCAGTCACCACACCGACCCAGGAAAATATTCAGCTCCGGGGCAGGCTTGAAGCTCTGGAGAACATGACCTGTGCAGGAAATGTTTGCCTGTAGGGGTCCCGGAGGGCATTGAGGAACTGACTCTTCTGGCCTATTTCAAAGAATAGATGCAGATATCAATTCCAGTTCCTGAGGACTTAGATTGGGGATCCTTAAGGTGAGCCTACAGAGTGAACCAAAGAGTGTGGCCTACTGACACCAACTTGCCGCGTACTATCCTGCTATGCACAGTTGAAGTGGGACACTTTGATCTCGGCAGCAAGGGCAGTATACTCCTTAGCCATAAATTACTTTGATGTTAAATTATTTCCTGAGCTTTCATTTCAAACCCGCTCCCATCGCAAACATTTTGATGGGGTAAGACACAGATTGTGTGCCCTGGGCATAACACACTCATTTTTATTGCCTGCATGACTGAGGATATCGTATGCTGGGAAAACATAGCAATTCTCAGATCCAGCAGACGAAGGTCGCTGGATGGAGAAGACAGAGAAAGAGTTTGCTTCTCGAGATGGTGTGATCAACGAAGAAATGGTCAAGGAGGAGGATTAGGGAAGGGCCTGAACTGGAGTGTTACCTGCTCTTTCCATTCATCTTAGCAGGACATTTGAAGTGATTGGGGACTGATTTTGGTCTCTGATGGTACTCAATCCTCACATAGGTTGGTAGACACTAGACATATTTTGGGGGATAGTATCCAACTGCTGGTTGCTCAGATCTTTGATGGTGGATTTCTTTTGCCTTTTATGGTAGCCCTTCATACTCTGCTTAACATGTTGGGGGCAGGTATGACACCTTCAAGTGTACGCTCTATATTATTATTATTAAAGATAAGTTCCAGCTCAAGTTTATTGGGGATTACTTTTCTATAAAAGTTTATAAAAATAACCAATACTAATTATTTTAAGCTGCTAGTTATATTTAGAAGGCAGCGATTTGCAGAGGGCTACGACTTGTATGATTCTTCCTAATGTCATGTTTAATTATGTGTTTCTGGATAAATAGCAATCCTAAGAGAGTGCATTAGCTTTTCCTTGTATTACTACCTGTTACTAGGACATTCAAAGCCATTGAGATGACTGGCATTGATGGACTCTGCTGTGGACTATAATTGTGGGGAACCCCCTATTCCTATTGTACAAGACTGTAGGAGACCTGTATGAATATCATGGATGTAACGTCTTTGTGATGTGCATTTATTATTGTCCTACATTAGGAAATGTGTGTAAGTTTCATACAAATACAATAAACATAAAATACAAAAAAAAATAAAGCAAATGATGGAAAAATAGGTTGACAGTGTCCCTTTAAATACTGAGAAATATCACCATACTTATTCTGATGGTCTACCCACAAAGATCTTTTTTTAACAAAATGTATTTGACAAAAAGTGTTCTTGTTGTTTTTTTTTAATTACATGCCACCAGCTTTCCACCAGAATATTTTTTGTCTGTTTGAGTGGACAAACAAAACTCTCTCCAACACACAGTAGGGGATTTGAGGCAGCCATAACATTTTGTTGTCCTATACTGATTAAGAAATGGGAATTTGCAAGCAACCTTTTATCTTAATAAGAGTGGGCAACAATATTAACAATTCGAACAAACAGTGGGAGCACCTTACAGCGGGAGTGCCTTTTTTTCCCCTAAAAGACCACTGTAATTTGCACACTTCTCATATACAATAAAAGTACACATTTTGAATATGTGTCTCTTGGTATTTCTGCAAATCACATTCAGTGTTACTGCCAAACAACGACAAAAAAAAAAAAACCCACTCTGGATGTGTTCACCACTTTTCTCCACCCAGAGCAAGCTTAAAACTTACATCAAGGATCAAAATGGTATAATATCACTCATTGAAAGCAATAATATTAGCCTGTTCAAAACAGGACTCAGAACTCTCCTGCATCATGAACTGGCCTGTGTTTGCTTCAACTAGCCAACTACAGGACTCAATAGCTTGAACAACCCTCCCCCTCCCCCACAACCCCCCTCACCTTCTCACCCCATCCCCTCCTGCACAATCTCCTCCACCATCCAACCCTCTACCCTCTCCTGCCTCTAACATTCCCACCCATTCTCTCCTGCACAGCCCCTCCACTATCACACCCCTACCTCCATTGCTGTTATCTCCCACCTCCTCCCCTACACCCAGTACCCCTCCTTAGTTTCTCCCACTCCTGTCCCCCCACTTGCCTCCTACTAAGCTCCAGTTTGCCCACCCCTTCCCCAACCCCTTCACACTGCTGGCTCACTGCAGCAACACCTCCCTTCACTCCCCTACCATCACCCTCCCACAAAACAACAACGCCATCCTCAGGCTGCTCCCCCACCCACTCCCCACCTTCTGTATAGCTAGTCCCCACCTGTGTGGCCAGAACTCCTAGGAGCCTAATGACCCAATATTGATAGACTAAAGCACTTCCTTTGTAACGGTTTCCTTTTTTATGAGTTGTATTCTGAATATTTCTTTTTTGAAATGCTTTATGCCCTCTTAACCCTGTCCACCTATTATATCTGTAACCTGACCTAAACAAACTGTTCTTTCATAGTCTTTAACTCATATTGTTCTAATGTTTTAAACTGTTTTTTTTTTTAACTTAGCATTTTATCCCTCCTACTGCGTCATCTCACCACTCAATCGGACTTCCTCTATTGCGTTGCCCTTCTTCACACACTTGGAGTTGCCCCTAGAGTACCTGGTCCACATGTATCCTTTGATTGCCAGATTACCCCCCCCCAGTGGGGCAGAGGGAGCCCCCTACTCCCCCAGACCATTGCTTTGTGGACACTGTGCAGCGGAGTCTGCTCCGATGGTCTGACGGCTCGCAGTGAGGAGTCATCACCTAGGTGAGGAGAGGGTGTTTTTCCTCAGTTTTTCCTTTCCCCAGTGCTGGTGTGCAGTGAGGGCCAATGAGCAAGGAGGTGCGATGAGACGCACCTCCTGCTCCGACCCTCTGCTGACGTCTGTCCCGGAACCCACGCTGCTACCTCCCTCGACAGCGACTACCTCCCGAGTTCCCCCAGGAGGCAGTATTGTGGTGGGAGCTTGCAGACCGACCTCCCCCAGAGAAAGAGAGCAGCCATCGGGCACTCGATCCTTCTCTTCCCCGGCCGACCCCTGGCGGTCCATGCTAATTCCCGAACACGGGTCACTAGTGTGGCGCAAGGTAATATGTCCAGCGCCTCTACCCTCAGTGCCACCTGGCCGGCTGACTAACTGTTTTTTGTATGACCTGGAACTTTTGTAAACGAGTCCCAGGACACAAAGGTATTAATCCTAAACTGCAATAAATAAATAAATAATAAATTGCTTTTCTTTTTTTTTTTGCCCACCCACAGCCAATCCATCCTTAACTTTGTTAGTTTAGCAGGAACCCAGAATGTTACATTTGTTATGCACATTTTCTCATATTCAGACAGTTCACAGAAGTCTTTCAGTAAGTTAACTGTCTCTCTGACTTCATGGATACTGTAATTTTACAAGCGGTAGGCCCAGACTTCTATGGCTGGTACTAATTTACCCACACATCATTGGGCCCAACTGAACAGCATGATGACCATACAAATTAAGCACTGCTGTTATTGGTTTTACCAGCTTAAAAGCTGGAATTCAGGAGTTTGGGACAAGGTAGTTTATAAGAGACTGCCAGGAGCAGCACTGATGAAAAGATTCACGATCACCGTGGCGGTATTTCCTCGAAAGAGTTATGCTTTGCAATAAAGGTGAATAGCATCAGAAAAAAGCTAGTCAGAAAGATAGACACAATCGATACACTCAGTGATCTTGCCTGCATTCATTTTGAGCAGGACACTCTGTATAAACCAATGAAACAGATTCCGGCAGTGAGGTAAGTGTCTCAGTAGGTAGCACACTCACCTCTGAGGCCGGGAGATCAGAGGGCTGTGGGTTCAGTTCCCACATCTGGCACTTGGGTTAATATCCCAGTACTGACACTTTAGTGCAGCATGAGAGGGGTGCTGCACTTCTGAGGTGCGGCCTTTCAGATGAGACATTAAACCGAGGTCCCATCTGCCTGGATTGGTGGTAGTTCAGGTGGATGTTAAAGATCCCATGGCACTTATCAAAAAAGAGTAAGGGGATCTTTTTTTTATTTGAAGAAAAAAAACATTACATCAGTTTTGAAACATAAGAGAGAAAAAAAAACTCACAAATAAAACACAAATATAAAATTGAAAAATAAGAATACAGTCAAAAAACATAAAACATAAACATCCGAGCCTTCACATAAGAATAGAAAAATTATCACTAGTAACAATCCATGAAATGAAATCAATTCAACCAATTAATATGTTGCCACAACATAGAAAATTTCTACCTATCAAATTGTGCATTCTCTTTCTGTTTCATTTGTTTCAAAGCTGCTTCGATTTGAGTCACAATAATGGAATTAGGAGTATTAATATGTTGTAATGAATATTTTACACCGGGCTTGCCACAGGAAATACGTAATGCAAGAAAATATCACATTCAAAGTACTCGGGTGATATTTTGTATAAAAACCTGTATATTTCCCTAGAACCAAACACTCATAGGAAATATGTGCCACAGGACCCCAGTGCCATCGAGCAGCCAAATCTGACCAAAAATTAGCTGCAAAAAAACAGGAAATATAGAGATGCTCTAAGGTTTCCTCCTGTCCCCTACATTCAGGCCTCAAACATTGTCTCTCAGTAAGCGATTTGTGCTTCCAATTCCCTTTGACCCCTAATTTCCCATGCACACTCAACCACTGTACATCCCACTGGTATTCTCCTATCTGTTAAAATAAGCAATGCATTTTTTAATTTTGTAGGAAGGCATCTAGGAAAATCCACTTGTAAAGCATGATTCTGTTCCATGATCTTAGCATATAAAACCTTCCTATTTAATGTTGAAATATCAGATTTCAAAGGTTTTCATATCCTCAATTTCTTTAAAGAAGACTCAGCAAAATCTGGAGCATAGAGAGAAGCATGTAACCGGGATACAGGATCAGTCTAATGATCCAAATAGGGGAAACAAAAGTGCATCAGTCCAAGAGTCCTGCAAACCCTGAGACCGTCCTACTGAACCAAAATTTGTCCAATATGTGAAACAGGTATTCCGTTATTAGTCCCCATTGTAATTACAGTACTTTTTTGATGATTAATGCCTGCTCCTGCTAAAGCCATGAAGTTCTCACACACATAAAGCAGCTTCCCCTGATTTTACATCCCTAACAAAAAGATAGATGTCATCCGCATAAGCAGATATTTTCTGCAAATCAAGAGCTGGGATAGGTGAGAGACCAACAATGGTGTGATCATTTAATATTGCTCATGTAAGTGGGTCTAAACAGAAAGTATATAATAAAGGGCTGACAGGACAACCCCCAACAAACCATGAAGAGAGGGAACAGGTACAGAATTCTTATAAAACAACTTAATCCAACTAATCGAACTTGAAGGAATACCATATTCTTGTAAAACCCGGAATAAAAAATCATGAGACACATTATCAAATGCTTTACATTGATCAAGCGAAACTAAAAACCTTGTAATTTCTGTTGTGCACTAAATTTGCAATATCCCTCAAAAACCTGGCATTTTGTTGAATGTTGTGGTGAAGAATGGAACAAGATTGAGAAGGATGTATTAAATAGACTGACACTTTCTGCAGTCTTTTACATAAAATTTGGGATAACATTTTATAATCTGTATTTAACAGGCTAATAGGTCTCCAATTTTCAATATTCTGTTTATCACCCTTTTTGTGTAAATAATAATAGCACTCATAAAAGTTTGCAGACAAGTATCTTCCAAAAGTATGGAATTGAATATCTCTAGCAAAATTTCTGCCAAAACAGGTAAAACCGGTAACATTTATTAGTTAGACCACCTTCCCCTTGAGAAACTCCTGGTCTAAGGGTCGAAATGGCCTTTTGAACTTCAGGTAATAAAACAGGACCTCCAATATCTCTAGCAACAACCAAAGGCAGAGTAGGAATATCATATGACACCAAAGATTCCCAACTGGTTTTATGTTCAGACACCTTCTCTAGGGTATTACGCACTGACTGAGAGATATTGTCTAGCATTTTAACCTCTGATTTCCTGAGGACCCCTTCAGAATCATACAGACCAGCCATGACCTTATGCTCCAATTTAAATTTACAGGCCTCAAAAGGGTCTGAAAAAGGTTGGGGAAACTGTTCCAAATTTAAATGTGGCAAATAAAGAAGATGCTCTATTGTATTGATAATTTCGCATTTGAAGCTTTAAATCGTCAATCTGAAGTTTTATTCTAACATCCGAGACATTAGGTAGGGACATTAATTTATAAAATTGGTCTCTAAGATTCAAATAACTGATATACTCCATATTTCCTTTGTTTTCCTAAAGAAATAAACAGATGTTTTAAATCTACTTTGGTGTCTTGCTACCATGCCAACCAGGAATCAGAGAAATCAATAACAGATTTCCAACACTGAAAAAGAAGAGAAATGCATTGTGCAATTTTCTGATGATCCAAGACCGAAGAATTTAGCTTCCAATGTCTAAGAGCAGAATGAAAACTGGGAGGAACAGACAGCAGATGAACATCACACTGAAAAATAAAATGATCAGAAAATTCACTGTGTTAATATACAATTACCAGCAGTCAAAGTTTTAGAGATAAAAAAATAATCAATACATGTGGAAAAAGCACTCCTCCTATAAGTGAAACCCCCATCAGAGTGAAGTGTCCTATAGACATCATAAACACTAGCCATTGTTAAAATATTACCCAAAGCATGAGAATCACAGTAAACTTTTTGCTGAATGGAATCCTGAATTTTAACATCCAAACTACAATTCATGTCTCCTCCCCAAAGTGTTATTTTTGTCGTAAACAAATAAGGTTTAATTCTATTAAATAATTGGATTTGTAAACTTTTAGTCTGGGGAGCATAAGTATTAATGAGATGTAAACAAAAACCCTGATAAAGACAGTCTAATATCAAGAGTCTATCAGGTAAAATATCCACCAATCTCTGGACTCGTACATGGGGAAACAGAAAAGAATGCCAATGCAATCAGCTGCATCGTCTCCAAAAGACCAAAAAGATGGGCCCCAGGGCCAAAAAGATTAAGCTGTGAAACATCAGAAAGGGAAGAAAATCTGGTGTCTTGTAAAAAAAGAAAATCAAAAGAAAAATGTTTAAAAAAAACCAGAAGTGCAACCCATTAAAGTTTTTGATGCTACAGGTATTTGAGGTAACCAAACGTAAAGATGTCATAAGCTGTAAGTAGAAAGGTGGAAAAAGAAACCAGAAAAAAAATCTCAACCTATTACTTTATCCTTTTTCCTCTTTCTACTGGTCTTTTTTTTTCCGTCTCACTAACTGAGCAATTAGAGGCATCTTCAAACTTCATCTCAGATACAACACCAGACACAGAAGAAATATTTGAGTCAGAGCCCCCTCCATATCTTGAAGGGTTTTAAAAGGATTCAAAGTAGGTATGGGAGGACTAGGGTCTCAGGCCTACTTGAAGATCTCGTAACCCTTTTAGCTAAGATGTAACCACCCTCTGTCGGGGATGGGAATTTCCCTAGTACTAGGGGTCTCATCAGAGACTACAGGAATAGTCTGGGAAAGTACGTTTGCAGCTGACTCTATAGTCAAGGATTCAGAGGAAGGCTGTGGGGGTTCTGTATTTGGGTCTTCCTTCGGGGCTTGTTCCTGCCGGGTAGGCCAACGATGTTCCTCAGCATTATTAACCAAATCCTCCTTTTTCAGGCCTCCCTGTCTGTTCTGACCCGCTCAAGGGCACTGATGGTATGCGTGGTCCATTTCATCACAGAGATTACATTTAAACAGGTTTCTGCAAACTGAGTTATCATGATCGTAATCCCCACACAACATGCAAAGCACCCTATTGCAGGTACTACTAAGGTGTCAAGGACTACCACACTTGTAGCAGGCCCTTGGCTGTCCCAAATAGAAAACAACTCCTCTATCCTTTCCCCAAAAAAATGTTGGGGATATGCAGAACATCAGAACCAAGCATAAGAAGTTTTACTTTAAACCTCCAGCCCCCTGTCCAAATCCCTTCTGCATCAATAATAGCTTCAGGTAAACCTAAAACTTGGCATTTTTTCTCCAACCAAAACAAAACATCACCCACGTTCACCCCCTCATTCCTAAATAATATATTTACAGTTTTATACAGTGGTTTAGTAAGGGGTATAGCCCAAAAAGGAGTCCATAAGGGCAGATTTAAAGGCCTCATATCTTTTCCAAAAAATGTCCAGGCTAGAAAATGTTCAAAAACTGATATCAAACATATCTTCACCACAAACATTTATTAAAGCATAAATGTCTGACACCATAAAGGACATAGAATCCATCAACAAGGTACTGGCTACGTAATGTCTATCAGGGTGTTCTTGTAGCCCTCCATGATACCAAAGGCAAACCGCATTCTGCCTAGGAGCCTGTTCAACTTTGTTATGTTTAAAAAAATCAGAATATCTAGGTCCAGTTTGTCATTTATCATGGTTTGGGGAAGGAGGAGTAGTGTTATCATCAGTTGGTTTCTCAGGAATATCTGTAATATTCAAAACAGTATGTGCCTCATCTGGTGATTGTGGGACTGAATGAGACTAGGGGTTAGAGGAAACAAATTTGTCATTATGGTCAGTAGAGGTAGGAGGCTCATGGCAAAACTTCGCACCTGGAGAGAAAGAGACCCAGTTTGGGTCAGGAATCCAGTTCTCCGCTTCAGTCTGCATCCAGCCCGCCTGTTGCAAAGCAGTTTCTTTAGACCAGTCAGCTTTGGATGAAGGAACCTTGGACGCTGCAAGATTAAAATACTTCTGCTTTCTTTCAGATACAGTAGCACCAATGTCAGCAGAAATCTGCTGAAGCGCAACTTGCAGACTGCTAGGTCCAGCTGCAGAAGCTGTCGGTCAGCAAGGTTCCCAAATCGCTCGTAATCTCAGTAAGGGGCAAAGAAACCTCCAGGTCTGCAGCTCACGGTATTGTAACCGCACTTCGCTCTTCAGAAACAACTGTTTTCAGAATAGGCATAACACTGTGTGAACTCGCACTCTCATTTGAAAAAGGCATCTCCACTACTGGAACTGCATCTAGCAAATCAGTCAGAATTTTTTCCACATGAACATCGACATCCCCAGATACAACGCTTGCCAGAGTCGGGGATAAAACTTCAGGCAGCAGCACAGACCCATCTGCCTTACTCACCATCCTGACGCAACTGCCAACCTGCAAGAGCAGAGCAGCAATTTCCCCTACCAACCAGTAGGGGAATTTCCCCGATGTCCTGGCCAAATTTCCCTCATTCACTAAAAATACCACCAACAGCTTAATCTGGTTCAATTTCAGTTGCTTACCATCTTTATGCCCCCCCTGGTCATCCCTGAAAAAGGGACTTCTAGGCCCAGTGGGCTCACCGGGTCAACAAAATTCAACAAACAGGTAAGGCACAAAATGACGTAAAAATAATATAATATAGTTAACATAAGTAATGACTCGGCCAAACAACAAAATGGCTGAGGCCTCTTGAAAAAAGGGGGAAAAAATCAGCATACAAAATGGGTTTACTAGCTCACAATATTTGATGTGCCAGGGTCGCCCACTGGCCCAGTGAGTAGCGCTCAGCATTCCCACGATAACAACCTGGGATCGGGAGCACACTCAGGAACTGGGTTGGGTAGGCCCGAGGACTGGATGGGCAGCAGTCCCAGCTCAGAGAAGGAAGACATTGGGATCTGCTGTTCTGATAACCCCTGTGATGGGCCAGGGAGCTTGCTCCTCCGCAGGGGCATGTCCATAGTGTGCAAGGCTGGTTGTGAGCTGTACCCAACTCTGGACAGATGGGCAGGGTAAAAAAACAGAAAAAGTTGAAGCCAGTAGAAGATGTCTGGCTCATTCCTGACCCAGGCTGCCACTCAGGACCAGCATCTCTGAATGGGGACTCTGGATGGAAGGAGGATGGGCTTCCCCTTTCTGGTCCTGCCACGGGGCGGGGGGGTGGCAATCCATGGCGCAGCAGCATTGAATATCACCTGGATTTGGCCTAGGTGCATCAGTCAAAGTTGCTCCACTGCCTGGCGCAGTCTGAATATCCCGGCCTTAGTTTCATAGTCCAGAAGACTAAAACAAAAACGTGAGATACAGCTTTCTCGAATAAGGCTGCAAAATCTTGGAATGACATTTCTATAACCTTACAATCTGGCATAAGTCATGATACTTTTAAAAAAGAACTAAAGAAGAAACTTTTTAGTCTTTTGGAATGCGTATGTTTTTCTTAACTTGTAAATATTGATGATTATGTACTGAATGTTTAATGTTTTTATTACTGTATTCTGTGTCTGTAATTGTGTAACAATTTGACTATTTTATGTAACGGTCTCGGGTCGCACACGAAAAAGGGCCTGTGGCTAATGTGCTTACCCGGTGGACAAAAGTTTAAACAAAATAAATAAATTGTGTACCCTGGGATCTCCAGGAGTCTTGCTACACCCCTCTTCTGGGGTCCAATTCCTGGACATTACTTCTGGGCATAGGCGCCCTGTGCACGACTGTCCCCCAGAGTCGGACTTAGGCAAGTTCAACATTTGGGGTTGTAGGGTTTTCTTGGCAGCATGCACCATGTTGTACATTAAGGGCTCTCATGGTAGCATGTACCCGTGTCATTTATGTACATTTTGTACTTTCCCAGGAAGTCCCCAAGACACTCACTCACTAAGCTCTGTGAGTCCATCCACTGAGCAATGCCCCCATGCTTACCTGCTTTGTGGGGTAAGAATCTGGAGAGTGAAGGGGCATGCTCCATTGGTTTCTATGGGGCTGTCTTTTTAACTATAATTTTTAATGTTTAAAGAGTAAATTCAAACAAAACAAGACACCACTACACCAACAAGGCCTTTATTACTTGACCAGTAGCTTTAATTTGTTTCAATTTGCTCTCAAAAATATTAAAAATCATGTTTAAAAAAAATAGTACCATAGAAATCATTGGAGCACACCCTCGCACTCTCCAGATTCTTATCTCACGAAATGTGCAAGTGCAGGGCTTACATTCGTTTCAATGGGGACTCCCAAAAATTTCATGGGGGCTCCCACTTTTTGGCTGCGGACCCCCAATTTTTTTCTCTATAAAGCCCCAGACTCACAAACACAAATTCCTACCAAGACCACTGGCATTGTTACACACCATGCACACCAGGCATCCTCTGTCAGGCACCTGTGTGTCAGTACTGGGTCAGCTCCTAGTGTCTCTGCCTGATTGTGAGGTAACCAGACAGGCCATACACCTTTCTGCTCAGGGTCTGGAGCTGGCAAGACACCAGGTGAGGGTATCCAATGATGGCAACAAAGTAGCCTCCAGACTAGTGGGCACTGAAGTCTGCATTAGGCTGATGACATGGTTGTGTGTTTCACGATTGTCACCCTTGGCTAAGCGTAGGGTGATTGCCTCACATTACTGGGTAGCCCCCTTCTTCTGTAGGGCCAATGAGCTTGTGGGGTGAATTCCTGCTCCCTGGCCACAGAAGCCTCTGCCTGACCCTACTGGATCACCAGGGCAGTTCAATACGCTATCGCGGCAATGGGGGGGGGGTCCACTAGACCACCAGGGCTGTCCTATTTTCATTTATCAGGGACTCAGGTGGGAGGGAGAACCACTAGACCACCAGGAATAACTTTATAAACATACACCACATGATCGTGGCTACAGGCGGGGGGGTTCTACTAGACCACCAGGGTTGTGAGTGCTTGCGGACGGTGTTGTGGGCGGGTGGCTACCCATGGCTGGGCTGCTGTGCTGCACCCTGCAATACAGCAGCCCACCTGTGGGTGGCCAGGATTTGCTCCTACTCTGCATGGGCTCAGCTTTGAGCCTCCCTATGCAGCTCAGTGCAGGGGTGCACAGGCATATGCGCCGCACATCGCAGGCTGAATATTGGGTTGTGCCACATATGCATGGGCATGCCCCTGCATCTGCACCGCATACATTATCATTGCCCCCCCCAGTGCATCGGAATTTGTGCTGTGCCAGGTAGCCTTCTCAATCTCCCACCGGGGCGCAGTGCAGGGTTACGCCAGGCGAAACCCCTTTGAATATCTGGGCCTAGGTATTTTATTGGACTGCAGATCTCTTGTAAATTCTTCAAACTGAAATAAAAGAATATAAAGGAGAATTGTCTTTTTGTTGGACAATATTGTCTGTGAGACAACTCAAACTATGTAGACTACTCTGGGCTGGTGGAAGCTATCCAGTAACCTGATACAATATACCGTGGTGTGCATGGTAAGGTAACTTATGAGTAATCTACAAATACTGTGAAATGTTGATGTAGGACTAGCCAAATCCTGTTTATTTAGGTCTATAAATAAAAATGAATCATAATATAAGTTAGATAATGAAATACTGTTAGCTATAGTAATCTTTGCTCGAAGTGTTAGCGAATGTTGCAGTTTAAAGAGATCTCCCAGTATTTGATTCACCTGTCTGGTGACTTTTCCGATATTGTAGGAAAAATGTAATTGTGGATCTAGATAAATGCCCAAGTATTCTAATTGCGTAACCTGCTCTAGAATGATACCAGAGTTGCTGAGAATATTTCATCTATCAGCTTTTATAAGCCTTGGTTTCGATCCAAGACGAATACTTTTTGTCTTTGTACAATTTAAAGACAATTGAAGTTTAATTAACCAGTGCTCCAATTCATGGAAATCCTTATTCAGTAGCTGGTTAGTGGTTTCTACTGAATTAGAACTACAATATTTTTGTCAGGGTGGAAGGGATGACATCAATAAACAAGGTAAAGAGGAGTGGACCAAGAACTGAGCCCTGGGGAACTCCCCGTTCTAGCTACCTACTTTCAGATAAGGTACCTCCATAACAGACTTTTAAAGGTCTACCCTTTAAGTGGTGTTTTTGAGGTGGAAGACTAGGTTTGCTGGCAAAGGCACCTAGCTTCACCTGAGCTCTTTTCTTCTAGGTTTACTTGTAAGGACAGAGCAAGGAACAACATTATCAGAGCAAGGAAAACGATTAAGGCTTCTTTTGGCTAGGCAGATTTATTGTGTGTTACTATTTTCTTTTGTGCTCACAGGGTTTGTTACTGTTTTTTGCTTACATTTTACTGCTTTATTGTTCTCTGATTCAAACTGCTCTTGCAGGGTATACTTTATTTTTTTTTTTTTAACCAGGAGAGAGACACTAAGCTGAAAGCTTGTTTACAGGTGCAACCTGGGAACACAGGGAAGTTAAGTGATTTGCTCAGGGTCACACAGTATGCAAGTGGAGGTTGTGGGATTCAAACCCAGGTCTCCAGGTTTGCAGCTCAGAGCCTTAAACCACTGCGCTATACTGCCTCCTTGACAGTATAGCACAGTGATTTTCTGCTGCATTATTACAGGGTGTGCCTACAGGTGTGTTACCGTTTTGTGCTTACAGATTACTGATATAATCTTCTCTGGTTCAAAACTGTTTTTGTAAGGTATATCTTCTGTTACTGCCTTATTTTTCTCTTTAGCAAAGTGTTTTTTGCAGGGTATATCTTCTGTGAAATTGTTACAGGTGGTGCTTACATGTTTTGCAGTTTTATCTATCATTAGGCAGAGGAGAAGGTAGGGTAGGGCCCACAGCTCAGCAGCACGGACAGGAGAAGGAGGTGTGCACAAGTCCCTTCACAAAAGAAAAGGTCCTACAAGAGCTCACTGAGCTCAGGGTGGACAAGGCAATGGAACCTGATGGCATACGTCTCAGGGTACTAAAGGAGCTAAGGGTGGAACTAGCGGGGCCATTAGCAGAACTGTTTAGTGAGTCTCTGAGCACAGGAGAGGGTCCAGAAAATTGGAGACGGGCTCATGTGATCCTGATCCACAAGAATGGCAGCAGGGAGGAGGCAGGAAACTATAGACCAGTCAGTTTTACCTTAGTAGTGGGCAAGATTATGGAAGCACTCCTTAAGTAAAGGATAGTGCAACACCTGGCATCCATTGATAGGAGCACAGGATCTAAGACAGCATGGGTTTACAACAGGAAGGTCCTGTCAAACTAATTTCATAGATTTCTTTGACTGGGTAACCAGAGTGGTGGACCAAGGGGGTGCAGCTGATGTCACCTACCTTGACTTCAGCAAAGCTTTTGTAACCCCTAGATGGCACTATCCCAAGGGCTACTACCCTGCCAGCTTGGCTAGTAGCAGGTTAAGGGGCCTGAGTTCTGAAATGGGTGCCTCCACCCAGAGGTCAGGGTTGGTAGTGGTCAAGCTAACCTGGGCACAGCCCTCTGGGATGCTGTAACCCCCACGTTCCTTGCTAGTGGCCAGAACAATACACAATAATCACTTTCACAATACCCCTGATACACCACACAAGTACCCACACTGTCTGCACTTACCACCAGGGCTTTCCTCTGGCTCGACCCTGGAGACCCCCTGTAAAACAAGGTTATACACCACACATAACAACAGTACAGTACTCTTGCACAAACTGGAACCACAGTCAGGGTAAATGCAAAAAAAGAGTTGGGTTTGATTTATTTAAGGGACTTAAACAAGGGAGGGGCGTAATAGGTTAATTTGCTTAAAGGCTGTATCTATCAAACAGTTATGCATGCACTTCAGGGTCCATAAACAGTCACACACTCTGGGTACCCAGATGGAGAATGGTGGGCTAGCCAAGGACATTGCAGCTGGTTGGTGCCCTGTGATGGAAGAAAACAACATGCACCACACACACACTAATTGTAATCCAGAGCCAGAGGGCTCAGTTCATGAAAAGAAAATAACAAGACAGTCAGATGACACACTTTTTGATTAGGCTGTTGTTGCAGGGAGCTACCCTGATGATTACTCACGATATCCAAGACTGGGCACAGGCGGGACGAAAATTGAGACTGCAAGTGGCTGATCTGGAGTGCCAGGAGAAGCAGGGCCCACACGATTCACTGAGGCGTCATTCCTGTTCAAGCATGGAGCAGGGGGCTGATCCCCAGGCAGGTCTCTTGTCGATGGCTTTCTCTGTGCAGCGGGTAGTCTGGCAGGGCCAGTGTGGCAAGGCCCAGGCCAAATGGAGACAAATTCGGATACAGACTGTTTTGGGTTGGATACAGCGTCCAGCAAGCAGAACACAGTTCACACGGTGGGGAACCAAATCACGACCCACTAACAACTCACAGCACATTTACATGTAAGGAAATTCTACTGTACCAGGCAAACTGCTCTCCGGTCATGATCACAAAGTCTCTGCACAAACCGGGGATTCAAAAGCAGCTGGAAATCCTGACAGGCCGATCGCATTCAGCAAAATCTTTGGTCTTCTTTAGGTATGAGCCTGGTAAAAAATCAGTGACTTACTTCGTTCTCCCAAACTCGGATTTAGTCCAAAATAATTCTCTTCTCTCCCTCTCAGGGACAGCAGGCAGACATGCAGGCCACAGCTCAGGCCTTTCCACAGTTCTGCCGCACGAAACTACTCAGATGGCTGCTTGACTGTCTCAAGCTGTTGCTTCTTCAGCTCCCAACTTAGATCTGACTCAACTGCCAGCAAGCCTGGGACTTTCCCCAGAATCCAAACGGTTCGGTTGGCTGATCTGTCTGTTAGTCACAACAAAAGCTCCCCCTTCAGGTGCAAAAAGGCACCAAAAGCCCCAAACTACAATTCCTACAGATTTTGACTCCAGACAGCTCCTGTAGTCCGGCTCCATTTTAGGTCCCACCAGTAGTGATAGGTCCAATTTGGAATCCAGGGCCAAGATAGTAGAGATAAACAAAACAGTCCTTGCTGCAAAGAAGGCAGGTTAGACAAACTACATTATCACTCTAAATGATTTTCAGCAAATAGTTACATCTTTCAACAAAGCTCCCTCTCAAATTACTTATGACTGCAAGCCAGGCAGCTCTTAAAGAGACAGTACACAGAGGCTATACAGGCACTCTCTGGCAATCACTTTTAAACTGCTGAAACACAGGACACCAGCCTGGCAGTGAGCATTTAGGCAAGCTTGAGAAAGACTTTTCGGGAACCCCCATTTGTAGAGGGGTTACACCTTCAATACTGTTCCACATAGAAAATTGATTACTAAGCCGGGTAGGCTCGGGTTGGGTCAGAGGTTGGTCAACTGGGTGGCAAACTAGTTGGTGGGCAGAAAACAGAGTGGTGGTAAATGGTATACAGTCAGAAGAGATGCAAGTCACAAATGGGGTACCTCAGGGATCAGTCCTGGGGCCAGTCCTCTTCAATATCTTCATCAGTGACATTGCAGATGGACTGAAGAGTAAGGTTTGTCTGTTTGCAGATGATACCAAGATCTGCAACAGAGTAGATGATCCCGATGGGGTGGGCAGAATGAGAAGAGATCTGGATAAACTAGCAAAACGGTTGGAAGAGTAGCAACTGGGGTTTAATGCAAAGAAGTGCAAGATCATGCACATAGTGAAGAGAAACCCTGAAGCTACCTATAGGTTGGGAGGGGTGTTGCTGGCAATCACAAGGGAAAAAGAGACTTGGGCATCATTGTCACAGATGACCTGAAATCACCCAAGCAGACCACTAAAGCAGTAGGTAAGGCTATAGGGATGTTGGAGTGTATTAGTAGGGGTATCACAAGTCGTAAGAAGGAGGTAATGATCCGTTTTTACAAGACACTGGTTAGGCCCCATCTGGAGTACTGCGTGCAGCACTGGAAGCCGTACCTGCACAAGGACATTAACTAAAATGGAGAGAGTCCAGAGAAGGGCAACCAAAATGGTGTAGGGACTGCATCAGAAAACATACGAGGACAGATTAACGGAGCTCAATATGTATACCCTAGAGCGGAGAGAGGTGACATGATCTTAACATTCAAACAACTTAAGGGCATTAACAAGGTGAAAGAGTCTGACATGTTTCAATACAACAAAAATAGCAGGACAAGAGGACACAGCATGAGATTAGAGGGAGGCTGATTAAGGGGTAATGTGAGGAAGTTCTTTTTCACAGAAAGGGTGGTGGATGCATGGGAAGGCCTACCTCAGGAAGTGGTGTATACGAATACAGTGCAGGGCTTCAAACAGGCATGGGATAGGCATAAGTTCAAGTTCAAGTTTCAAGTTTATTGTAGGAAAACTCTGTTGAGCAAGTTCATTCACAAGGAGGTCCTTAGACATATAACAGACAGTTACAGGTTGCATAATCGACAGTGTCACAGTACAAATTCAAGTACAGAAATATGGAACAGACAGTAACAGGTTGCATAATCGACAATATAACAGGAAAATACAAGTACAGAAAAATATGGTACGAAGTGCTTGATTAGGCGATATCAATGCAGCTACTTCCAGGTGATTAAGGGGATGCAACGGAGGATAATGACAGAGATAAGGTTTAGAAGCAGCTGCAAGTATCTTTTATTTTGGCTGCAGCCAACCTTTTGAATAGGTTAACAGGAACTGTACCGGGAAGCTTCAATGTGGATTGGAGCTGGTTCCAGATAGTTGGGAGGGCAGTCGATATGGCCAGTTTGCCAAAGGAGGTGCAAGTTCTTGGTACATCAAGGAGGAGGAAGTCATTTTTACTTAGTGAGAGTAGGTGCTGTGAGAAATGCGGAAGAGGGTTGTTAGATAGTTCTTAAGCTTGTTCAAGAGAAGCTTAAGAGTCCAGATGCCAGCATGACGCATGCTTCTAATGGAGAGTGACATCCAACCGACGGCTGCATACAAATCGCAATGATGGGTTCGATAGGGTAGTTTGTCATGAACCATATGGCGCAGTGATAGAATGTCTAATTTACTAAGACCTGAGGCCACTTCAGGCGAGTAGATTAGATCTCCATAATTGAGTAACGGCAGGAGAGTGTCCTGGACCAGCATCTATCAGAAAGAGGGACTTGTTACAGAAGAAGAAACCTAACCTAATTTTTAGACTCCTTGCCAGATCATCGAGGTGGTAGTTAAAGGAAAGCTTACTGTCTAGCCATATACTGAGATATTTGAATGTGGAGGTGACTTCTAAGAGTTCTCCTAAGGAGGAGATAATAAAATCTTTGGGAAGGTTTGCAGGGGAAGTGGTAGAGGTATTTGGAGCAAAGATCATGGCCTTGGTTTTCTTTGCATTGAGGAGGAGTGTGGCATTGATTAGGTTAATTTCTAGTTGGGCAAAGTCAGCTTGAAGTATATCCCTCACTTCAGTTAGTGTAGGGCCTGATGTGTACAGTACTGTATCATCTGCAAAGAAATGCAGATTGGACTTAGATATATGTCCGCCAAGGTTATTGATGTACAGGGAGGAAAAGATAGGACCTATTATGAAGCCTTGCGGTAGTCCTCTGGCAGTTGGGAGGGAGGCAGAGACTAGGCCACCAGCTTTGACTTTTTGGGTCCTTCCAGAAAGGTAGCTGGTGAACCACTGGGCAGTAAGAGGGGTGGCACCTACTTTAATTAGGCTTGTAACTAACAGGTTGTGGTCGACGGTGTTGAACGCTTTGCTCAGATCCAAGAATACTGCACCAGTAACTTTCTTTGAATTCATTGCTGCGACCCATTCGTTGGTGACTTTAGCCAATGCAGTGACTGTGCTATGGTTGGGCCAGAAGCCAGATTGCGCTATGTTGAGGGCTGAAGATATTTCGATATGGAGCTTTAGTTGAGAATAAATCAGCTTTTCGAGGACTTTGGAGAGGAAGGGCAAGATTGAGATGGGCCTACAATTATTTAGGTCACAAGGGTCCCCTGATTTAAATAGCGGGAAGATGTGGGCAGATTTCCAACAAGAAGGAAATGTGGCAGTGGAAATGAAAAGATTGAATGTGTGGAGGATAGGGACAGTGAGGTCGAGATAGCCTGGTTTTAGACAAATGGTTCTAGGCAATCATCCCTGGCACTTTTCTGGGCATCTACGTTAAAGAATGAATCTTCAACTTCTTTATAGCTAAGCAGGAGCAACTGAAATGGGCAGGCTGAAGTTTGGGAAGCAATGTTGTTACAGTCTTGGTTGCAGTCACAGGCTGCATATGATGAAGAGTCGAAAGCTAGGCGGGCAGTCACAAAATGAGTGTTAATTTCCTCAAGGATTTGGCAACTGCTATCCAGAGCCTTACTGTTGCTAAGGATCTTCAGTGGGATGGAGGGTCCAGCAGATTAACTTTCAATAGGCTTGAGTGTCTTCCAGGTTTTTTGGGAATTACCTTTTGCCTGTTCAAGGGTGGAGACACAATAGTTGACTTTGCTTAAACAAATGCATTTAATACAGGCATTTCTAGCTGCTCTAAATGCTTGCCAATCAGCCAGGCTTTTGGAATTTCTAGCCTTTGCCCAGAGCTTATCACGGTGTAGGAGTGCAGCCTTAAGATCTGATGTGAACCATGGGTTGGATGTTTTTCGCATCCTGACTTTGATCAAGGGGGCATGCTTGTTGGCCAGAGCAGTAAGGTTGTCATTAAGCACAGGGACTGCCGCATTAGTTGTTTTGGCAAGGTAAAGGTCTTGCTATATAATTTCGCACAAGTCAGATAAGTAAGTCGTTACATTACATTTGCGAAAGGACCGCTTTGTTATAAGTTTGGGTTGCTGTCGAACTTTAATTTGATCTTATGCAAACTATAAGAAGAAGAAGAAGAATCAGCATTTATATAGTGCTTTTCACACATAGTATCCCAAAGCGCTTTACAAGCAATGCTAGACTGGTAGTGAAGTGACTGAATGTGTGGTGGCGGCCATTTCGCACATCATCACCTACACACAGCCTGGATAATTGCATGAACCAGTTTGTGGGAAGGGGAATGTTGGCCAGGACTCTGGGAATGCTCCCTGCTCTTTGCGAAGACTGCCCTGGGTTCTTTTACTTCCACCTGGACACCCAGTAGGACAACACCAGGATGGGCAGAAGAGACCTCGGTTTAATGTCTCATCCGAAGGACGGCACACCTCAGCAGTGCAGCACCCCCCAATACTGCACTCAGATGCCAGCGATGTTTAATTGCAAGTCCAATCCCTGTGTGGGATGAGGACCCATGACCTTCTGGTCCAGAGGCGGATGTGCTACCAACTGAGCCCTGTGATCACTTATGTCATTGTGGAAGACTGCAGAGTGTAGAATTTTGTGGGGATGTGTAGTTAGTATAACATCAAGGAGTGAACTGATGTCGTTATTTAAAGTATTGATTCTAGTCGGTTCACCAACTATCTGGGCAAGGCCGACTTCATCACAGAAGGATTTCAGACTGCACGATTTGGGGTTAAGCCCAAAGTCCCCAAGAATTATGGTTTTGGTGCTGGCAGAGGCAGTTAGGGATTTGAGTACAGTAAGGATATCAGTGCCACCAGATGGCAGCGGATAACCACCAATAATAGTAATACATTCAGTACATAGAAGCTGCAACTTGAAAAATATGATTTCTTATTCCTTAGGTTTTGATTTACAATAGATATCACTGACTATAAACTTAGATTTGGTGTAAATGGCCACTCCACCCCCCCCCGCCGGCTTCCCTATCCGCCCTGTGCAGATTGTAGCCTAGGAGGGTGACTTGTTGGTCATTGTTGGTCTTTTAAGCCAAGATTCTGTTATAATAATAAGATCTGGCTCAGTATAAGGAAGCAATACAGACGAGTATGAATAGATAGGCCATTGACAGAGTAAAGGCCTATGACACATTCATAAGGTAGAAAAAATGGGCAGACTGGATGGGCCTTACAGTCCTTACCTGCTGTCAACTTCTATGTTTCTCTGTTTCTATGTAAGTAACTGTTGAGCCACTCAGTGGGAAGGTTGTTAAACCCTAGGTCACCTAGGCTCCTGAGCAGCAGGTGATGGCCCACTAGATCAAAAGCCTTGGACAGGTCCATGAACACAGCACCAGTGAGCATCCCCTGATCCATAGCTCCACTGATGTGGTCCGTGAACCTGGCCAAAGCTGTGCCAGTTCCATAGCACTTTCAGAAGCCATGCTGCTCAGGAGCCCTGAGCCCTCTTGACTGCAAATATGTTGTACGTTGATCATTAACCAATTTTTCTAATATTTTGCCCAGTGGGGGGAGCAAAGATATAGGTCGACAGTTACTCATATCCTTTCAGTCACCACTTTTAAAAATTGGTGTCACAATTGTTTGTTCCCATTGTTGTGGGAACCAGCCAGTGGTCAAGGACACGTTAAATAGCTCAGTTAAAGGGAAGTTAATGTGGGCTGCTATTAACTTTAAGAACCTAGGCTGAAGTTCATTAGATCCTGAACTTTTTACAGGCATTTGCTTTAATAATTTAAGCACCTGGGATGGTTTTATCACTTTCAAATAAAAAGCGTTCTTATTAGGTAAATGACTATTATTTTGAATTTCAGTGTCAATTCCTGTGCCCTGTTGAATGTATTTACTTAGAGCCAAAAACTTAAAAAAAAATTCATCACTAATTTCTTGTGCATCATTTATGGTTTTACCATCTTTAATAAAAATATTGGTCTGCTCCCTCATAGTTAGGTTTGGTAATGATTTTATTGATACCCATAAATTCATAGGGGTTTTAACTCTTAATTCCTGCTGATCTAAATAGTATTTTGATTTACTTTGACGTAACTTTGCTTTGCACTCATTTAGAAGTCTATGATACTGTAAATATTATGATCTGCGGGAGTTTCAGTTAAATTTAAAATTTCTACAGGCTATGACCCTTTGTTTCATTAATTCAAATAGATCAGGGGTGATCCATTTACTTACCATACACCCTCACTCTTGTAATAATTTTTGGGGAAATATCTGTCCTGAAGTTTTAAAAGGGTAGAGGTAAAGTCCACAGCCAAGTTTACATAAGGTATAGCATCCAATTAGGTCAAATCAGTTGGAGATCCAACAGCAGGCCTCTGTTTAATTCTCCAGGAAACTTCCTATAGGAATTAGAACGAGAAGGAGGAGGCTTCAATCTTTTGCACTTCCAGGTGCAGTAAGTTCTCATATAGTCACTCACTGTGTCCAGGAGTACTCCTATATTTTTTACATTTGCCTGATTATTAGTTACTATCCAATCAAGTGTAGTGTGGTTGCTACATTTGGTATTCATCAATACCAAAAGTAACAACCATGCTATAACAATACCTGCACTGGGCATCCCTCAGGGTTGGAGAGGGGGCATAAGGACAAAGCCAGACATCTCTTGATGCCCCCACAAATGACTGAGGCCACAGAGGTATGACTGTGGAGTCATGACTGTACTCCCCGAGGAAGGACAGCATCAGACATGCATGATTGCAGCTGTAAAAGTGGAAAAGTTGCAGCTCCCTCATCCCCAAAAGGAACTGGTGATAACAGGTGTAGCCAACATCAAAGAGGTAGATAGAGAAGTCTTCTTCCTCAGTTGAGGAAGATGAAGAGGAACTGGACTCGGAGTGGTGGGGCTGGGGTTTCAGGCTGAAAGATAGCTTAGTCCATTGCCCTCAGGTAGGTTGGAAAAGCACTCCCCGAAGCCCTAAACTGCTCCCAGGACAGGGGTCCCGTAGCACCAAAAGTGCCCAGGAGAGGAGGAGGAGGAGGAGCTGGACATGAAGGATCAGAGCAGGTCCTCTGCCAGGGCGAAGACAGCGAACAGATGACCTACCCTGAGGGGAGGGGCTGGGTATCTCGTCCACCCAGGAATGCCCAAATGTAGAGGGGTGATCTGGATGATGCCCTTGGGAGGAACCCCCAGGTGGGAAGATTGGAGCCATAGTGATCCCACAGGTCAGCCCCCATCCCCACCTACCACAGGCCCACACAGTTCTGGGGGACCAGAGGACCCCAGCCAACACTACAACTCCTGGCAGAGCACTCAACCACTCTAGACATGGAGTGTGGTGCCGACCAGGACCTATCAACCCCCACCTCACCTGAGGGGACTCTGCCACTTGGGCTAGGCCTACAAACATCCCCAGAAGCAGAATCCTGGAGCATGCGAGATCCAGCACTGCACACATCAGAACCCTTCTCGGCACCACAAATGGCACTGGAATCAGATTCAGCAGTGGGACCTAACCCGGCACTGGAGACAGCACCAGAACCCAACCCAGCGCCATGCCCAGCACCACCATCACCTCTGGAGCCATAAGTGGCACTGTGGGACACTAGGGAGGTGGCACAGTGGCCGGCATCAGGCCAAGAAGGACCCCTAGACAACACCTCAGATGCTAAAGGCCTAGGACTAGGCCCAAAAAGGTCTCCTCCCTCACTTGGGCTGGAAAGCTAGTCAGGATCATCTGACCACTTGGAGGATGAGATCCAGAAGATCTCCAACAGATGGCTTGCTCCAGAGAACTTCCCTCTCCCAGAGTAGCAAACAGCAGCAGGAGGTAACCTGGCCATGTGAGTGGCACCATCCTGCTCACCGGCTCTGGCCTTAGTGCCAGGAGCCAAAGCAGCGACAGGCGCAGGCTCAGTATATAGTTGGGACTCCGCCACCCTGGGGAGGACTAGCTGTCCCATAGACCCTTCCCCCAGACCTCCCAACTTGGCAAGATGAGTACTAGTGGAGGCCTGGTCTCCTTTGGCAGGGCTTGAAAAATATTTTGGGGGGGGAAGCCATAAGTCCAGGACTTAAATTCTCTCTGTTCCATAAGTCTGTTGCAGGCATTAGTAAGTCATACTGTTTTTCTGGCTACATTTTTTACCAAAACAAATCAGTTTTTTTTTTATTTTGTTTCTGTAGGAAGCAACAATGTCAGAATGAATGGTCAGAGAGGGAAAGTCAGTGAATTGGGAGAAGTCTGAGAAACTCAACAGCTAGAGAGAAATTAAGCATCTGAGTCAAAGAATAAAGGAGAGTGCTTATTAGAGAAATGTGCTTGCTTTAGGCTCAGCTTCTTCAGTTTGGGGGACTTTTGTGACCAGAAATGGACAACTTTGACTGTTAATAGTCCAGTGAGAATTATCATGCGAGAATTCAATAAAGGACAGAGATCTTATGACAGAACAGTACTGCAGCTCGCTTCAGGCTCAGCTTCAGTTTGTTTTGAGGGACATTTGTGACCAGAGGAATGGACAGTACCAAGACTATCGTGAAGCCAGTATTTAATAGATGGCATGGATCAAACTCAGAGACAGGTGGGCCTGCACTCATGATCAGCAGTTGATTCTCAAAAGTCTGCTGTGTCAGGACTGTTCTTAGTTTGTTTTTAATAAGATTTGTTTTGGCGAATCCTCTTTCCCATTCACTTGTAGAAGGGGAAATAGTGAGCAGTATTTCAAAAAGCTTTGGATAGGACCCTTCAGGGAGTTACCACCACACTCAACTAGTTTCATTTGCAAAACCAGTTGGTACAGTGATGTGAGAGATTTGGTTCTGAATTGAGTCAGGTGCAGTTTAAGCTGCAGCTGCTCATCTATGGCACAGTCTTTATCCACTTCGGAGAAGTGAGAAGAAAATGGGCTGCTGGTCATGAGTTCAGTTAGCTCATACAAATGTTAGATATTCTTTTTTATTTACTTGAAAATATTTCACCAGGAAGGCAACATGAGCTGTGACCAGCTCGTTTCCAGAAGCATCCGGGGTGGTTACAGAGAATGTATAACAGTTGAACAAATAGCTCGAACTGGCTAGCCACCAGCTGGTGCAAACAACGATACAAACAGTACATACATAATCACCATAAACTGTGAGAACAAAGCACAACTACCATCTAGTGCGTACGCAAGCATGGAGCAGAATAAGTGCAGAGTAGAACAGAAGGGAGCCCTATATCAGTTATACAAGCACAAACATAATTATAAACGGTGGCTGGCAGCAAGAGAGCAACAGGTACTAAGAAAGCTACTAGTCTGTTACTATGCATGGCACGACTGGGTGCCCATTGAGTCAATTACAGGGGGATGCTAAAAACAAGAACAGCTTGGGGAGTAATGGTTACGGAGGGCCAAGGAGATAAAAGCTGCAGACAATGAGGACCTAATAGGTTGGGGAAGGTTGTTCCAAAGTTTAGGGAACTGGTAGAAAAAAGCCTCCTGACCGATAGAAGTTGATCGATAAGGAATGGCTAGAGAACGTTGATCAGTGGATCGAAGGAGGTGGGAGGAACCGCTAGTAGAGAGGAGAGGTAGGAGGCGAGAGAACAGAACCAGTATTTAGAGCTAAAATTTGCACAGTGAGAGACATATGCATTCCAGGGAGGGGAAAGACGGTGATACAGGGCACAGAGATGAGTGCAAGAGGTAGAGTCAAGCGCAAAATGACAGAAGGCATTGAAGAGGGGATCCAATCTGGCTAAGGAGGACTTTTTTCCATATATCAGTTGTAAAAATTCAAAATCTCTGAAGCAAAGACAATGGTTTCTTTGAAAGAACATCAGATCTGTGGTGAATGTAGTTTACATTATCATTAACTTATGAATATAGTTCAGTGTCACTGCCAGGTGTACCATGTACTTTTCTTTTACCTAACATATGCTCGGCTGCATTGTACTGGTCCTGGAATTTTTTCATATATTAGCCTGGTGTAGTTTTAAACTGTTTCTAATTGCAGAACTGCTTTCTTATTATGTTCTGGTGTCTCAATAATCAAGTAGTCCCAACTGGAAAGTTTCTGATAATCTAGCAACACTTGGCAAAAAATGTAATAAGAAAT
Organism: Neoceratodus forsteri; assembly: GCA_016271365.2. NCBI lineage: Eukaryota > Metazoa > Chordata > Ceratodontiformes > Ceratodontidae > Neoceratodus > Neoceratodus forsteri. The sequence goes on from CM028138.1 coordinate 606,215,971, forward strand.
ACAAAACTTTAATAAAGTGCAAAGAAGACAGTTCCTTGTGATAACCCTTAACTTTGCTTGCTTCTGTCCCTCTCTGTCTACAAATCTGAGCTCAAGAGGCACTGCCACAATTTCAAGGTTTTTTTCTAAGACCACAACTGCTCTCTCTTTGCTGGCTAACTGCCTGACTTGCTTTTCAACCATGAAATGTTTAGGGGCCGGGAGGGGGAATGTGCGCATGCTTCAGCTAAGAAGTTACTTGCTTCACATCCACTCTGGCGTCTGTCTGTAATGGAGACATGTAAGAGCATCTAAGCATTGTTCTGCAGTTTCTCCGGTATCTTTAAATCTTTTCCCATGGTATGCAAGCTGCAGACGATCCTTACTGCATTATTTTCTCGGTTGGACAGGCGGGCACCAGGTATACTTCATGAAGCCCATGAGGATTTTGTTTTTTAGCCTAACGTGTGTTTTGCTCTTTCCGTGCCACTGATATTTTCTTTCTCATCAAGTTTCCAGAAGAATGGTGCTGCGGCGAACTGACTCTGCAACCGAAGAGCTGCTTTTCATTTTTGTTCTATTCGTTCAGTGCCGCCGATATTTTCATTCTCATCAAGTTTTGAGAAGAAGGCGACCGGGGCGAACTGACTCTGCAACCAGACAGCAGCTCTGTATTCAGTATAAAACAGAAGAAACAATTACCGGTACTGAACTTTGCCGAACTGCCACTTCAAGGCCTGTAGGCGTTGTATATAGTTGCTGCTTGCTGGTGGGTGAGAGTGCTCGATAAGTTGGAAACAGTGAAATAGCGAAGACAGCATTTTTTGTTCTATACCACTATTCTGCAGGAAGAGAGAAACATTCAAGTGAATGACCACTGAAGCTCTTCAGGCAAGAATTTACTGCAGTTTTGTGAGTAGCTGAATTTACTAATTTGGGAGCAAAAAGCAGTGGAAAACGCCCTTGAAAATTTTTTTCATTCGTTTAATTACTTAGTGCCGGCGTACATTGATTTTGAAAGTTAACTGACTATAAGCTGATTTGGGAGGTGGCCAGCAGTGTTGGGTAAGTTACTTTTTCTATTACTTTCTATTTCTTTTAGAAACTTGATCCAGGAAGCTCTCTGCAGTCACTGGCAGGGATGGAGAAGTACTAGAAAAAGTAATATACACCTGACAGTTACAGTTACTTTTTTCTTTTTATACAAAAACATTACAAAATAATAAAAAACTATAACAAATGACATTTATTTGAAAGTAACAGGTAAGTTACGAGTTACTTTCAAATAAATGTAATTAGTTACAGTTACGTATTATTTTTGTATAAATATACATAAGTAACTGTAACTGTAAGGTGTATTACTTTTACCAGTACTTCTCCATCCTTGCTAGCGGCTGCACAGAGCTTTCTGGAACAAGTTTCTGAAAGTAATAGAAAGTAATAGAAAAAGTAACTTACCCAACACTGGTGGCCAGCTCATGACTTGAGTTCTTTCCTATATCCATAAAGATAAAATTAAGAAGAATTGGGTCTGTCTTGCTTTTAAGTGTGACATCTGCTTATGTTTCAAACTACCAGATGGAACTTCCTCAGCACTAGCATTTTAAGAATCCTGTACAATCAGTTGTTTTTTCTTCTGGGTCATTTCTACCTATAAGTTTTTTGCTACGTTCTCTTGCTTTTTTTTGTAAAGATTTAAAGAAGAAGCTACCACTTGGTTTAAAGTGGCTGGTGACTAGGGTCCATTTATTTGCACGTTGCAAATCTGTTAGTTGTACAACTCCAATTTCGTTCTGGAAACCTCTTTAAGTTGTTCAATTAAATGCAAGAGAAAGATAAAAAGGCTCAGTAAAATTTTTCAAGCCAGAGAGAAAAAACAAGGAAAACTGGATGGAGGTCTACCATTAGAACCAGATCAGAAGACCCCACAAGATAAAAAAGAAAACATATAAATAACTTCAACTTCAGATACCCTTTAAAAATTGTTGTAATATATCGGGCATTTCCTGTACAAAAATGTCACCAAAAAAAGATCAAGGAAGAAATATAAGTCCAGGAAACCAGCAGGGTCACTTCCATTGACTAGCAAATCTCAACAAAACACAGCTTCGTCTATAACAATAGACAAAGCTGAGGGATTGGACAATATAGCGGACGAAGAACTGAGTAACTTAAATATAAAAGCAACTCAAGTAGGCCAGAAAGAGGGAAAGGAAAGCCATGTTCATGAATTTGGAAGGCAGGAGGACCCCCCGCCTCCTTGAGTGGGCAGGCAACTTATCAGAAATGTTCAAATCATTCAAAGCTCTATGGAGAAACTTCAACCTGTGGTGGAAGCTAGTGACACATTGAAAGGTTCCCTAAATAAAATTGAACAGGGGGTGCAGAGGATGAATGAATTAGAGCAACAACAGTCTAAAATGGAAGATTCGCTTCATCCTTTAATTCAAGATTTTGCGGGCTGTCAAAAGAAGCTGCAGGAAACTCAAGCCAAACTTGATGATTTTGAAAACATGGCCCTCTGTAAGACTATGAGAATTTACGGCATTCAGCAGGAATGTGAAAAGGGCACTTCTTTAAAGAAAATTGCCTTTCAAATGATAACGGACCTACTCGGTAATTCTGAGGTTGTTCCCATTATTGACAGAATTCACTGGCTGGGCGCACCACGTGGAAATCCCAGTTCAGGACCTGTGATCATAAAGTTTTTGACCTCTGAAGGCAAGGATTTAATCATACAGATATACTATAAGAAGGGGAAATTTATTTTCAAGGACCATTAGATATTTTGGAAAAATTATTTCTCTAGGTCTTTATGGGAGAAAAGGAGAACTTTTAATAAATTACAGCAACATCTTTGGAAGAAGGGAGTAAAAGCGTATATTATTTTTCCTGCTAAACTGAAAGTTCTTTTGAATCATCAGGTTTCGCTACACGACAATCTCCCAGAAGTTCTTACAGACCTCAAAGTAAGACTTCCAGAACATTTTGTGGACTATGATTTGGCAAGTGATTAGGATATTCTTTCTCTTCTCATTTTCCTCTTTTTTTCAATGGATTATTTGGTTTGATAAGGATGCCGTAGGGAGAGGGGGTCTGGGTTTGCGAACGGAGGGAGGGGGTCTGGGTTTGTGGACAAATTAAGTGGTGTGGATGGTCACCAGACATTTGTCTATGGTGATGTTGGGGGAGTGGGAGGGAATATAGGGGGTGAAGACACACTATGGGTTTCTTAGACATATTATGAATTTGTCAGGTAGCAGTTGTGTAGATAGAGTTGATCCTATATACATAGGAGGGGTAAAGGAAGAGGAGAACAAGAAGATATTCCATTTAAAATGCTTTTATCTTTAAAAATGGCAACCTGGAATATAAATGGCTTTAATTCTTCTATTAAAAGATATCGTATATTGACTAGGATTAAAAAGTTAAAATTGGACATAACACTTCTACAGGAAGTATTTCTCAGCCAAAAAAAAAAATAGAAAGGCTGGCCAGGAGATGGACAGGGAAGATTTATTCTTTGTTGGGTTCTAAGAAGAACAGTGCTGGGGTTCTTATATTGATATCAAAACATTTCAAGGGCATTGTTGAGGATTTAATATTGGATTCCCAGGGCCGTATAGTATCTGTTAAGATTAAGATAGAGGCAGAGGTTTTGATTATTTGTTTAGTCTATGCTCCATTTACTGGCTATGATGACTTTTTGGCAGAGGTTAACAAAATTATATATGACCTGGACAGCCCCCATGTGGTACTGGGGGGGGGATTTGAACTGCTTGATTACTGACCCATTAGATAAATTGACCCCTTTCCCCTCCTGGTACAGACACAAAGCTAATCGACTTGGCAATTTCTTGAATGCCGCTAATTTAGTTGACATTTGGAGAGAAATAAATCCAAATGTTAGGGACTATACCTTCTATTCAGCACGACATAGGATGTATTCCCGCCTTGATTATCTTTTGGTTTCCAGAGACTTATTGGTCTCCTGCCTATCAATTGAAGCAGACATATACCCCATGCTTATATCAGACCATAATATGTTATCTTAGATTTGGGCCTTGAAGTTAGAAGGCCTAGATTAAATATTTGGACAATAAATTACTTATTGTCTGATATAGATATACAAAAGCAAATTGAGAAAGCAATTATTGATTTTTTTGCTGATAATGGGGTAGATCTTTCAAACATCATACAGTGTTGGGATGCTTGGAAAGCAACAATTGGTGGAAATTTGATATCTGCTGCTTCATAGAAAAATAAAATGAGACTTCAAAACCAAAAAGAAATGCAGAAGAAACTTATCGTAGAACTGGAGGTCAAAAACGGGAATACAGATAAGAAAGATGAATTATCCGAATTAAGGAAATTTATTGATTCAACTGAAATATATCAGACTAAATTTTTGTGGGTGAAAAAAACAAAAATTGGAAACAATATAGCAAACAAATTGGTAGGATGTTAGCTGTAAGATTTAAGGACAGTCAAGACAAATCGGATATAGTTTTAATAACAAGACCAGATGGAACTAGCTGTCAGACCCAGGAGGAGATACAGAGGGAATATTTGGAATATTATATATATTTATACAGTTCTAAATGTAACCCAACTATAGAAGAAATATCTTATTATGCCCAGTTCTGTGCAACTAGAATTAAGGAGGATAGTTGTGAATTCTTGATGGTGCCAATTAATGAAAATGAAATAACTGAAGTGATCAATAATATGAAAAAGGGCGAATGTTCTGGCCCAGATGGGTTTTTATTAAAATTCTATGCTGCCATTGTCTCAATAATAACTCCTTGGCTAAAGTTACCTTTTAACCAAACACAGATACAAAACATTCTTCCAGAATCATTTAATCAGGCATTCATTTCATTAATATTGAAACAATGGAAAGAACCTTCCAAAAAAGAGAACTATAGGCCAATAGCAATACTTAACATAGATTATAAAATGTATACAAAAATTCTAAATGGCAGAGTATTATCCATTTTGAATTCTATAATTCATATTAACCAGTCAGGTTTTATACCAGGTAGATGTATACAGTCAGGTCTTATCAAACTACAGTATACTATAGAATATCTTCAGGATTCAGGAGTTTGGGCTTTGTTGCTTGCTTTGGATGCCACTAAAGCCTTCGATATGCTGGAATGGACAATTTTGTTTCAGGCAATGGGAATTTTTTATTTTCCTCCACAGTTTACAGGATATATTCAGACAATTTATAAAAATCCCAGGGCTCAACTGACGATTAATGGTCAGTTGACGGATACATTCTGCTTGCACCGTGGTGTAAGACAGGGCTGTCCATTATCCTCTTCATTATTCATTATTGGCTTAGAATTATTATTAAAAGAACTACAGGCTAACCAACAGATCATCAGAATTAAAACAGCCTCTTTAGCACTTAAATATAACGCCTATGCTGATGACCTGCTGGTTTTGGTACAGGATCTGGAGCAACGTTTAATCAAACTTATGAAATTAATAAAACGATTTTCTAAAATATCAGGATATACAATAAATGAAACTATGTCTGAGATATTGACATTTAATATCTCTCAAACAGAAAATTTTAAAAATATAATAAAGGCCACATCACAACCTGAAGGGCTATCCTATCTATGTATTACTGTTACTAAAAAACCACAAGACTGGTACAATAAAAATTTTGACCTATGTATAATGTAATTAAGGATCAATTAAATATGTGGAGCAAATTTCATCTTTCTATATAGGGGAAAATACAGTTATTAAAAATGGCAGTAATACCAATTCTCTCGTATAAATTTCAGTCCATAATTTATCCAACACCATTATGATGGTTCAAAAGGATTAATAATCTATTCAGGGATTTTATTTGGAACAATGAAACATCTAGTATCTCCTGGTCTAAACTGTGTTTGTCAAAAGAAAAAGGTGGGCTAGCCTGCCCTGATGTTTTAATTTGTTATTCTTCTTTCATCATTAAGTCCGTACTAAATTGAGCATTTAAGGACATTGACCTGCTTTGGGAAAATCAGATTCTTGCGATACACTTCAAAGAACAGATGGATATTAAAAATATATTCTTTTCATTAAAAGGGACAACATCTAAATCTCTTTTAACAAAAAAATGTAAGTATGAGCATGCAGAAATTCTGCTCAAAACAAAATGGTTGGTTACTAATTCACCTTTAAACATCATCTGGAACAATTCTAAATATCTTTTATGGTAAAACCTTACATAACTCAAATTGGATTAAAAGGGGTATTGATAGATGGAGCGATTTCTACTCGCAGGGTTCCAAATTATCTTGGAATTCATTTAAAACCAAATTCCATTTGATAGATTCAGATTTTTTTGTTTTTCAATCAAATCAGTTATATTTATAAAAAAGAGTATCAGAGGTAGGAACGTGCACCTAATAATCATTTTGTAGAACAAGAGCTAAATCAGGTTTTATGTCCCAAAGGGAAAGAAATCATATTATTTCCTTGGACAAGTTCTAAATTTCATTCCAATACGTGTAAGGTATTCAGAAGCATTAAATCGCAATGGGAAAAAGAACTTAAACACTCAATATCAGACCAACATTGGCTTAGGGTACTTGCACAAATTTACACTTAGACTGACAAGGGATAAACCAATCCAATATAAAATAATGATGAGATCTTACTATATATCCTCTAGGTTTCACAGCATGAAAATAAAAACTTCCAGCAATTGTTGGTCATGTGATCACCCAGTTGCTGATTTTCTACACATGTTTATACATTGCAAACAAAGTAAAGCATGGTGGGATCAGTCCTTCACATTTTTGAGGGGGGCTGGTTTTCAAACGGACAACTGGGAATTTTATCCAAACCTCCTTTTGGGAATAGATCTTGTTAGCAATACAGATTTCAATCTGCTGAAGCCTATTATAAAGGCTAATACAATTTCTATTAAAAGGTTAATTCTAAAATACTGGAGCTCAACAGATTCAAATCCCAGTTTTCTAGTTTCTGAATGGAAGCAACTGTTTCTACGTTCATTGTACAATAATGAGTTTGTATCTGATTATGAACCATTATGGGCACTATATAAAATGAACTGCCAAGGCTGGTCTAAAGAACATTTTGATAAATTAAATCTCAGAATGTAGTCATTTATGCCAGGTTCTTTGAGGTAATTTAAGCAAAGTAAATGGATTTAATAGTCTATTCGGAATTAGTGTAATTGTTTCTCTTTTCTCCTAACCCTCTGTACTCATAGTCAATGGATCTTTAAAATATCTATGACTCTTCTGCCTGTAAAGGAATAGAAGATTAATGACTGATGAAAATATTGTTCTGATGTGTATTACAATAATGTGTCTTAATAAAAAATATCTTTTGAAAAAAAAAAAAAAAGAAATGTTTAGGATGTTCATCTAGAACTTAAATACTCTCCTGGGTTTTGGAGACCAAAAAGAAAAAGTGAGAATGCCTTTCAAGCTCTCTTCAAATCTGGACATGTATTTGAAAATTTTATTGGCATCCAAAATGGCAAGTTCTGGTTTGTGGAACACAGTGAACATCAATAATATCTGGCAAAAGTGATTTCAGTCTAGTAATAACTCCTGTCCCATCATCAAGATTAACTGGTGTGCCACCAAAATTACATAGAGAGGGCTGGATTTCCACAGCCTGGTTTAGGTTCTGACAAGGGTAAAACAACTGATTTCAAAGCCTTCTCTATAGCATCAAATACATCTGCAGCACTTTCAGTTTCAAGTGGAACCACAGATATCAGGTGTGGCCGGCAAACAGATTGCACCTATGTATCTGAGGTAGACAATTTCTTGCTCGATTATACAGTGGTCAGTACTTCCCTCAGCAAGGATGCATTTTTGACTTCGGCAACTACGGCCTCACATATTGTCTTTGCTATGTTGTCCATAAATAAATGGCAGCCTGCGATGTTCATATAGTTGTTGCCAACATGTAATCAGTTTTTACACTGGATCTCACATATCATTTTGAAATATGAAAATGGTTTTCCATTTTTTGCTATGAAATATGCTGGGTTAAATAACATTTTGCATTTTTCAAGTTCTTTTGATGTCGTGTCTTTTGTGAAAAGACTAGCCCAGAGCAGTTTCAGACAGGCTAATAGGTGGTAGTGGTTTTGGAGCTGTATGTTTTAAGTAATGCTTTGTGCATGACACGTGTTCCCTTGTCACATCATGCCTCTTTATGGAGTCTAGTCTTAGATCACCTGACCCTTTCACCATGGCAGAATCTGGATCACAAATTTGTAGATAGGCCTTACAGTACAAACAAAACATTAATGAATTTTCTTCATTGAAATCCAGTTAAGGATATTCTTTTTTCATTCAGGATGGAAATGCCGAACCCTTCTTTCTCTGTCATACCTTTGATATTTTGCAAGGCCATTATCTTTTCTTTTACGCTTTGAACAAGAACTGCATGTACTTGTTGATCCTGAGCTTGAGAAACCAAAATTTAACAAACTCATTTTGGTAAATTTTAGGAAACGTCGAGAAATTGCTCTGAATGAGTGATCAACTAGGTCATCAGACTATTTGTATTGTATTTAAACTAGGAGTGGGGGGTGGCAGTTGGGGAAGAGATATGCAGAGACCACAGGTTGGGAAACCATATGAGCTTACCCCCCATAACAGTGACAAAGGACAAATGGCAAGTACTGTTGGTGATGCTAGGATGGGAGGGGGGGAAAGGGTGGAAGGTGGTTACCCTTAATGCTAGGAGCCTTGGGAGGAAAACTGCAGAGTTACAGGTTCTCATGGCAGAGGGAGAGGTGGACACTGCAGCCATCACGGAAACATGGGCCATCCAGTACAATGACTGGGATCTGTCTGTACCAGGGTACAGGTTATTTTGTAGGGACAGGGTGATTGGGAAGGGGGGTGGCACTATATGTGAAGGAAGGACTGAAGTGTGTAAGGAGGAAGGGGAGGGGGGGTACGGAGTCACTTTGGATGCAAATCTGGGATTCAAGAATAGGATTCTTAGAATGGGAGTGGTGTACAGGCCACCATCTCAGACAGAGGAGTTAGACAGGAAACTAGGAACAGATCAGGAGGACCTGTGAGAAGGGTAGTGTGATGATTGTGGGGACTTCAACATACCAGGAGTGGACTGGAGCACCCCAACAACCAGGAACAGAAGGAGCAGGTACTGCTGGATGCCTTCCAGGACAGCTTCCTGCTGCAAATGGTCAGTGAACCAACCAGGTTAGGAAATACCCTTGACCTTGTGCTGGCAAATGGGGACTTTGTGAGAGAACTTACAGTGGAGGAACCGCTGTCAGGGAGTGACCACCGCTCAGTATGGCTCACAGTGGACATGGGCAAGGAAGGAGTGGAATCTGGCACAATAGTGCTGGACTTCAGGAGGGCCGACTTTGGGAGGACTGGGGAAGTGGTAAAAGGGTACCTGGCCAGAATTCAATCTAGTATGGACACTAACCAGAGGTGGGGGCTCATAAAGCTGGGGATAGTGGAGGCAACCAAAACCTGCTGCAAAGCCCAGAGCAGGAAGGCTAGGGCTAAGAAACCAGTCTGGCTGAACAAGGAGGTAATGGAAAAGGTAAGGAGGAAAAGAGCTGCCTTTAGTAAGTACAAGAAAACAGGGAGAGGGGAGGACAGGGAGGAGTACTTGACAGAATCGAAAGAGGTGCCAAGGGCAGTAAGGGGAGCCAAAGCATCTACGGAACTCAGGCTGGCACAAGGCATTAAGAAGGGGGAGAAGGACTCCTTTAAGTACATCAGGGAGAAAAGGAGCTGTAAGGACCACATAGTAAGGATTAGGAAGGAGGAGGTTGGGTGGAAGCAGGGTGCGATAAGGCGGAAGCACTAAATGAGTACTTCTGCTCAGTATTTACTAAAGAGAAGAGGGAGTGACACCCAAGGTGGGAGAAATGGCAGAAGCAGGGTGGGAAGTGATGACAGATGGGGAAATCATGGAGAGCAGAGTTCGAGAGGGTTTGAAGGCACTGAGGGTGGACAAGGCGCCAGGCCCAGATGGCATCCACCCCAAGGTACTGAAGGAGCTGGCAGAGGTCCTTGCAGGACCTTTGGCAGACCTATTTAATGCCTCACTACATTCGGGGTGTGTACCTCAGGACTGGAGGATGGCTCATGTGGTGCCCCTCCACAGGAGTGGCCCCAAGGATGAACCGGGGGAAACTACAGACCAGTGAGCCTCACATCCATTGTGGGTAAGCTAATGGAGACTATCCTGAAGGAGAGGCTGGTGGCCCTCCTAGAGGCCAAAGGACTACAGGACAGCAGACAGCATGGCTTCATACGTGGCAGATCCTGCCAAACAAACCTGGTCGAGTTCTATGACTGGGTAACTAGGCAACTGGACAGGGGCCATGCAGTGGATGTCCTGTATCTGAACTTCAGTAAGGCATTTGACTCAGTGCCACATGGAAGGCTGGGAAGGAAGTTAGTAGGCACAGGGGCGGGTGAAAAGCTGGTGAGATGGGTAGGAAACTGATTGCAGGGAAGGCAACAGAGGGTGGTGGGTGGGGAGCTCTCACACCCAAGGCAGTGATGAGCGGTGTTCCACAGGGCTCAGTGTTGGGACCAGTGTTGTTTGGGATATTCATTGCAGACATATCATGGGACATCAAGAGCAAGATCAGTCTGTTTGCTGATGATACCAAGGTAGGCACAGTGGTGGATGACCTAGGGGGATGGCAGGGGTTGCAGGATGATCTGGCAAAGCTTGACACCTGGTCAGACACCTGGCAACTGGGCTTTAATGCCAAAAAGTGCAAGGTGCTGCATTTTGGGCTGAAGAACCCAAGGAGGAGTTACCAGCTAGGGGGAGTGCAGCTAGCCCAGACAGAGGAGGAGAAGGATCTGGGTGTGCTCATTACAGGGTCAATGAACAACTCGGCACAGTGTAGGAAGGCAGCTGCAAAGGCCAACAAAATGCTGGGTTGTATTGCAAGGGGTATATCCTCGAGGAGGGAGGAGGGAGGAGGTGATTCTGCCACTGTATAGGTCATTAGTTAGACCACACCTGGAGTACTGTGTGCAGTACTGGCGTCCGTATCTGAAGAGGGACATTAAGTTACTGGAGGGGGTGCAGCGCAGAGCGACAAAGATGATCAAGGGGCTGGGGGACTTATCATACGAGAGGAGGTTGAAGGAGTTGAACATGTACTCACTGGAGGAGAGGAGAGACAGGGGTGACATGATTGAAACCTTTAAACACATGAAAGGAATAAACAAGACGGGTACAGAGGGGCTGTTCAAAGTAAGGAAGGGGAGGGCCACCAGGGGCCATGATATGAGACTGGAGCGAGGAAGGTTCAGGAGGGAGATGAGGAGACACTTTTTTACAGAGAGGGTGGTGGCTGTGTGGAATGCGTTACCTGCTGAAGTGGTATGCAGTAGAACAGTGGACTGCTTCAAACGAGGATGGGACAGGACAAGGGGGAGGGTTAATGAAGGGGAAGGGTGGAAGGGAGGGGCAGCTGCAGAATAAGGAATGCTAGCTGCACATTCGAGCAGACTTGATAGACCTCTAGGCCTTTATCTGCTGGCAAATTTCGTATGTTCGTATGTAGACTGGCAAAGTTAGTGGAAAAATTTAAGGCTGCTGCTAATGGAAAAAAATATTTTTTTTTTTACTTGGCATACACACACACACACACACACACACACACACACACACACACACACACTCTGCAGGCTGGAGGTAGAGACTGCACCAGAACAATTACAGTGCAACACTGGCTGATATTTTTTTTTTCCTTTTTAAGTTGAGTTTTTGAGAGGACGCCTCTCCCCCCCCACACACACACACACAAGATTCTAATCAGTGTAGTAATGACTCCTGTCCGCTGACCAATATTAACTGATGCACCATCAAATTAGCACAGACAAGTACTGGATTTCCACAGCCTGTCTTATGCTCTGCCAAGGGCAAACTTCCGCACTTTGAATGGACTTTGTTATGAATGTAATCATGGGCACTTACCAACTACATGTATAACATACTTTGCGTGCCTTGGTGCGACATTTGTTTTTAAACTAATATACTCTCTTACTGTACCTCCTGCATGTGAAGTGTTGTACACTCTCAGCTTTGTATCTGTATGTCTCTATGTTGTGACCTCCCGGGTCGTGCCTGAAAATAGTCACTTTTGTGTCTAGTGCACCTACCCGGTTATCAAACAAAAAAAATCCACTGATTTCAAAGTCTTCTCTATAGCATCAGATTCACTTGCAGTTTCAAATGGAACCACAGATATTAGACATGTGACCGGCAAACAGTTTCTACCTACGTATCTGAGGTAGACAATTTCTTTGATTATACCATGGTCAGTACTTCCCTCAGCAAGGATGCTCAAAAGGGATACATTTTTAACCTCTGCAACTACTGCCTCATGTATTGTCTTTGCCATGCTTTCCACAAACAAACGGCAGCTGCTATGTTCGTATAGTTGCTGCCAAAATGTAATCCGTTTTTTACGCTGTATCTCATGTATCATTTTGAAATCTGAAAATGGCTTTCCATTTCTTGCGCTAGCGTATGCTGTGTTTAATAAAGCTTTGCATTTTTCAAGTTCTTCTGTTGTCATGTGTTTTTTTTTTTTAAAGACTGGCCCAGAGCAGCTTCAGGCAGGGGAATAGGTGGTACTGGTTTTGGAGCTGTATCTTTTAAGTAATGTTTTGAGCATGTCACATGTTCCCTTGTTACTTTTTATGGGGTCTAGTTTTAGATCACCTGATCCTTTCACCATGGCAGAATCTAGATTACAAATTTGGGGATAGGCCTTACAGTACAAACAAAACATCAATGATTTTTCTTCACTGAAATCCAGCCAAGGCTATTCTTTTGTTTGTTCAGTCAGGACTGAAATGCCTAACCCTTTTTTCTCTGTCATACCTCTGATCCTTTTTAAGGCCATCATCTATTCTTTTATATTTTAAACAATGTACTTGCTGATCCAGAGCCTGAGCTACCAAAATTTAACAAACTTAGTTTTAAAATGGGAAATGTCGGGTGCTTACACAGTGTATGAAATTGCTCTGAGCCAGTGATTGACAGGTCATCAGATTAGAACTATTAATACTGTGTGCTAGAGTGCAACAGATTTAGTGAAAAAATTATTTTTTTTAGTAACCACAAGTTAGACAGCACTATGTGCCCAGAGACTGCAAATAAATGCTTTTTCTTTTTTCATTTAAATGTTAGACACCAGGACAGGGTACACTGAGTCAGTACAGTGGTGGGGTAAAGTGCCTGACCAATGATGTGCACAGTTACAAATTCACTGTAGAACAACTGCAGCACCAAGAGTAGTAGGGAGAACTTATGCAAGAAATAAACCGCAGCAAGGATGCTGCTAATGAAATATATATTTTTTTAGTTCTTTACTTTAGGGCACACATACAGTACTGCAGGCTAGAGGTAGAAACACCAACACAAACTGCAGTAATGGCTGCTATGAAATTGTATTCTAACGTAGAAACATAGAAAAATAGAATTTGACGGCAGATAAGGATCACATGGCCCATCTAGCCTGCCCATTTTTCTACCTAACGGATAAGTTGCAGATCCTAGTTAACCAACAGCCTACTTCCTCCTACCCGCCACTAGAATTGCTTTATGTCTGTCCCATGCATTCTTGAATTCTCTCACTGTTTTTGACTCTACGACCTCCTTAGGAAGGCTGTTTCATGCATCCACAACCCTCTCTGTGAAGAAATATTTCCTCACATTAACTCTGAGCCGTCCCCCCTCTATCTTCAGATTGTGCCCCCTTGTTCTTGCACATCTCTTTTTCTGAATGATGCTACCCTCTTGGACTTTGTTGATTCCCTTGAGGTATTTGAAACTTTCTATCATGTCCCCCGGCTCCCTCCTTTCCTTGAGACTATACATCTTAAGCTCCTTTAGTCTTTCTTCATATGTCTTCTGGTGCAGACCCTGCACCATTTTGGTTGCCCTCCTCTGGACAGCCTCCATCCTGTCTATGTCTTTGCGGAGATGGGATCTCCAGAACTGTACACAGTACTCCAGATGTGGTCTTACCAACTGTCTGTACAGAGGGCTAACAACTTTCTGTTTTCAATTGGTGATGCCTCTCCCTATGCATCCCAGTATCCCCCCAGCCCTCCTTACTGCCTTCTCACATTGCTGGCCCACCTTTAGGTCATCTGATATGACTACCCCAAGGTCCCTTTCCATTTTTGTTGTTGTCAGTATCTCACCCCCCATTGTGTTCTCTTCCCCTGGGTTTTTGTTTCCCAGGTGCATTACTTTGCACTGCTTTGCATTGAATCTAAGCTGCCATACATTTGACCATTCCTCCAACCTTACAAGTCCCTTTTCATCCTTTCCATCCCACCTTGCATATCAACCCTGTTGCAGATCTTTGTGTCGTCTACAAAGAGACATACCTTCCCCTCCAGTCCCTCTGCAATGTCACTTATAAAGACATTAAAAAGGACCGGTCCCAGTACTGAACCCTGTGGTACCCCGCTAGTAACCCTCCTTTCTTCACTGTGGACTCCATTTACTATTACCTGCTGTGTCCTGTTGTCCAGCCAGTGTTTTACCCAAGCTACCACCCTGGGACCCACTCCCAGGCTGGCCAATTTGTTAATCTTTTGTGTGGGACTGTGTCATTTTGTTTTCTTTTTAGGGCATACACACACACAGTCTCTGCACCACCAGAGTGTAACACAGATAAAGTGCAGCAATGGCTGTTATGAAAATGTTTGCTGTTTTTTTTTTTGTTTTTTTTTTTACTTTTTAGGACACACACACTGCCTCCCACCCTTTCACTTTGATAGTGTTGATTACTGCCTCCCTCTTCTTTCCACCTTACCCATGTCCTCACCCGTTCCCTCTTAACTTCCTTTCCCTATATACTCTTACCTGTCTGTATCCTCCTGTTCCGTTTGCCTGCCTCCGTTCTCCTATCCTAGCTACCTTGCCCAAATTTCCTCTACTAGGTTCGCCTGCTGTATACTCAATCCCAATGTATTGAAATATGCCAGTTCTTTTTGTTATATTGTATTATTATTTGTACAACCTCTAAGTAATGTCTCCCCTTCTCACTGACATGGAACCTTTGTGAGCAAGCTCCTAGCTCAAAGGTGTCTAATCCTAGATTTTAATAAATAAAAATAAATAAACACACACACACACACACACACACACACACACACACACACACTATGCACCACCAGCCCAGTCACCCCTTTGGTCCCCAAAAGTCTCACTAATTTAGTAGCCAGATGCACAATGACTGAAATCCTTTTTGAGTTTGTGCATGCATAGCAAACTCCTTGGGATAGTAGGCTTTGAGGAGTGTGACACTGTCCGTGCAATGCAGAGTGCTCTGCAAGGGGTGCGACAGTATCGCACCAATCCTCAGCCAGGCTGGTCCTGATGCTGTTTTGCCTGCAGTGGTCTTCACTTGAAAAGAAAAAGCCACACCAATTAGGAGGCGGCTTTTTCCTTTCATAGGCAGGTCACCACAGAGCAAACAGCTGTTTGCATCATGACATCTCTGCCTTACCACCCCACCAGTCCCTGCCTGAAAGGTGGGAGGAGGCACATTCCATGCCTGCCTTCTCCACGTTCCGCTGTCTCCAGCTGCAAAGTTTCTCCCACCTGTGTGGAGCAGTCCAGAGCCTAAGCTCGATATGGGCTAGGAGTATTCAGTGTCCAGTGCACTTTTACTGTAAGCGTGACCCGATCCGCCCGGCTGGGAAGAGAGGCGCCTGCCTGCCTCTCCACATCCTGCTATCTCCAGCTCTAAAGTTTCTCCCACCTGAGGAGCAGGCCAAGCCGCCGGGCTCTATATGGGCTGGAGAGTCTAGTGCCTGAAGGCACTTTACTCTAGGCACAATCAATCACGCTGGAGGACCCCTCCCCTGCCTGCCGACATCAGGGTGCTCAGTCCCTGTGTCAGCCTGTATCCCCCCCATCCTTTAATGTGGCACACTTTGAGCCCACCCCAGTGTGCCAAAATCCATAGTTTGCCTGTAAAAAAAGAAAACAGACCCACATCATTTTTTTTTTAAACCTGAAAAAAAAGAAAACGGTCAGTCATCGTTCCCCCCGGCCCCCCTCCCCAACCCACACCCTTCCTCTGCTCACCCCTCACCCATACTTAACTCCAGAGGTTGGAAGCAGTGCTATTCAGTGGACCAGTAACATGTCTGCATTCTTCAAAAGCCGAACGCAAAGTGAAGAAATGACGGTAAGTTCTATAATGGCAGTGAATGGAGGGTTTTCAATTTAGGTTGATATCTCTGCCATTTTTGGGGAGTTTTGGTCCCAAATGTTTAACATGGGGTTCTTGGGACCCCACCTCATGAACACAGTCACTGTCATTTAGTTTCTCAGTCTCGAAAGGTGGTTTCGCAGTCACTGCGCAGAATCACCTTTCGGACCAGTTACTGAAACAACAGTGCCACTGTTCATGAGATGGGGTCCCAAAAAGCCTTTGTTGCAAATCTGGTGAAAAAACTGCCCAAAAGGACTGTGTTATGAGCGTCCATTGTGTAGTTTCTATACACGCTCCTAACATCATCAATTTTTAACGTTTTCACTCCAAATTTCCAACATTGTCATTTTTTCACCCTCTTATGAACAATACAGCTGTCATTTTTTGCATCCTTCCCATAATGTGTTTTTGCACCTGTGGCACAGAATGGCGCGGTTGCTGTGCAAAATCAACTTTTGGGACAGATTAATGAAATTCCAGTGCCACCGTTCATGAGGGGAGGTCCCAAAAAGGCCATGTTAAAAATTTGGTGAAAACATTCCAAAAAATGACTGCGTTATGAGCGTGCATTGAGCAGTTTCTATGCACACAAGCAACTTCACCAGCTTTTCATGTTTTCATTCCAGATTTCCAACATTGCCATTTCTTTACACCTCCTCATGAACAGTACAGTTGTCATTTTTCACATCCTGCCTGAAATGTGTTTTTGCACCTGTGGCACTGAATGGCACAGTTGCTGTATGAAATCACCTTTTGGGATTGAGTAACAAAATGATACTGCCACTGTTCATGAGGTGGGGTCCCAAAAAGCCCATATTGAAAATTTGGAGCAAAAATACCAACAAATGCCTGGGGCATTAGAGTTTCCAACCGTAACGCCCACCCTTAAAATGCAAGGCAGATGAATATACACAGAAAAATATGGGAGGCATGTACAACAGCAATACTAACAGTGAACTCTCAGCATTGACAAATGTTTGTTTTTATAGCCCCGGTCTTATCCCTGGCAGATTCGTTTTAACTTAATCCTGCCTGCCTGCAAACCCCCCCCTTTTTTTTTTTTTTTAATAAAGGGATAATCTACTTTCAGCCTCATGAGCTAATCTGAAGTAAGCTGCAGTGCAATTCTACTATAGTTTGACTGTTACCTCTTACACACCCAGGCCAGTCCCTTTGGTCTGAACAGACAGTATTTAAATGTAATCTGCCAAATAAGACTGCAGTCTTATTTTTAAAGCCCAGGTCTGATGTTCAGCTTAGATTCTCCTTTTTCCAGACCCTTAAACCTGTCAGTCTGTGCCAACCTTTCTTTTCTTTTTTTTTAAATAAAGGACAATCTAGTATTCTGTTTTCTTATGAGCTGATCCTGAAATGATCTAAATGGCAACCTGTTAGCTCTCACACTGAGGTCTTTGGTCCCCCAGTGCACCACTAATTTGAATTTAGCTGCCAGCCAAACATGCAGGTTGCAATTTTATTTTTTATTTTATTGTGTAACCCAAGTATAATCTGAACTGCAGATTCTCCTTTTACTTTCAAAACTCGGTCTCCAGTCCTTTTTGTGTTTTGTTCTGTTATATAAGGCCATCAGATCTTCAGCATTTCCACTGAAACCAGCCTGTCTGCTTTTTTTTAAATTTCTATAGTCCTTTTAGCACATTTCCCATATGCCAGCAGGTCTGAAAATATTTTTTTTAATAAGCTTGAACTGCTAGCACATATTCTTGCAAGGCTGTCTAAGATATTCCCCTAGCAGAGACACACGTCTCTCTCTGACTGCTTCACTGCTCAACTGAAATGGCACGCGATCCCCTGCACAGTCATACACAGTAGTGTGTATAATCACATGGGTGGCACTAAAATGTACCATGTGATTGAGATCTCTGCAGCGCAGGGCTCTTTTACCTCCTACTCTTCTGTCCTAAGTTCACCTGTCTTGTCTGTCATACACTGAGTTCTCATGTAAACTCAGACCCAATGGCACATGAACAAGACATCCCCTCCTCGCACGCATCAGGACGTGCTTCGGGGGGGGGGAGCAAATGGGCAAAACACGCACACACACACAAAAAAAAAAGTACGGTGGCACCAGGCAGTGGAGGGGGAATGAGCAGAGAGCCACATCTGTCGGACTTGGCAGGGCTTTACAAATGCAAGTCCTACTGAACTTCCAGCACGTCATGGACCTCAGACTTGGGGATTTTTCATTACCTGGAAGGTCCATCAAAAAGCAGGTGTCGCAGTGGTCCATATCATGGTTCACTCCAAGGCAGGTTCAGCAACAATCATGTCAGTCCTGAACAGACATAGTTCTCCCACAGGGGCACTGATGCATAGAGGGAGAATCAATTTTCTTGTGGTTTTCTTCTGGGTTTTTTTTTAGGCCCCTGGGGCCTGGACATAATCAACTCATGGAAAATAATGAAAATTAGCAAAAATAGAGCTAGTCATTGTACAAAGGGGATAGGAAAAGAAAAGGTGGCAACAAAAGGTCAGAAAAGCTATACAGCATTGAGCTAACAGCAAAGAACAGAACCGATGGCCATGATACAGTAGAAAATGGTGAATGCTCACACCTTCCTCGATAGCAGGAAGAAAAGAACTGAGAAGGCAAGGGGGCAGTGTTGGTTACTGGGTAGCCCATGAGTGCCATGTCATACGTCCATCTCGTGGGTGGCACCATCTCTGATGTCAGTCCCCTACCTACACAGCTTTTAAAGGCATATGCTCTCACAGGGTCCTGGTGCCTCTGGCACAGACCCACCAGTGATGAATGGTGAAGATTGATTCTTTTTTTTCGTGCCAAACCTAGTAGCTCAGCCCCAACTCATCCGCCCAGGATTTATTTATTTTTTTCATTGTTCAGAAAAAAACTTTGAACGAAAGCTTTTTTGCAAAGGTTCCATGTCAAGTACATGGCATATCCAGTGCAACAGAAAGGGAATTGCCCCCTCTGTGGTTCACACTTCATGGGAAGGAGTGCACGCAATAAGAACAACTCGGGGAACATTTAAACAAACAGTGCAATGATAATGCAAACAGAGAGACATAATGCGGAATAAAGTACAGAATAACAAGTAACCAGCTACTGAAGCTACTGCTAAAAATCTTAAACAGAGTACGACAATGAGCTTACAGGGCATCATAGAGACAAAGACCCCAGCAGTCCATAGTACAGGCTTTGTCCTGGTAACAGGGATAGGGACTGAAAAAAGCCAACTGGGGGGATGGCTATAGGGGGTGGGAGTGAGGTAGTACCAGGCATGTCCTCCAGTAGGACAGTAAGTGCTAAATCAGAGCAGAGCAGGGTGCATGCCTGTAGAGGAGAGATCCAAGCTAGGCCCAGCTCACTGCAGGGGCAGTTAGTGTGGAAGGCAGGTGAGGAAACTCTGCCCACTGCTAAGGCCAGCTATGACAGTTACAATGTGGGACAGGTGAGGGAGGGGGCCAGGATATCAACACTCACACATGTTAGGAGATGGGTAGAGAGGGACTGGTAGTATACTATCTATCTGCAACAGGCCCTGGATGCATTAAGCTGCCGTTTAACTCCAACTTAAATGTGGGGAGGCTGTCAGAAAATAACAGGTGAGCAGGGATCTCATTTAGCCACAAGAGAGCTCTGTAGGCAAAGGACCTCAGTCCAAGAGACGTTTTCCTAAATGGGACAGCCATTGAGCCCCGAGTCTGGCCCCTGATCTGGAATCCTGAAGAACTGGGGGGTTCACAAAACAATCTGAAGGTGTAAAACCTTTCCAAGTCCCCAAAAGTTCCATAGCTGCAGTAAAAAAAGGGGAAATTGCTCTGAGTGCTATTCACAAAATGTCCGGGTGAGTCATGACCCCCAACCACAGACTGTGGAAAAAGGTAGCTGTGAAGTTCCTGAAGAAAAAGTCATTGATAAGTATGGCACATCCACTTAAAGGCTATTCTCAGCCAGTGATTTTCTTCACTCGCAGAAAAAATGTTGCATACATGAGAGTGAGGCGTAACACACCCCGAGCAAACTGCAGTGCCCCAACAATTGACATGCAATAACAGTGGAGTTCAGGCACAAGTAATAGAAACCAGTGGGTGTATATCAGTGGCAGTTGTTACAGCAATACTAGCACACCATAGTCATTAAAAGACAACAAGTAAAAAGCACCAGACCCAGTGCAGTCCATGAAGGAGCCCCATGGGCAGTAGAGGCTGAACAGCCTGCAGTGACTGCTTCTGCAGCAGGCAACATAAGCACTCCAGGTAGAGACACAACTATCAGTTACAGACAGCCACTGTGGTGCATGGTTTTGCTGGTACCAGTGGTGCTGCAGTGGTCCCAGTTGAGGGTATGGTTGCTGGTCTTTCTGGGTGCTTTCAGCTACATCTATGGCAAGACTCAGTCTGCTGCTCCAGCTAATATGGATCACTGTTGTTGTGCCTCCTAAGCTTTTTCCACAGCTGCGGATCTGCAGTTGCAAATTTTCAGCACTTGCAGAATTTCTGCAGCCATTGAATTTCTGCAGCAGTTGCTTTTTGTTTAGGGATTTCCGCACATGCTCAATTTTTCTTTCAGAATATCCTGCACCTGCATTTCCACAGTGATGCATACCTTTCTCCCGCAGCTGCGGAATTTTTATTTGTCTTTACAAATCCAGCCCCAGGTATGGAGCAATTTGCTGAGACATGGAGGAGCTTTACTGATTAGTGATTTCTTGCCTAACAGGCATGTCTGGAATTTAGTCGTATTGATGAGCGTGAGCCAGTTGGTTTGCTTGTAAAGGGAGCAGGAGTGGATGAGTCAGTCAGCTCCAAGAGTCAGCCTATGGGCCTTATTGAGGACTGTGACCACACATCTGAGCACCTTTCCCAAGGCCACTCCATACACTACAAGTCCACAGTCTATAACTGACAGGATGGAGGAGGAAACAGAGTTGTAGGGCAGTAGGTGTGAGATAATGCCTATGCCTATAGAGGACTCCCAGCTTAGTGTGAACTGCCATTATTTACCTCGGGTAATGATCCTCCCAGGCTTACCCCCAGGACAGGGCAAAGTGAGCCCCCCCCCAATGGAGTCTGAACTATGTTCCTGATGGATGGCTTAGAGGTGTTCCTCCCTGGCTTACCCCACAGGACTGGGCCACTGGGTCAGGCCAGATCCTACAGAATACTGAACTCTGTCACCAGCTGAGTGCCAAGGGAGGGCGGGGCATCACTGATGGGGACAGCAATTTTGGGATGCTTTTCTCATGTAGGAAGCGTGGCCTGCAATGACTTGGGGCATCAAAGCACCAATGTCTGGCACATCTCCCCAAAGCTTAGGCTCCAGCAGCTGCTCCTCCCAGCCTCCGCCAGAGGTCAGTCATGTGCTGGACCCTCACCCACCCTCTCTCCCAGAGGAGGACAGCAGTTCATAGGATGTTCAATCCTCTTCTCCCTGGCTGACCCTCTGATTCCTCAGGTCTGTTCCTGAACCCGGATATTGGCATGTGGTGACCTCACTGCTGCTTTCTTGGCAGGTAGCCAGATTTACCTTCCGTGGGCCCTGGATCCAAACATTTCTGTGGACTCCCCATGCCCCTCCACCCCATTTTCATGTGTTTAATTTAATTTTTCCTAAGTTCACCTTTATTCAGGTAAGATAGAAATAGGCAATTTAACCATTTCACAATGTAATATTTGATAATATAATGATATGACAACATATTTGACTGACAGTATAGTCTAGATGTTAGAGCGATGAGTCGGGTACATTTAAAAGACCTGGGTTTGATTCCCACAACCTCCTCTTGCATACTGTGTGACTCAAAGCAAGTCACTTAACCACCCCAGTGCTCCCGGTTTGTCCCTGAAAACAGGTGGTTGTGTCTAGAGGGCCTTGCCTGGTTACCAATGAATACAATAAAATATCGATTACAGAGGCCTACATTTTCAGCATGTCTTTGCTGCTGCCAAAAGTTTTTATTAAACTCATTCACTCTAAGGAGTGTAACATCTCAGTTTCAATGCAAATCAGAAAAAGAAAGTTGTAATATATTTATTATGTAAGTTTTATTATACATTACTATATGTACTGCAGCCCAAATCCCAATTGCTTTGAGACCATTGCACAAGCATACAGTGAGAGCTCATTATTGCTTTCCAGTGCCAAGTTTTCAAGATTTACATTACAGTCTGATACTCATCTGATGAAGCAACTTGTACGAAGT
This sequence comes from Neoceratodus forsteri, assembly GCA_016271365.2. NCBI lineage: Eukaryota > Metazoa > Chordata > Ceratodontiformes > Ceratodontidae > Neoceratodus > Neoceratodus forsteri. The sequence goes on from CM028138.1 coordinate 606,238,402, forward strand.
GCCTCAGAATACAGCTGTTCTGTATCTGGTCCACTGCCCAACCATAGTAGTTTGTTTTTTTCCAGGAGTTTACTGAATCACACCAATGAGTTGTATATATTACATTTCTAACAAACCCAGTAAAGTGGCTTGTATTTCCAGCGCTTGGCTTGATTTAGTTTAGTTAGTTTTTGTTGACCAGGTAAGTGCACTAGACAAATTCTGCCTATTTTCAGGCACGACCCGGGGGAGGGGATACAGATGAATGCCAACTGACCTTGAACCAGATTAAACTGTTTATTACTCTTTACTTTGTTTACTTCTTTTATTTATCCCACTGTCTTTGTAATCATCCTATTGAATGTGTAGCTCACCTCCTTAATTCATTTCTTTTATTTATTTATTTATTTATTTATTTATTTAAGTCTAGGATTACAAAGTACCTTTGAGCCAAGGCTCTTTTGCAAAGGTTCCACATCAGTAAGAACAGACAATACAGGATACGAAATTACAGAATAAAACAATAATGACACTGATGGTTACAAAAAATTGGTTACGGCGGGTACACGTACATGATACACTAGGAGGTGTATTAAAACATGGGAGATGGGGGAAGAGAGGATGGGGATGAGACAGAGTATAGCAGCCTAGATGGCCTTGTCAAGACAGAGCAGTGGTGAGTGCATAAGTTGGGCATGGGGAAAAAAAGTAATACCAGCAGCTGCAGCCTGCAGCACCTCACCACCCTAGCCCAGTCCTTTATTCCTGTTCTTTATTTCCCTCATTGTGTAATGCACCAGCAAGCTGCAAGAAATGTGAAATCACCTGAATGCTTACAGTGACACAGACATTTGTATGTTTGCTTGCACGCATGTGCTAGAAACATAGTGCAACGATCCAAAATGCAGTGCGGTACAGTTGAAAGGGAGAGCACCGCTTGAGTGAGCAGTGCTTCCCCTCCCCACACACACACACATGGCATGCACGTTGCGTGCTCATGCACTCCTACCTCCCCCACGCACATACTGTATGGCTGAAAGGGGTGCCCAATCCCAAGTCAGCTCTACTGTTTCCCCATGATCTGTATGGCCGATGGGGTGCCCAATCCCGTCAGCTCCACTGTTCCCCTCCCAGACTGAATGGGTGCCACCGAGCCCACCCCAGCGTGGGCAACATGTCCCATGGCCGACGGGGTGCCCAATCCCCATCGGCTCCACTGCCCCCAAACAGTTTTTCAGCTGCCACACTTGGAGCCCACCCCCAGTGTGTGGCATAAGTGTCCCGCATAGTCCAAATAAAAACCTGAAAGAAAAACCTTCCTCGCTGCTGTCTTCACTACCCCCCCACTCACGCCCACCCACTGTGCACCCTGCCTCCCCACACCTCCACCTCACCCCATACTTACCACCGGAGCTCGGTGCGATGATCTTCGGTAGACCAGAAACACGTCTGCACTCTTCAAAGCCGACCGCCAACTAAGGAAATGCCGGTAAGCTGTATAATTTAATGAATAGGGTTTTTTCAACTTTGCTGCATATCTCAGGCATTTTTTGGAATTTTGGCACCAAATTTTTAACATGGGGTTTTTGGGACCCCTCCTCATGAATTCTGTCACTGTCATGGCGTTAATCAGGTCCGAAGGGTGGTTTCACAGTCACTGCGTGAAATCACCTTTCGGGACCAATTAATGAAATGACAGTGCCAGTGTTCATAAGGTGGGCTCTCAAAAAGCCTATGTTGAAAATTTGGTGAAAAAAATCCTAAAAATTACTGTTTTACGAGTGTGAGTTGCGCTGTTCCTACGCACGCTCATAGGTTCGTGAATTTTCAATATTTTCACTCTGGATTTTCAACATTGCCATTTGACCACACTTCCTTATGAGTAGTATAGCTGTCATTTTTCACATCTCACCCAAAATGTGTTTCCGCGCATGTAGCGCACAATGGCGCATTCGGTGTGCGAAATAAATGTTCAGGACACATTAAGAAAATCATAGCAACACTGTTCATGAGCAGAGGTGTTAAAATGGCTGTTAAAAATTTGGTGAAAAAATTCCCCAAAATGACTATTTTACGAGCATGCGTTGCACTGTTCCTATGCACGCTCGTAAGTTCGCGAATTTTAAATATTTTTAGTCCAGATTTCAACATTGCCATTTTATCACACCTCCTTATGAGCAGTACAGCTGTCATTTCTCACCCAAAATGTGTTTCTGCGCATGTAGCACGCAATGGCGCAGTCGGTGTGCAAACTCAATGTATGGGACACATTAAGAAAATCACAGTCACACTGTTCATGAGAAGAAGTGTTAAAATGGCTAGGTTAAAAATTTGGTGAAAAAATTCCCAAAAATGACTGTTTTACGAGCGTTTGTTGCGCTGATCCTACGCACGCTCATAAGTTTGCAGATTTTCGATGTTTTCACTCCAGATTTTCAACATTGCCATTTTACCACACCTCCTTATGAGCAGTACAGTTGTCATTTTTCACATCTTGCCCAAAACATGTTTCCACCCATGTAGTGCACAAAGGCGCAGTCGGTATGCAAAATCAATGTATGGGACACATTAAGAAACTCACAGTGAAACTGTTCATGAGCAGAGGTCTTAAAATGGCTATTTTGAAAATTTAGTGAAAAAATTCCTAAAAATGACTGTGTTACGAGTGAGCATTGCGCAGTTTTCACGCACCTTCGTAAGTTCATGAATTTGTAATATTTTCAGTCCAGATTTTCACCAGTGGCATTTTTCCACACTTCCTTATGAACAGTACAGCTGTCATTTTTCACAACATGGCAGAAATGTGTTTTCACACTTTCAGCACAGAAATGCGTGGTTGCTGTGGGAAATCATTGTTCGGGATAGATAAAGAAAATCACAGTGACACTGTTCATGACCGGAGGTCCCAAAATGCCTGTGTTGACAATCTGCTATAAACAGTTCCCAAACTAATTACATTACGGGTGCACATTGCACAGTTTCTATGCACGTTCGTGACTTCACCAGTTTTTTTAATATTTTCACTGCAGATTTTCAACATTGCCATTTTTTACACCTCCCCATGAACAGTACAGCTGTCATTTTTCACATCCTGTTAAGAATGTGTTTTTGCACCTGTGGTGACAAATGCCGTAGTCGCTGTGCAAAAGCAGCTTTCGGCTAACAAAGTGATATTGCCACTGTTCATGAGGTGGGGGTCACAAAAACCCCATGTTGAAAACTTGGAATGAAAATACCAACGAATGCTTGAGGTGTTAGGGTTTCTGACCATAACACCCCACCCTGTAGAGAGTGACAGGCATCAGGGCTGTGACTTAGGATTGTCACCTGCAATGCTCATACCATTCCACCCCCACCCACACCCTGCAGCCACTGAGAGGCATTGAGTTGTGCCTAGGACTCTTTGGCCCCAAAGTTCACCCCATTCTCCTATACTGCATCCATCTCACAATATTTCCTGATGGAATGGGGTGCGCATAAGGGCCAAAGACCCCAAGGCACACTGACATTTGTCAGTGTCTGCACAGTAGGGTGTGGTGAAATGGCATGGCTGTTATGCCTGATGACCAAAGGCACACCCCAATGCCTGTCACTATCTGCAGGGTGGTGGGGTTGGCTTCAGTTCAATACTTCACTGCCATTCCTATTATGCAGCTCTGTAACTCCTACACTACCAATGCCAATGCCAGCAAGCAAACATTCGGCATTGACAAATGCTTGTTTATGCTGATCTGTCAGTAAGTTATAGCACCAGCCAGCCTGGCAAACCAGAAAACAATGTGAAGTATTGTAGGGATGGGTTCATGGCCAAACTGAAGCCCTGTTATTAATGAAAAGAAGACATATCAACACAATGAATCTCACTTTTTTGCTCAAGTTTTCCTATCTCAGTGGAATGGTGCTTATTTGGCTATCTTTGTGCCCTAATACCAGGATACACAATCTACAGGAGGGACAGAAAGGGTAAAAGAGGAGGAGGAGGAGTAGCTCTCTAGGTAAAGGAAAGGATCAAAGCAACAGAACTAAAGAGTAAACAGGGAGCAGATAAGGCACTCTGGGTCACCCTGGAGACAGGAAATGGCACTACAATCCGCATAAGGGTTGTATACAGAACCCTATCTCAGGGGGAAGGAATGGACAAGGAAATGATAGAAGGCTTCCTTAGAATGCTAGAAAAAGGGGAGATATTGTTGATGGGGGACCTGAATATGCCAGATGTTAACTGGAGCACCTTTGCTGCAGGCACATCCAAGAGCATGGTCATTCTTGATGCCCTACAAGGGTCATGCCTTAGACAGCTAGTATTGGAACCCACTCAGGAGGGAGCAATCTTAGACCTGGTACTCTCAAATGGGGATGGAGAAAGAATCTCAGATTTAGAAGTGGGTAGCCATCTGGGAACAAGCGACCACCAAACAGTGTGGTTCATGATAAACACAGCCATACAAAAGCAAGAGTATTGGACTTCAGGAGGGCTGACTTTGAGAAAATGAGAGAGTGCCTCAGAAAGCACTAGCAAACAGGCAAGAAGGAGGGGTGGAGGAGCAATGGGGAGTAATCAAAACAGCCATCAGAGGCAACAAGCCTTTGTGTAAAGCAAATCAACAAAACACAACGAAGGAAAAGAACGCTATGGTTCTCAAAAGAGGTGTCAGGGAAGGTTAAGGAGAAAAGGATAGCATTCAGGAAATATAAGGAAACACAGAATGAGCAGGACAGAGAACTTTATCAGTTAAAGCAGAAATAGGCTGGAAAGACAGTCAGAATAGCAAAGGCCCAAACTGAGGAAAGGATAGCCAACTCTGTTAAGAAGGGGGATAAGACCTTTTATAGGTACATTAGGGAGCGAAGAAAGACCAAAGAAGGGATACTGAGGCTTAATAAAGGGGAGGGAATGTGGGTAGAGGGTGACAGTGAAAAAGCAGGGATACTGAACGAATATTTCTGCTCAGTATTCACAAATGAAGAGGATGGGGAGGTACCTAAAACAAACAAGAGAAACACTCTGAAGACGGGGGTCTATACCAGTCCGTTTACAGAAGAAAGGGTTCTGAAAGAACTAATAAAATTGAAGGTGGACAAAGCAATGGGGCCTGAAGGGATTCACCCAAGAATTCTAAAAGAACTAAGGGTAGAACTAGTGACACCGCTGACTACTCTCTTTAACAAATCATGGGAGGATGGGGTGGTACCTGAGGAATGGAGGAGGGTGGATGTGATTCCTCTTCACAAAAGTGGGAGCAGGACAGAGGCAGGAAACTACAGAGCAGTTAGTTTGACATCAGTGGTTGGGAAAATGATGGAATCACTTCTGAAGGAAAGAATTGTTGAGTACCTAGATGCCAGTGGGGCACAGAACCCAAGGCAGCATGGATTCACGATGGAAAGGTCATGTCAGACGAATCTAATAGATTTCTTTGACTAAGTGACCAATGTAGTAGACCAGGGAGGGGCTGTGGACATGGCCTACCTAGATTTTAGCAAGGCATTTGATACAGTCCCACAAAAAATACTAATACACAAGTAAGCCAGCCTTGGAGTAGCTTCCAAGGTGGTAGCCTGGATAAAAAATTGGCTAGACAACAGGACGCAAAGTGTAGTAGTAAATGGAGTCCACAGTGAAGAAAGGAGGTTTACTAGCAGGGTACCACAGGGTTCAGTACTGGGACTGGTCCTTTTTAATGTCTTTATAAGTGACACTGCAGAGGAACTGGAAGGAAAAGTATGTCTCTTTGCAGACGACACAAAGATCTGCAACAGGGTTGATACACAAGATGGAGTGGAAAGGATGAGAAGGGACTTGGCAAGGCTGGAGGAATGGTCACATAAATGGCAGCTCGGATTCAATGCAAAGAAGTGCAAGGTAATGCACCCGAGAAACAAAAACCCAGGGGAAGAGTACACAATGGGGGGGTGAGATACTGACAACAGTAAAAATGGAAAGGGACCTGGGGGTAATTATATCAGATGACCTAAAGGTGGGCAAGCAATGTGAGAAGGCAGTTAGGAAGGCTGAGGGATACTGGGATGCATAGGGAGAGGCATCAATAGTAGAAAACAGGAAGTTGTTACCCCTCTGTACAGACAGTTGGTGAGACCCAATCTGGAGTACTGTGTGCAGTTCTGGAGACCCCATCTCCGCAAAGACATAGACAGAATGGAGGCTGTCCAGAGGAGAGCAACCAAAATGGTGCAGGGTCTGTACCAGAAGACACAGGAAGAAAGACTAGAGGAGCTTAATATGTATACCCTTGAGGAAAGAAGGGAGAGAGGAGACATGATAGAAACTTTCAAGTACCTCAAGGGAGTCAACAAAGTCCAAGAGGGTAGCATCTTTTAGAAAAATAGATGTGCAAGAACAAGGGGGTACAATTTGAAGATAGAGGGGGAACGGCTCAGAGGCAATGTGAGGAAGTATTTTTTCATGAAGAGGGTTGTGGATGCATGGAACAGCCTCTCTGAGGAGGTCGTGGAGTCAAGAACAGTGGGGGAATTCAAGAATGCATGGGACAGACATAAGGCAGTCCTAGTGGGGGGTAGGAGGAAGTAAGTTGTTGGTTAACTAGGATCTGCAGCTTATCTGTTAGGTAGGAAAATGGGCAGACTAGGTGGACCAAGCGGTCCTTATCTGCCATCAAATTCTATGTTTCTATGTTTTTGTTTCTAATCCTTTTCACTGAGGTAATAGCCATATGGTGCAAACATCAACCGACACTCACTACCCTATCAGCACATCCCAACAGTGACTAGTCTTCTGAGCAACTTACCAACTGCAACCAAGTGGAGAAGTGGGAGCTGGAGAGTAGACCGTGGCAGACCACTGGCCTCTTTGGCTGCTCCTGATGACAGACCTGACCACTGGAAGGCTCTGAGCATGATGATGAGACGCTGCCAGGTGCTGATCAGTTGTCCAACTGTTTTGGGTTTACTTTTAATGCATGGCTCACTGGCACCAAATACTTGGGATTGGACTTGAGTCATGTCTGCCCAGGACTAGAGTAATTGTCTCCATGACAGGCGGTGACAGCTCCAGAGTCTGACTCCGGACACCACCGTGACCGATGGCGGCCGAACGCTTGAATGTAAAGCTAAGCCATGGGAAAGAAAGTTTATGACTGTAAGGAAATGGAGTAATGTTTTAAGTATTACTGCTGTTTGAACTGTACTGTGTCTTTAAGAAGGCCTCTATCTAGGGGTTCTCTCTCTCTCTCTCCAAGACATTTCTAGCAGCTTGGAGCAATTCAAGCTAAACCTTTAAGTCTGCAGTCTGATCATTACATGGTGTCAGAACAGAGAAATTAATGACACCCCCTGCCTTGAAGCTGCACAGTATTGTGAAAGAAAACTGACAGATGTTTAAGCAACATTTCAACATTTACATAGTAGCCAGTGGGGCTGAAGAGCAATCCAAGAAAATTCAAGCAATGACGTTCCTTAATCTAGCTAGGCCAGCAGCAGTGGAAGTGCACAACACATTTGCATGGCAGCAAGCAGCAGACAAGGAAGATTTGGGAAAAATAATGGACAAGTTTGAAACATACTGTAACCCGAAAAGAAACCAGACCTATGAAAGACATCTGTTCATGAGCAGAAATCAAGATCACAGTGAGTCCATAGATGCCTATGTAACAAATTTAAGATTGAAGGCACAGTCTTGTGAATATGGAGAAACTGGCAGAATTTTACATAAATGAACTACGACCCGGTACTCCAGAAACTTAAGGAGGTCATACTGCATGGTTGGCCCCATGAGAAAGCCAAGCTCAAGTCGGAACTCCAAGCATACTGGCACTTTCGGGAAGACATCACCATAGAGAAGGGACTCCTGCTGAAAGGTGAAAGGCTCATTGTACCAAGTTCAATGAGAAAATAGATGTTGGTCAAACTAAATAGCAGCCACTTAGGCATTGAGAAATGTAAGAGAAGGGCAAGGGACACTCTATTCTGGATGAATATCAATAACCAGATAAGTGACCTGATCACTAAGTGTGATGTCTGCAATTGTTACAAGAAAGCTGAACCAAAGGAACAAATGCAGAGACATGAAATATCTGACAGGCCTTGATCAAATCACAGTATGCATGACATAGCATTATAGAAGTCCTTATAACAGACAATGGGCCCCAATTTTCATGTACTGATTTTGCAAGTTTCACTGAAAGTTACGATTTCAAGCACATCACCTCATCACCTAGGTACCCACAAAGTAATGGGATGGTGGAAAGAGCCATTCAGGTTATTAAGAGGCTCTTTAGGAAGGCCAAGAGCGATCATAAGGATAGGAACACTCCAATACAGGGTTTGAGTTTTCCAGCTCAGCTGCTCATGGGCAGGAGAACTAGGACTCTGATGCCCTCTAGGCCAGCCCTACTCAAACCAAAACTTGCAGACCAAGATATCTGTCTCTGTCCTGAACAAAAGCAAGAAAAGCAAAAGTTCTACTATGACCAACACACCAAGCCCCTTCTCAGCCTGTCCTCTGTACAGCCGGTATGGATGAGAACAAAGGACGAGGAATGGACACTTGCAGTAGTCCTGACACCTGCCAAGGAGCCACACTCATACATCGTCAAGACTGATGACAAGAAATATATAAAAGAAACAGAAGAGATATACTACGTATTCCTGACTCCCCGACTGAAGCACCAATAGAAGCAACAGAGACGCAGACTAAGACTGGGACTCCCTCAATGCACAGACCTGACTTATCAACTATAATTCCAGTAGCTGCAGCAGAGAAGCAGACCAAGGCGGGTACATCCTTAGAGGCTCCACCGGCAAATGACAAACCAACACCCTCAATGGAGTTGGTGCAGGACCCATCTCGCCATTTGATAAGCCGTGAATCCAGCCTGGTCATGAACCATGTGAGAGGCAGGGTTATATGGAAGTCAGCAAGATATCTGCAGGACTGAATTACAGTGACTGTTAACCACTACTGAGCTATGCATGTGCCTGTTTAGCTCATGACAGACTGCTCAGAATTTTAGTTCTACTAGTGCTTTATTACACTACTTGGATTGCATGGGATGCTAGGCTTACAAATGGAGATGTAAGGAAATGGAGTAATGTTGCTATAAGTGTTACTGCTGCTTAAACTGTGCTGTGTCTTTAAGAAGGCCTCTCTCTCTCTCTCTCTCGCCTCTCTCTTCTTCCTCCCCCCTGCTCCACCCCTCCCCAGACATCTCCAGGCAGCTCGGAGGGTTAGTAAGATAAGCAAGCCTGCCAACTGTATGGGTCATCTTCTGTACTGTGCTAATCTACAGCAAAAAATTCAAGCTAAACCTTTAAGTCTGCAGTCTGATCATTACAATGACCATGCGGAGCTGGGGTGGGGTGGGGCTGACATCCCTGTGCACCACCTCTGTGCTTCATACTGGCTCACTAGTCGGTGGGGGGGGGGGGGCCGTCTCTCAGTGCCACTGCCAAATTTCAGCCTTTTTTCAGCAATGAATTTGGATGGGACCCAGTCGGAGCCCTTGTCAATGTGGGCCCTGATGCCTCGGCTCTACTGGCACTATTGTAAATCCGCCATAGCCGGCAGGCCAGCCTGAGGAGACTGATTCTTGGAAGATCAACTGTTCCTTTACCTCAATATGAAGCTGGATTTTTGAAATATTTCAGAAGGGCTGATTTTTATTAAGATAGGGAATGCTTCAGAAATGACCTAGCAGGGGGAGATGATGGGAGGGAGGAGGAAAAGTGAGCCAAACTAAAAGAGGGCATAGTGAAGGCAACAAACCTCTGTATCAAGCAAGTAAGCAAAAGTAAAAGAAAGATGAGACTGCTATGGTTCTTAAAAGAAGTAGCAGTAAAGGTAAAAGCTAAGAGTAGTATTCAGAAGGTACAAGGAGACTCAGAGAGATGAGGATAGGGAAGTGTTATCAAGGAAAACAGGGAGGCAAGCAAAGCAGTAAAGAGCACAAAGGTGTAAACTGAGGAAACAAGAGCTCTGGAGTATTAAAAGGGGACAAGATTTTTTTAGGTTTATTACTGATAAAAAGAAGACAATGGGAGGAATTGTACAGTTAAAGAGGGTGGCGGTGACTGTACAGAGGGGATCAAGAAAAAGCAAACATCTTGAACAAATACTTCTGCTCAGTGTTAACAGTAGAAGTCCATTGTCTGTGGAGAGAGTCCGGAAAGCACTCGGTAACCTGAAGTTGCACAAAGCTATACGGCCAAATGGAGTACACCTAAGGGTGCTGAGGGAGCTCAGGGAGGTACTAGCTGCACCTCTGACAGATCTATTTAACAGGTCACTGGAGACTGGCGTAGTCCCAGAGGACTGGAGTAGTGCAGAGGTAGTCCCACTTCACAATAGTGGTAGCAAGGAAGAGGCAGGCCATTATAGGCCTGTCAGCATGACATCAAAGGGAATAAGTTAATTGAAACGCTATTAATAAGGAAAGGATTGTAGAGTATCTTGTATCCATCAGATTACAGCACCCAAGGCATCATGGTTTCACGGGGGAAGGTCATGCCAAACAAATCTGATAGAGTTCTTTCACTGGGTGACCAAGGAATTGGATCAGGGAAGGGCGGTGGATGTACCTACCTGGATTTCATCAAGGCTTTCAACACCATTCAACATAGGAGACAGGTAAGCAAGTTGGGTAACTTGAGGGTGAGTAATAAGGTGATAACCGGGGTTAGAAACTGATTAGCGGATAGGACACTGATAGTAGTGGTAAACGGAGCTCGCTCTGAGGAAGGGACGATGACCAGCTAGATACCTCAAGGATCAATGCTGGGAACGGTCCTCTTCAATGTCTTTATAAGTGATGTAGTGGAGGAACTGGAAGGGAAGGTCTGCCTCTTTGCAGATGATGCCAATGTCTGGAACAGAAGAGACACTCTGGAGTTGGGGGGGTGGAAAGTATGGGCAGGGACCTGAAAAGACTGGAAGAGTGGTCAAAGTTATGGCAGCTGGGTTTTAATGCAAAAAAGTGCAAAATAATGCACTTGGACCATGGCAACCCAAGAGCAGAGTATAATGGGTTGAGTGATACTGACAAAGACCAAGCAGGAAAAGAGACCTTGGGGTAATCATATCGGATGACCTAAAGGATAGGCTGTCTGACAAGGCAGTCAGAAGAGCTAGTGGGGGGCCGGCCCCGTGGTGCTGAGGGTTAAGGAGCTGGACACCACACTTCACTCCACACCGGTGAACCAGGTTCATTGACAGACTCGGGACGCCAGAGGGTCGGCAGGGGAAGAGAAGGATTGAGTGCCCAATGGCAGCTCTTCCTCTCTGGGGAGGGTTGCAGGTCTGTCCTGCTGCCATATTGCCACCTTCTGGGTGAACCTGGGATTGGCGATGCAGATTGGGACACACACAGAGGGAGAGGCAGCACTAGCTAAGAGCCCAGGGCCCAGGGAGGAGTTGCATCTAGACGCATGCCTCCTCATTGGCTCTCCCAGTAGGCCAGCAACTGCGGGGATAGAGGCTCACCAGAATAGGAGGAAAATGGAGCCTGTCACTCCTAGGTGACAACTCCTTTGAAGCCGGACCACATCACCGGTGCTTACCGGGGCAGATTCCACTGTGTCCCGCTCGCTCTACCATTGTGAGACGGAAGGCTTGGAGAGATCTTCCTCCGTCCTGCCCGGGGGGGTATACCGGGGTTACCTGAGGGCTCTCTGAGTGGACGGATACTCTAGGAGCAGACTCCTGGGGGCACCATGGGACATTGTGGAAAGCTACTTGAGGGGGTCTGAAAGAGTGGAGGGACGGTGCAGGAAGGAGGATAAACATAAGGTAAAAAAAAAAGAAAAAAAGGAAGGGCTAGTGGGATGCTGGGGTGCATAGGAAGGGGTCTTGCCAGCAGGAAGAGGAAGGTGGTACTGCCCCTATATAGATCGCTGGTAAGATCACACCTTGAGTACTGTGTTCAGTTCTGGAGATCACATCTCAAGAAGCACACTGTGGAGGTGGTTCAGAAGATGGCTAGCAAAATAGTGCAGCGTCTACATCAAAATCCCTACAAACAGAGGCTAAAGGAGCTAAATATGTACACCCTGGAGAACAGAAGGGAGAGGTGGGGTTAGCACAGAGACCTTTAAATACCTCACAGGGGTTAATAAGGTACATGAGGGTGCATTTTTCAGAGAAAAAGGTGCTCTAAAACAAGGTGGCATGCTATAAAGCTGGAGGGGGTAAATTCAGGAGGGATGTTGGAAAGTACTTCTTCACAGAAAGGTTGTCAATACCTGGAACAGCCTTCCAGTGGAGGAAGTGGAGGTGAAAACAGTGGTGGGGTTCAAAAATGCCTTGGAAAGGCACAAGGGAATTGTAGGGTTAAGGGAAGGGAGAGATTGTGCACAGATCAAGTAGGGTCCACAGCAAAAAATGAAGGTAAAAAAAAAAAGTGGGCGGACAGTCTGGGCCCAACAGCCCTTATCTGCTATCACATTCTATACTTCTGTTGGCAAAACAAAGGTGGTTTAGGTGTCCTTTAAAGAATAGTCTACCTGTTTTGGTCACAGACAACAACTGAAAAGAATCCACTCACTACAACTCTGGCAGCCAATCATCTGCGTGGCCATTACTAATCCCAGGCAGTTCCCACTAGTGGCTTCTTGTGTGAGGGACTGAGCTCAATGGACATCACAGGAGTTTGTCAGTGAGTCAGCCAGGAGACAGCTAGCAGCCAGGCACTCTGCCCATTGTATCCCAGGTAAAATTGTATATGCACAGTTAACAGTATATTTTGTTATTGTTAAATTTACGTTTTTATTGAAACAGAGCCAAGTATGGTACACTGACTTTTAGCTGTTACACAGAACAGTAGTTGAAGTTACAGAGTAGTTAACTTAATAGGCTAACAATGTCTATCAAAATCCACAATAATAAGGCATCTAGCCACGTATGGAGAAATGCTCCTTCCAAAATGATATCGTCCCTTGGAGAGCTTGGATGCTGTGAGTTTAACCTCCAGAATTCCTTTTTCCGCATGGCAACGAAGTACAGCTCTTGGACAAAGGTCCTTCTCCTACTGTGCCCTACTGTGCCTTAATGAGATTCCAGCTAACACTCTAAATGCTGCTAACCCTAGAACCTTCAAAGCCAAACTTACGCAGTTTCTACTGCAAAAGAATATCTGAGTGCTAAACTGTTCAGAGCGAGTCTCTAGAGCCCGCACCAATCCTGCCTACCAGCAATTACTCATGGACTCACTCACACTGTCCACCCATCTCTACTCCCTACTCCTGCTCCCCACACTCCGGCACCTCATGCTCTGTAGCTCTTCTGCTAGTGGTTGCGCTCTTTCATTTGTCTTGTGCCTCATTGTCCCTCTCTCTCTCTCTCTCTCTCTCTCACTTTCTCCCCTCCCTCACCCCTCCCCCCCATTTTCTCTATCAATCTCCACTCCATGATACCATCCCCTCCCCACTTAGTCTCTCCCCTGCCCCTCTCTTGTCCCTCCCACCCTCTCTCTCCCTTCTCTCTCTCTCTCTCTCCAACTTACACACACTCTCACATGAACCATCCCCAGCTCCTCAGCTCCAAAGCTGTAATGCAGTGTGACAATGCTGTTTCTGGACTGCTCTATCCCATGCTCCATTCACAAACCCCTCTCTCCCTAACCTACATTTTCCTCTCTCTTATACTTCCTTATCCCATTCAGCACTTAGTATTAAACCCTTAATAAAACTAATAAGAAACTCTTGGCTGTTTTCTATGTTTTTTTACTTCCTTTACTGATAATTCAACTATGTCTGTATTTGTACTGTGAATTCAGTTATGTCTGTATTTGTACTGTTTAACGGACGTGGACCCTTTGTAAAAGAGTTCTTACTCAAAGGTTGTTTCCAAAATTCTAATAAATACAGTACATAAATAAAACTATGGAATTAACGAAGCATCCACTGAGGTCATGTAAAATACCGAAGTGCACCATTTAATCTCAAATTGAGTAGTGCAGCCTTGTAAATAGGCCATAATGTGCTCCACAGTATTTAGTTCTTTCAGGATTTGATGCCAGGTCTCCGCAGTGGGAGAATCTGGCTTTCTTCATAATCAAGTTGTAGTGTTTTTGGCTGCTAATAAATATGTAAACAATAAGACATGACGGTGTGCGTTATGGTGAAATAATCGCATGCCTCAGGTGTGTTAAGCACAAGGTGCAGCAGAGTGCTATTAAATGCACCTGAGAAGTGCAATTATTTCACCATAATGCATGCCCTGGAGTGTCTTATTTCTCTTACAAAATGGCATTTAAATACATGACTTAAAATGAATGAAAATAAAAAAGTATTTTAAAAAGATAATAATTGGACTTTTCATTGAAATATGCTTCCATTTTAACTCTGAATACAAAAAATAGTGCCTATTGTGGTAACTTGAGGGTTAGCGATTCAATTAGATGTCAGCAAGCGGGATGGCGTGCCTGAGTGAACTCCGTTGCAGCCCTCCTCCTGATTTACTGTATAGTTAAAAGAGAATTATATTTTTATTTGTTTTAATAATTTTATTTTAACTTTCCACCAGTACCACGTTAGGAAACTTCTTAATTTGATAGTGACTCCAGTCGGACCTAAAACAATGCAGTCGGGACTGGCTCTTGAACTGCGGCATTGGAGGACCCTGCCTGACACTGATTATCTCACAAAAATTTGATCTGTCATGGATTCAATTCTGTACTGATGCAGGGAAGTTTAATTTTATTCTGTAAAGATTTTTTTACGTAACCCCCAGGTGGCGCTATCCCAAGGGTTACTACCCCTGCCTGCTAGACTACCAACAGGTTGAGGGGCCAAGGTTCTATGGTGGGTGCCTCCACCCAGAGGTCAGGGTTTGTGATGGTTGGTCTGGTTTGGTCATAGCCCTCTGGGACACTGAGACCCCCTTCTAATCCCTCTAATGATCCACACAATGCACAAGAATTGCAGTACCAATGCCCCACATGTACACACGGTTCAATCATAAGGTACCACTTACCCTAGAGACTGATTCTGAAGTTCGTCTCTGAGGACCCCCTGTAAAATAAGGTTGATCAACATACACAAACCAATGCAATGCCTGCTATATACGTACTGACACTTCAGACAGTTTAAAGACAATAACCTCAAATCTGGTTTATTTAAGGGGAATGAAACACGAGAGGGGGAGATCAAGCTGATTTTCAGAATTAAATCACAGTACTGTGCACTCATACAGGGTCTTAAAAGTCACACTCTGGGTACCCAGGTTGGGGGGGGCTAGCCAGGTCTATTGCCCAGGGTTGGCCTGTAGGTGCAGATGGATAGGGCCCCGTAGAAAAAAGACATGCACAACACACAATTGTAATCCGGAGCCGGGTGGTTCAGTCCTTGAAGAAATGAAATAAGAAAATCAGATGACACACTGGTGATTAACAGGTTGCAGGGGGATGCCCTGATTTGTACTCACGCTACCCCAAGCTGATAACCTGATGCAGATGGCTGTTCTGGATCGCCAGACAAACAAGGCATGGAGATGAGATCCTACTGGCCAGGCCCAACTGCTTTGACTAGCAGACGGATTTAGTCCGATTAAATTCAGTTCGGCTTTCAGCTTACACCGCACGGTGACAAGAGAACCGGAATAGCTATCTCTCAAGCATTCAACACATTTATATGTAAAGGAAATTACTATACCAGGCAGCTGCTCCTAGGTCCCAATCACACTTACTGCAAATACCCAAGAGTTCACACAGCAGCTTCAGTTCCTGACAGACCAAGCGCGATTCAGCAATTTCTCCAGTCTTCTACAGGGTGAGCCTGGTTTCCACTTTTCAGCCTTCCTTCCTTCCTTTCAGTCACCTCAGATTCAGTCCGATTTGAGCTTGCAACGGCAAAAGACCAACTTCAAGCCTCTCACGAGCTTCCCGCGCAAAACTATACACCTCAGAAGCACAGAGCTCCTTCTCTCCTCACGGTCACAACTGATCTGACCACCCAGTCGCAGGGCAGAGCATTCTCTTCAGGCGCCACCCAATCCAGTTGGTGGACTCAGCTGTCAATCACTCCAAAGCTCTCTCAGTTGGTGCAAAAAGGTGCCAAGGTCCAAAACTACACTTCCCAGAATTACTAGCTATACATTCCCCTTGTAAATCGGCTCCCAGGAGAGTCCGAATTCTGGCTGGTCCAAACAGTCTCCATTTTATAACTCCCTTTATTCCATTGGCCTAGTACAGCAGTTTAGGTCCAAAATGGAGGGGCAACACACACAAAGTCCCCTCTGCAATAAAGGCAGGTTAGACAAACTACAATATTACTACGGCTTTAACTGATTACAGGCTAACAGTTATATCTTTCAGATAGGCTGATTTGCCCCTTCAGCAACCGCAAAAGGGAGCGATTACTCTGCAGTTCAGGTGGGATTCGAGCAGGGAAACACCAGCCCCCTCCGTGAAAAGCATTAGTTATGTCTGCAAGCAGATAGCTCTTAAAGAGACAGTATGTGGAGGCTCTACTAGCACTCGCAGTGCCATTCTAATGGCTTAAACACCGAACGCCAGCAGGCAAGGGGAACACTTAAGCAAGCTCCTAGGAGGCTTTTATGAACCCCCATTTCTAGGGGGGTTACATTTAAAATGGAGGAAAATCTTATCAATATGACATTTGAGATAAATCTAAAAACGCCCTCTCCCTTGCTCAGATAGAAGTTCAGAGGAAATAGAAATATCAGAGTCAGAATCCAAAAACAAACTACTACATCTCCTGTAAAAGTAGTGTGAGCCCCCACACCCCTGTGTGGCTTTAAGAAGACTGGTCTGGCTACAAAGACTTTCCCCCAGCCCTTATAATCCTGGTGATGAGGTTTGGGAGGAACAAATACAAAGGCAGACATCACTGCTGCAGAGGAAGTAAGAGAAATAAAAATGGAATTTTCTAGGTGCCAATTCGGGGGACCAAAAGGGTATCAAGGAAGATTAACGAATATTCATTTTTTCAGAATGGCAACTGTGTGGACTAATCAGGAGCTGGAGAGAGCTCCAAAAACCAGACAGACTTTCTGTTCAGGAGGCAGTCCATTGGGACCCCCTCCTGCAGGATGGGGGCTCCAGTTCCATCAGAGAGACATGTTGTTTTTAGGCCTAGAGATGAATTTGCCTAAGGATTGCCAGTTTCCTGTCCCTCGGGACCCTGAAGATTTGAAGCCTTCAACTAAGAGAGAGCTATGAGCCCATTTCCATCCAGCTGTGAGACAGCTGTAAGTGACTGTAGGGAACTGTGACTTTAGTGGCTGAGGCTGGTGTTTCTTTGGGAAGACAAGTCTGAGAATTTTAAGGACTGTGTGTTTGCTCATTGGCCTGAAAAAAGGACAAGTTACACTGAGCCTTTGTGAAGCTATGCTAAAGTAAATTGAGGAGCTGCTGCCCCAGTGAAATTTTTGCCTCATTACTGTTGTGTAAAGGAAGCTTGGTTTCACTCCAGAGAGGGGGCCTGAGATTTGAGAAGAAAGGGTCTGGAGCTCGTTTTTAGCTCAGAGGACCTTGCCATGGATATTGCACCTGAGGGTGCTGGCCTGTTGGCCCGAAAATCTGCTGCTGGCATGTTGGCCTGAGACCATGCTTGGAATTGAGGTCTGCATTGAATGGTTCATATTGGAACGACAGAGCTGTGATTCGTCTTTAGCCAAGAAGCTCCTGCTCAAGCTGCTATTTACCAAATACCCCAGTGTGATCCAAAGCCAAGGGTACCTTTTCCACCAGCACTGAGTCAGCTAAGTATACATTTTTTTCCAAGGGATTACAAATGGTTACTTCTGCTCCAAGTGTTATGCCTTCTGTTATATCTGCACCTAGGGTCCCAACCCGCAGCATCGCAGGCCTGTCACCGTAGTTGGGTTCCCCAAAAAGACTATGGGACAGGTCTGGTACCAGATGGGTGGGAACGTGGGAGAAATGTTACATGGGGTATGTTGTATAGATGCTTACCCCAACCTTATTTTCTTGCAGCCAAGTTTCCAGACCCTTTTCCTTTTTTTTTCCTTCCCCGAAAATAAAACTTGTTTATGTTTATGGTAATAGCTGTCTCTCTGACTGTGTTTGGGGACTGTACTCTGTTTGGGGAGTGCCTGAAGGAGGGTGGGCAGATTAAAGTATTGTTCCTGGGGAACAGGGTAAAAGCCACTCCCCTACATCTCCTACGTTGCAAGGAATGCAAGTCTGTGGCATGCAGTCTCTCCTGATAGTTTTTGTGAGAGAATCCAGAAACCATTTTGGTAGCACATTTCTGGACGCATACTATTTGAACTATGCCACCCTTGAGATGGGGATTCCAAAAGGGTGACCCATAGTCTATATAAGGTCTGATATAGGATCTATACAGAGGTAAGAGGCATTGCTCAATCCTAGATGCAAAGATACGTTTGATTCTTCTAAGGAGGGAATTAGTTACTCTAGTTATTTTTGAACAATGGTCGTGTGAGGAGAGTTTATTTACCAAGATACTGAGATCTTTCCTTGCAGGATGTTTTCAATGGGATATGGTTTAAGTAATATATGTTTTTTGGATTTTTTGAGCCAAAGTGGGGACAGCACACATTTGGACATTGAACTCCATATTATTGCCCAGCACCCACTGTTCAATGCTTTTTAGATCAGAGACAAAACTATATAGGTTATCTGGGGTGTCTACTTTCCCGCCCAATTTTGAATCATTCGCAAATTTAGGCAGCCAGTTTTGAGAAGTGATCTGCATGTCACTAATCTGTATAGATTAAAGAGTGTGGGCACCAGGACAGAACCCTGGGGAACCCCACTGGTTACTGGGCATTGGTCTGAAAGAGAGTTATTAATGTTTACCCTCTGAGACCTGTTTGTTAACCATTGTCTTACCCACTTAGTAAGACAAGGTGAAAATCTAAGGGATTCAAGCTTTGTTACTAATTTCCCATGGGAGACTTTATCAAAAGCCTTGCTGTAATACAGCAGTACAATATCCATTGGAATGTTGCTGCCCAAACCTTGATTGATATTATTATAGAAATCAACCAGGCTTGTAGTGCATGAGTGCCCTGTTTTGAAACCATGCTGGGTTTCATCATTAAGCTGGAGTTCTCCTATTTCCTTTTCCATAAAGTATTAAATGATTTTTTCCATTGTGTTACATAAGATGGAGGTAAGGCTAATAGGGGGTAATTTTGAACATTGAATTTGTTACCCTTCTTCAATATAGGGGTTACATTTGCTATTAGCCAATCTAGGGGAATCTGGGAGCTTTCAAGGGATTTATTGAAAATTATTTTTAAGGGAGTAACTATTGATTCGACCATTTCTGTCAGAAACCTTGGGTTGATATTATCAGGGCCCGGACGAGTTTTTTTTTTTTTATTTAGGATACGAAAGGCAGATAGTACCACACTGTCGGAGATGAGGTAGGTGTGAGAGCAGTTGGGTGGCTGATGTTTGGGAGGGATACAAGAATCCTTTTGAGAGAACCTAGAGGCAAAATAAGAATTAACTATGTTGGCAGTATCTGTGTCAGAATGGACAGTAATATTATTATGGGTTAGGGCTTCAACCTTTCTGGTTTTTCCTTTTTTATTGTTTAAACAGAAGTACACTTTGGGGTGAAGAACCCAAGGAGAGAATACTGGCTGGGGGAGGTTAAGCTGGGGATCACTGAGGAGGAGAAAGACCTTGGGGTAATGATAACGGGGACCACAAACAACACTGCCCAGTGCAGGAGAACAGCTGCAAAAGTGAACAAAATGCTGGGGTGCACAGCGAGGGAGTTTTCGTCCAGGCGAAGTGAGGTGATCTTGCCCCTCTACAGATCTCTGGTAAGGCCACACTTAGAGTATTGTGTGCAGTTTCGGAGGCCATACCTAAAGCGTGATAGGCTGCTGGAGGGGGTGTAGAGTAGGGCAACAAAAATGATATGTGGAATGGAGGGGAAAGACTATGACAGCAGGCTGGGAGACCTCAATATGTACATCCTGGATGATAAAAGGGATGGGGGGACATGATAGAGACATTCAAGTATCTGAAGGGAATCAATAAGGATGGGGCAGATAGGGTCTTTAAGTTAAGGAGGGGGAAGGTCACCAGGGGGCATGGGCTAAGAATGGAGGGGGGAAGATTTAGGAAGGAAATGAGGAGACACTATTTCAGAGAGGGTAGTAGCAAAATGGAACACCCTACTAGAATGGGTGGTATCAGGTAAATCTGTAAACAGCTTCAAAAGAGCATGGGACAGGGAACAGGGGAGAGTGAGGATGGGGGTGGCAGTGGGATGACAAAAGGGAGGGGGGTTGGGGCAGCTGCAAACTAGGGGTGCTGGCTGCACACTTGAGCAGACTTAGATGGACTGGGTGGTCTCTTTCTGCTGGCACATTAGTAAGTACAGAGATTTATAGGCGTCCTTAGTATGGGCTACAGAAAAGATCAGCACATCATATCATAACATGAGAAGTTACAGTAAACATACAACACAACAAAAATCAGTGAGTTAACAGGATTATCACATCGCATACAGTAGGCAGA
This sequence comes from Neoceratodus forsteri, assembly GCA_016271365.2. Classification (NCBI taxonomy): domain Eukaryota; kingdom Metazoa; phylum Chordata; order Ceratodontiformes; family Ceratodontidae; genus Neoceratodus; species Neoceratodus forsteri. The sequence goes on from CM028138.1 coordinate 606,258,840, forward strand.
CCAGTAAGAAAAAATTACTCACCTTAGTAATCTTGTTTCTTCCAGTGTATTCTTGTATATTCATAACTCTCTGCAGCCTGCTTCCTAAGTAGAGCTGCCGGAAGCAAATGAAACTTTATGCAAATGACAGAACTATCATTGGCTCATGACACATATTCAAACTGCTGCCCTTATCTGCTGCAACGTTCCATCAACGTCTCAGGTTTCTAAGGAGCCTACAAGGCAACCCATATTATACTATCTAACTGCACCTATATACTCAAACTACTAAATCTGCCTAAGACAGCATGAATTCTATATCACAATAATAATAATGTTAACAAAACCCCTTTCCGAAGTGCCAGAATCACCTGGAAAAAGAAAAGGAGAATCAATTCCCACCAAGATTAAAAACATGCATGTCTGTGTTTGGGACTAATAAATCAAAAAGACTCTGATAAGAATGTGGAGGCTGTGGTTCTGGAAGGGGAGGCAGGGAAGGAGAGTTATGAATATAGAAGAATACATTGGAAGAAACAAGATTACTAAGGTGAGTAATTTTTTTCTTCTAACCCCATGTATTCTTCTATATTCCTAACTCCCTGCAGACTTCAAAGCAATACCTTTGGAGGTGGGCAGAGAACCTATTTAGGAAAGAGGCTCTGCAGGACTGCTGTGCCAGAACTGGCATAACTTCTGGACTGTATGTTCAAACTGTAATGTTTAGTAAAAATGTGTACTGTTCTCCAAGTAGCTGCTTTACAGATCTCCACTAAGGGAATCTCTTAAGGCTGCTATAGAAGCAGCTGTGCCCCTAGTTGAATGGGTCCTCAGGCCTGCAGGGGCCTGTTTTCCAACTTTTGTATAGCAAAACTGAATGCACTGGACTATCCCGTGAGATATTGATCTCTTGGAAACTGGGGTACCTTTCCCCACATCCCCATAAGTGAGAAAAAGCTATTGCTTATCACCTCAATGATCCTTGGTGTAGGTCACATAGTAACTTAATACATCCAGACTATGGAGGCTGCGCTCACCTGAGCTGGCATGTTCAGTAAAGAAAACTGGCAGTGTTATGGATTGACTTAAGTAGAAATCAGAAACCACCTTAGAAAGAAACCTCCGGTTTGTTTGAAGCACTACTTTGTCATTACAAAAGGAGAGGTAGTCCTTCTCCACACGTTGTGCTTGTAGTTCACGTATCCTTCTGGCAGAAGTGATTGCAACCAGAAACACAGTTTTCCATGTGACATACAGAATTGTACGTGAGCAGAAGACATAGGCTCAAAAGGAGGTTTCATGAGCTGAGCAATGCATATGTTCAGGTCCCACACTGGGACTGGTTCCTTAACAGGAGGGTGCATATGGTACAAACCTTTGAAGAACTTTTTGAAAATGGGATTCGTTGCTGTGGAAACATTTTTCCCAGCTGAAATGTAAGCTGAAATTGATGCCAAATGAACTTTCAGGAATGTGTGTTTTAACCCTTGAGAATGCAAATATGTGAGGTATTGTAGTACTACTGGGATTTCTGCTAGGGCAGGTGAATTCTCCTTGGCATCACACCAAAATGAGAACCTTTTCCACCTTGCTGAATAGGTTTTCTTAGTGGAAGGCTTTATGTATCCTTTCAGGATATCCAGAACAGCTCGAGAAAGATTTAGATTTGAATATTTTAAGTCCTCAAGATCCAAGCTTTGAGTCTGAGAGATCTGAGGTTCGGATACAAGATTTTCCCTTGGTGGAAGGTAAACAGATCGTGCCTCCTGGGAGAGGTATCTGTATGGACACCAACATGGATGGCAGTAAGGGGTACCATGACTGTGTGGCCCAGTTTGGTGCTATTAAGATCATAGATGCAGGTTGTGACCTGGTCTTGATCAGGACCCTGAAGATGAGAGGAAAAGGAGGGAAGGCGTACAGGCATCTTCCTGACCAGTCTAGGGCCAGAGCATCCAGTGGAATTGTGCCCTTGGCTGGTGGTCTGCAACAGAATAGGGGCAGGAGGTGGTCCTCCTGGGAGGCAAAGAGATCCACTTCTGGAGAGCCCCACCTTCTGAACACTGAGTCCAGTACCTGTCTGTTTATAGACCATTTCTGATGTGCCTGGTTGATTCTGCTTAGAGCATCTGCCAGGATATTGTCTTTGCCTGGTACATAAATGGCCTGCAGGGAAGCCTTTACAGAGTAGGCTAAGTCACATATTTTCATGGCCTTTGTGCACAGAGGGTCTGACCTTGTTACCCCTTCCTTGTTTGTGTAATATGTTGTTGTGATGTTGTCTGTTCTGCCTTGCACCACTTTGCCCTGTACCAGATGAGAGAGAACTTTTCAAGCCAGAAATACTGCTTGGAACTCCAAGTTTATGTGGAGGAGTGACTCTGCACCTGACCAGGTGCCATGGATAGTGTGCTCTCCCAAGTGAGCACCCCATCCTAACAGAGAGGCATCTGTTGTAAGGATAACTGATGGGTTTTCCCTCTGAAAAGGAACCCCTTCCCTTAGATTGTGTGCTTCCTTTCACCACTGTGGGGACTGAAGCACAGTTTATGTTACTGGAATTGGTTTTGACATTTTCTTTTCTTTGGCACCAGTGTGCTCTGAGATGGAACTGAATGTCCCTCATTTGGTATCTTGCTCCCAAGACAACTCCTGTTGCTGCAGTCATATGTCCCAAGATTTGCAAGTATTGCCTTGCTGGACATGGCTTGCCCAACCTGAATGAGGTAACCAGTTGCAGGATGCTTTGGACCCTGTTCTTGGGAAGGAAAGCTCTTCCTTGCAAAGTGTCCAGTTCTGCTCCTATGAAGTCCAGGACCTGTACTGGATTGAAAATGGATTTTTCCTGATTAATCAGGAATCCCAAAGACTAACAGATTTTGTATTGTTACCAGGTGATCTTTCACCTGTAGTGATGACTTTCCCATGACCAGCAAGTTGTCAAGATAGGGGAAGACTGAAATACCCAGTCTCCTTAAATATGTCACTACCACTGCCAAACACTTTGTGAACACCCTGGGTGCTGAGGTGAGGCTGAAGAGAAGGGCTGAGAATTGGTAGTGACCTGAAGAAAGTCTAAACCTCAGATACTTCCTGTGTGACACTCTTATTGGGATGTGGAAATAGGCATCCTTCAGATCCAAATATACCAGCCAGTCTCCTTATTGAATGACTGGCAAAATCTGGGACAAAGTGACCATTTTGAACCTTGGTCTTACTAGATACCTGTTCAGAAGTCTGAGATCTAGTATAGGCTGCCACTCCACATTTTTCTTTTTGGTGAGGAAATACCGTACGTAAAAACCTATTCCTTTCTGAAGTCTTTGTACAGGCTCCACTGCTTTTATGTGGAGCAAGGTTTGAACCTCTTTTTACAAGAGTTTTCTTTCTATAAGAGGAACTGGTCTGAACAGCTTTGATTTCAGGGGAGGAAGAGCAACAGACCCTGACTCACTAACTCCAGAACCCACTTGTCTGTAGTGATGGCCTGCCAGGCCTGAAAAAAGTAAGTCAGTCTGCCCCCTACTGGTGCTAGGGAGATGACCTTGACAACTGAGTCAGGGATTTTGTTTTGGCTGTGACTGAGCCTGGGTAGAGTGGTAGCCTCTTCCGGATCCCATTCTACCCTTGGTCCTAAAGTACCCAGTCTGCTGTGGGTAATGCTGCACCTGTGGAACAGCCTGTGCCTGATAGAAGGACCTACCATAGGGTGTCCTTCCTCTGCCTCTCCTCCCATAAGGCCTATAGGAAGGAGAAGGCCTTTCCTTGGAGGATTTACTTTTACTTTTATAGGTGGCCTTGTACTCATCTATCTTCTTCATATAATCCTCAGTATGCTTACCAAAGAGAGTGATCCTCTACAGATAAATCCATGGCCTTAGCCCGGGTATCCTGTGTCAAACTGGTAGCCTTCAGCCATGCCAGCCTTCTCAGGGCTACGGTCAGAGCCATCCACCTAGCAGCATTGTCACTGACATCTGCTGCCATTTGGAACTGGTACTTAGTTGCTTCCAGTCCAAACCTTGCTCTTTCTGCTAGGTCTTCAGAGAGGGAAGGGGACCGTCTCTGACATTGCCAATACTGACTGCTGCAGTGTTTTCTGATACTGTGCAGCATAGGTCTGGTAATTAACCTGTCTTACCCCCAGGGAGGCGTCTAAATTTGGCTGGCAGTATAGCCTAGAGGTTAGAGGAATGAGGTGTGAACGAGCTTGATACATCCAGCAGACCAGACCTAAGTTTGATTCTCACAACCTCCGCTTGCATACTGTGTGACTCTGAGCAAGTCACTTAACCGCCCAGTGTTCCCAGGTCACCCCTGAAAAGAGGCACTTGTACCTAGTGGGCCTTACCCGGTTACCAAAGACTAAAAAAATAAATAAATAAATACCCTTTCTTAGACATGTTGTCTATCTTCCTTTGAATCCTTCTCAGGTGGATAAGAGGATAAAGGAACCCTCGCCTTCTCACAGGCTGCCTGCTGGACTATGCCCTGATGATCAGGGTAAGAACAGAGAAATTCAGCTCCTTGTCTGTCCAGCTGATATTTTTATCCACCTTCTCATCCAGAGCTGGATCAGAATTTGGATTATGCAAGATTTTAAATAAATCTTTTTTAAAGAATGTATTTATTGGAAGGAGAATTTTCTTTGTGGGTGTTAACCCCATCATCTCTGGATCTTCAGCCTCCTCCTCATCCTCTATGACCTCTGTAGTAGCTACGTCAAGAGCATCAACTATTTTCCTTACAAAGGAAAAATGGAAGAAAAGTCTTCTGGCCTGGGAGGAGAGCCAAATTCTTGTTCTGGTGAGATCTCCAGTTCAATGGACTAGCCTTCATCAGCTTCTGGTTCATCATAATCCCCATACTCCATCTCCTGGAAGGGGAGTTCAGAGGGAAGAGCTGGTTCTTGAACCCATGGAGGAGGGAGGGTAGGGGCAGGTATAAGGCCCTGCAAAGCCTGAGCAAACTCCTCCACAAATTGCAGGCTGTGAGGAACAGAACCCCCTCTAGGTTTATCAGCCTAGGGTTCACCGTGCTTTGTCTTTCTGTTTTTTTTTTTGGAGGGGACTGGAGAGTCAGCCAGACCACCCATCCTTTTTAAGGTACCTGTATCACCCTTCTCAGGGGTGTGTAAGGAACAGACAGCGGTTTCACCCATGGATTTGGAGGGTGTTGGCTGGTCAGAGCCTGAAGCACCCTTGTCTAGTCTCTTTTGTAATCTTTCCAGCCTTTTCTCCACTATTTTTTGTGGAAAAGACTAACAGATTTCACAATCTGTAGAAAGATGTTCAGTTCCCAAGCAGACTGCACAGCATTCATGCTTGTCTGCTCTTGTAAAAATGTCCCCACACTTCAATCAATTTTTAAAACCTGGGGACCAGTCTTTTTCTTAGGTTTTTCAGACAACTCCATTTCCAGGAGAAAAACCACAACCGCAAACAAGATAGTTTTTTTTTGTTTGTTTGTTTGTTTTTTGTGGTCAGTTCTGGAACCGATCAGGTTCCGATAATGAACCAAGGATTTTAAACTCTGAACTCGTTTAGCGGTTCATAGCAACCGGGTTAGTGGTTACAAGAAACCGGTTCAGCAGTTTCAAAAACAGTTATTTAAATGAATTAAACAGTAAAATATATACTGAAACAGCGGAAGACGTTCCACAAAAACTAACAAAACCGCCAGTTCCTCAGTGGTTATCCCGAACTGTGAGGAAGTAAGAATAATAATAAAAATTACCGCTATAAACTAAACTAATAAATGTATGAAAGAATTTAACAATAAACAAAGGCAACAGTAAAAATAATAAAGTGTAAAGTACTTATACTCTGCAGTGAGCCACAAAACAACCCAAGGGGAAGTCTCCTGAGCATCTTGACTTGTCAGGCGGAGTAAGAAATCTGAGACATTGATAGAACGTTGCAGCAGATAAGGGCAGCAGGTTGAATATGAGTCATGAGTCAATGATAGTTCTATCATTTACATAAAGTTCCATTTGCTCCGGGCAGCTCTACTTAGGAGGCAGACTGCAGAGAGTTAGGAATATAGAAGAATACAGGGGGTTAGAAACAAGAATTACATGGAGTACAAAGATGCAAAACAGGCAATTATCAAAGAAAAGAGAACCTATCCCATGTAAGTACTGAGGGCATATAAGGGGCAAAAAAGGGGAGAACATTCCCCAGCGGACTAATGGGGGGAAGAGGCAAACACCCCAGCATTTCGGATCTTAGGGCAGTGAGCTGGGGCAGGTGAGCCCTAGAAGTGGTAAAGGGACAAAGGGGAGAGACAAGGGCCAGATTCAGAACTAAGTGACATTTAGGGACAAGAGCACTTGTTGTTGTTTTGTAGGTGAATTATGAGGCAGTTTTTAAGGATTTGGTAGGACTGAACATGTTTCAGCTCATTTGGGAGATTTCCAGAGTTTATGTCCAGATACTACACAGGCAGTCTCACCCATCTTTATACTGCATTTGGAAGTATCAAGTAGAGAATTATCTGTCAATCGCAGGGAGTAGGTCTGTGAAGAAGGTCTGAACCAGCAAACAATAGTTTCGGGGAAGCCCTCTCTAATTATTTTGTCGATGAAACAACCTGCAGTGTGTGATCAGTAAGAGGAGAGGGACAGCCAGCCAAGGTTGGCGTAGAGCACACAGCAATATGTACACTTTGGCCTAGATAGAGCAAAGCAACAGATGCTGCAAGTTTTGGTCCTGTCATTAAGAACCCAGGCCGACCCCCTCAAGTAATCGAGGGCTCCGGAGACGGCATTCAGGACCAGCTGACAAGGCAACAACCTGCCTGCCTTACAGTAGCTCATTTTTATATCTTAATGCAAGAAATAGCAAGCATGAAACTGACATTAAGTAGTATGACAGGAGAAATAAAAGACGTTAGAGATCAAACAAGATATAAGTACGAGCCCCTGCACCATATATATAGGTGCCTTACTGCCAGAGGATCTCCTTATTGTGCACAGTCCTAAAAAGTGTTCAGTAGATAAAACATAATTTCCTTCATAAAATCCTGTATACTGGGCCCCAAGGACTTCCTGTTTTTTTTCTGCTGGCCACACACCACCCCCATGCTCACAGACATAATGATGAGATGCCAGTGAGAGCATGGGGGCACGCTCCATTATACTTAGGGTCTCCGGTTTTCAGTTTTAATCGATAATCACTGATAAAACACCACCGAAGTGTTTTTCGTGATTTCAGTTAAAACCGATAAGCACCGAATTACTGGCACATTCAACCCACGGTATCCCCACAGTGGTACATTATTTCCCTCCCACCTGCCCAGCAGATTTCCTACTTTGTGCCACAGTGACAGCAACAGTGAGAGTAGCAGGTTCATACACCACTGACAGCTCCCTGCCCAGCAGATCCATGGATGTTCAGTTTCCATGGGAGAGCGCACTGTGTTGCACTCGGCGATCAAGAGAGATGTAGTCCCATAGTTGGTTTTGCTCCATTACTTGTCCCTGCTGCCCTCCCACTCCCCGTACCAACGATCTCCACTCTGTGCGAGTGAGTCCTTGCTGCAGCTGGCGATGTGGGAGATGGGAGGGAGACAGAAACACAAGCGAGCAAGTGGCAGTCAAGACAGGGAGACCAAGTGACATCGATCGAGTGACAAGGAGCGGACACAAGACACAAGCTAAGTGACATGCCCTCGCTAACTGTAACGAAGCAGTCAAGTGTGATTTTCTCTCTCTCTCTCTCTGTGAGTGACATGTCACTGCTTGTGGCCAGTAGTAAGTTTCATGTTCCACTCACCCAGCACCAGAGCAGGACATGTAGTATGAAAGAGACAGAGGGAGCCCTTCCTCCACAACAACATTCCTTTTCCCTCTCTCTCTCTCTCTCTCTCTCTCTGTGATTGGGAGGTGTACTGGGTGTGGTGAGAGATACTGCGAGTTCTTTTTCTTTTGTAAATTTAGTTTTTTCATATTTTCCCCTGAAAAATGTAATGAGAACGTGCATATTCTTAAAATCTGCAGTTCCACATGTGTTTGCCCCAGCACTCAGAAAGTGTGCATGTAACGTTTTTTAATGCTCACAAGTCAAAGAGCACTCAGTTTTTCACGCCCATGTAATGTCGGGGAGGGGGCACACATGCATACAACCTGTTGTTCGACAGTGAAGGATGACTGTCCCTCTGTGTATTGGGAGGGGGTGGGAGAGTCTGCTCAATTAATTATTGAGGTGTGAGATCATGTACTGGGTCAGATTATTACGCTCTAGATACTCTTATTGTGAACACCAATGTCAGATATCATGCAAATAGTAAATTTCTGATATTTGTGTGCTCACATAACTGAAATCTGCAGTACTTGTTTGGGACTATTTGAGAGGCTAGAAGGATACATACACCTTTCTTGTATTTCCAAATGCATTATGCACTTTCTCTTAATGTTTTTCCTTTTTTCAAACACCACATGCTATAAGTGTGATAACCCACGACAGGGTGTGCTGTTATTGGGGATTAACGCACACCTGGGTGCTGAGTCTTGTGCCTCACAACACACTTGGATGTGCGTTAATCCCCAGTAATTATAATAAACACTGATAAATACTGAGAATGTGTTATGACTTATTTATTTAAACCGAAAAACATAGAATTTTAATACTTGAAAAAACTGTGAGAAAAGTGGAAAAATAAACACCTTTCTTGCTGAAAAATAAACACCTAAAACCGGAAACCCTAATTATACTCAATGGGTGGCGACTTTTCAGTCTGTTTTTACTAATACAATGGCCACTTGGCAATGAAACGTGGACACCAGTTGACTAACAAGGTCCTTGTTAGTCAAATTGGTCCCACGTTTCATTGACAAGTGGCCATTATATTAGTAAAAACCAGATAGAAAAGTCACCGCCCATTGAGTATAATGGAGCGCGCTCCTGCACTCTCACTGGCATCTCGTCATCATGTCTGTGAGCGCAGGGGTGGAGCGTGGGCAGCACTAATGACCAGGAAGTCCTTGGGACCCAGTATACAGGATTTTACAAAGGAAATTATATTTTATCTACTAAACGCTTTTTGGGGATATGCACAATATCGGGCTCCTTTGGCAGCAAGGCACTTATTTATATAGTGCAAGGGCTCAGCTTGGTGAATCCCTTTAAAAAGAACTGGCCAGGCATAAAAAGAAAATTAGAGACATAGAAACTAGAGGTCAGCACTATGGAAGATCTGTTAGCAAAAGAACAGACAAAGAATTTCAAAGAGCAGGAAAGTCAATGCTTTAGAGGTTAAAATCAAAGATTTAGAAAGTTGGAACCGTCAAAATAATCTGAGAGTTTTTGTTCTGTGTGAGAGGATCGAGGGCTCTGACCCTATTGAATTTGTTAATCGTCTCTTTACAAGCATCACTGGCCCACCACCTGACATTAAGAAATACATAACTGAGACAGTCAACCACTCTCTCAAGCCCAAGCCAAGCAAAAATGAAAAAACACAATCCTTTGTACTGAAATTTCTCAATTTTCAACAAAAGGATCATACCCAAAGGGCTTTATGTGACACCATTACAATTTTGTTTGAAGGATGTACACTTAAAATCTTCAATGACTTTCCACCAGAGACAATAAAAAAGGATGCCTTTTTCTCCTTTAAAAGAAAGTTAAAAGAAGCAGGATTGAAGTATGGTGTTTTCTTCTCTACCAAGGTAAAAGTTTGAGCACAAAATGGAATTAAAGAATACAATGGATTTGAAGCTGCAAAGCAAGAGCTCCATAAAGATTTTGCCAGTCTGTCTGTAAATTTTGGCTTTCAACATTAATACCATCATCACTGGATGTGTTATTTCCTATTTGTGCAGTAACCTGACATAATTAACCAGACTGAGTGATCTGACTGAGACCTGGTGATTTTTGGAAGTACTGGGTCAGGGTTTGATGCTCATGTCCGCTTCAAATTTAATTACATAGTGTGACGTAGACAGCTAGCTCTGAGTGCTGAATCTTTTTTTTTTTATATAAAATGTATGACTGACTGTCTCTGTTAAAAAAATCTGATGCTCTTAGAATGACCTCACTCATCCCCCCCCCCCAGATTTCAGCTCAAAGATGAAAGCCATAATAAAAATTCTGACAGCATGTGAGTTAACACACACTCAGTTTTTAGAAACCATGTGTTACATGTAAGGCCTTAATTAAGGATCCTGTCTGTCTGACTTAATTACAACCATAGTTGCTAAAACATATCCATTTTAGGACGTTGGAAGGAAACCCCAGGTTATTACATAGAAGTGCAAAAATCATAAAGATGCTGTCATGTCCTGGAAGGAGAAAGCTTATTATGAGATCAAAAGAAGTGTAATTTGAAGGACATGAATTATGCTGAAGTTGCAGAATGTAATACTTTTGTATAAGATATATATTTTTTATACATAATCTGACAGAGGAGGAGCTAGCTGACCTCACACAAAAATGGGTTGTCCCATACAGTTGTTTAAGGAATACTCTGTTTTACTTACACATTTTTACCTAGACTCTGACTGAGGAAAGATCTTTGGAGCACTTGTAAACAGATATTTAGAAAGATTTCAAATCTAAGTACTGTAGGTAGGAATTTGCACTGTTTAAGCCTTGTTTCTTTTAAAAGATTTGTACGTCTGGTGGTATAAGAGTTCTGTATTTTGTGCTTTACATATTTTTAACTATTTTAGTAAAATTCTTTTTAGAACTTACTTGGTCTGTCTTTGAATTTCTTTTAGTTGTAAGAAAAGTATTTATGGTTATTGCAGATACTAAACATAAGCTTGAATGGTGGTACCAAACTGGAAAGAGAAGCGTTTTAAATCTGAGGTCTTTATTAAAGTTTTTAAGGGTTCATCTCTGTATACCTGGTTAGGTGCCCATAGGCAAAGATATCTGGCCCTTCAAAAACAGAAATATCTGAGCCTGTGCATTGCGTACGCTAGCAAGAGGTTCACAGTTTGAATCCCTCCAGAACTTGAGACCAAAGGTTGATCCAAACTCACAAAAACAGACAAGAGGGTTACCTTGTCTGTTACACTGTTCACAAGATTGCGCTCAGAGGTTGGCACTTTGGGAGTAGAGGGCCTGACCTGCTGAGTTGGTTTGTGACAGATTGGTTGGCAGTGGTGGCATAATTTTGGTATCACAAGCTTTATTGTTCTGTGTCAGCTGAAACCGTAAGCTCTCTTACAAAGAAAGAAAAAGGTAGAGTTTTATTTTAAAAAGGAAACAGAACTACAGTATATATCACTTGGCGTACAGTCCAGTTCCTGCCCATTTTATTTTTTTTTCTAAAGTACTTGCAAGTCAGAGTAGCCGTAGTCAGGGAAGAAGAAGATGGCTTCCGACTACAGCAGGCACACTGTAGATTACTTGAAGCAGTTGTGCGGGAACAGGGGATTCCCGTTCGAGGTGACAACTAAAAAGCAGAACCTCATAGAGGCTCTGATGGTAGCAGATACCCAGAGCAGTGAGTCACCGACCGTGACTGAAATGGACAGCAGGGCCACTGTCAGTGAAGGGCCGCAGCAGCAAGGGATGGTCACCAGTATCCTGAATCCAGAGGTACTCAAACTGCAAACTGAGTTGCGCAGGATGGAACTGGAGGCAGAGCGAGAACAGAGGGAGGCAGACCCTGAAGAGCATGAGCACCAGCGAGCTGCAGAAGAGAAGGCAGAGCAAGAACGCAGAGAGGCAGACCGAGATGCAGAGCGAGAACACAGAGCTGCAGAGGAGAAGAGAGAGGAGCACCAGTGGCAACATGAACTGGAGAAGCTACGACTCCGACCAGCGACACCAGAGCAGGTAAGTGGCTTGGGTTTAACTGGGACTGCAGGACTGGGTTACAAATTGAACTCCAAATTAATAGCTGAGTTTAAAGAAGGGGAGGACATGGATGCCTTTTTAAATTCTTTTGAAAAAGTTTGTATTCAGGCTAAAATTCTTAGTGAGTCCTGGAGCTTCCAGCTATCCCCGCTACTTATTGAGAAAGCTCGAGATGCATTGGGACAAATGGACAATGAGAACAGCAATGATAACAGCAAGCTAAAAGCTGCGCTGTTAAAAAAGTTTGACTTAACTGCTGAATCATACAGAGCTAAATTCCGTAAGCTCAGGAGAAGCCCTGATATGAGCTATGAGGAGCTAGCCATGAAACAACGTCAGTTTTTAAAACGGTGGGAACGAATTGAGGCAAACTCTGTTGACAAAATTGAAAATGTGATTTTATTAGAACAGTTTTATTGGGCTTGCCCAGCTGAGCTAAAAACCTGTCTAGAGGACCAAGATCCAAAAACAGTGCAAGAGGCTGCTGAACTCTTGGACTGCTATGCCAAGAGCAGACCTGCTCTGAGTGAATGCGGCGGGCGTGGTAGTGCAGAAAGGGAAAAGCGCGCCTTCAGGGCAGCTAAAACCCTCACTGCCTCCACCGAAACCAGTTAGCCCCAGGTTTCAAAGAAAAGATTTCTCTGAAGTAAGAAATGCCCGTTGGTTGTGTAAAGAGACTGGGCCTATTGCCAGAGTGTCCCAAAAAGGCGAGCAATAATACACAACAGGGTGCTAGAAAAGAAGTGAATTGTTCGTGTGTCCCTGGAAGCATGCCAGTGAACGTGAGCGAACACATGCACCCAGTCATGGTGAATGAGGTACAGACGCAGGAGTTAAGGGACACAGGGGCATCCCTGACATTGGTGAAAGGAGATCTGGTACAACCTGGTCAGCTTATACCCAATAAATACATTACTGTCCAAGGGTTCACTGGTGAAGAGAAAACATTGCCGCTCACTAGTGTTCTCTTAGATTGGGGTGAAACAGGGGAAACTGTGCAACAAGTGGCTGTAGCCAAAACATTAGCAGTGGATGTGATCCTGGGTAACAATCTCCAACAGGGGATGGTATGTGCAGTTACCCGTAGCCAAGCGGCAAGGGAACATTGTAGTTCCCTGAACCCCACAGAAGCCATTGTGGAAACCATGGAGAGGCTGGTTCCATAGCCTGTCTCCAGATGGGGAGACTGATAAAAAGGGGGTAGAAATTTCCCCGGTAGCAAGTGACCACACAGCTACGAAAGGTTACTCCAAAGAGGGTGGGGTGACCCATTTTCCGAGGGTTGGGATTGACAGTGATCCTGAGTGCCCTGACACTAGTCCTAGGGACACTAGTTTAGTGACTGAAGGGGACCTGTCCCATGCCTTGGGACTTGTTATCACATGAACATATTTATTGAGGCTACATCAAAGACACACTGCTTCTATGAATTAATGGAATGTTGATTTATTTTATATCCATTAAACAACCCTGTGTTATATAGCCAGACTATATGTGTGAGGGGTTTGCAGCTGCTCAGAGGGGTGACCCTAGTTTAGAGAAGCTGAGGGCTTGGGCAGACTCAGATGGCACAAAGGGAGGTGACAGCAGACATAAGGTTTATTGTGAAAATGGACTTATGTATACTCAGGCAGTACAGACAGAGGAAGGGATGATAGGCAGGCAGCTTGTCATTCCACAGGGGTATTGTGAGCAGTTGCTCAAGATTGCACATGATATTCCCTTGTCTGGTCATCTGGGAATCACACACAAAATGCAGCGGTTGGCCCAGAAATTCTACTGGCCTAACTTCACCCAGCAGGTGAAGGAGTATTGCAAGTCTTGTCACTGGTGCCAAGGTCAAGAAAACCCAAGCAGCCCTGATTCCATTGCCCATAGTGGAGGAGCCATTCCAGAGGGTGAGAATGGATATTGTGAGGCCTTTAAATACCCCCAGCTCCTCAGGGAAGAGAATCATCCTGACTGTGGTGGATTATGCCACCTGGTACCCAGAGGCAGTCGCCCTATCCTCACTGAGGATGGACAAAGTGGCAGATGTCTTACTTGGGATTTTCTCCTGTGTTGGGTTTCCGAAGGAGGTAATCCCTCGATCGAGGGGGTTCCTTCATGTCGGACCTGATGAAATGTTTATGGGAGAAGTGTGGGGTGGTGCAGAGATGCACAATACAGTATCACCCACAAGCCAATGGACTTGTGGAAAGATTTAGTGGTACCCTAAAGTCAATGCTCCGGGCATTTGCTGAACAGCATGGAAGGGACTGGGAGAAATACCTTCCCCACCTGTTTGCATACAGGGAGGTGCCCCAAGAGTCAACAGGATTTTCCCCCTTCGAACTCTTATATGGATGCCGGGTACGTGGGCCCCTAGACTTGATCTGTGAGGACTGGGAAGGCAAGCATACCACCCAGGGAACTCCCATTGTGGATTACGTCCTTAGGTTTAGGGAAAGGCTGAAGGAGCTTATGGGGACAGCCCAGAGCAACCTGGCAACTGCTCAACAGAAACAAAAGGTGGTATGACCACAGAGCCAGAGCTTACTCATACATGGTGGGTCAGGAAGTTATGGTCCTTATTCCAGTCCGGAAAGACAAGCTGCATGCTAATTGGGCAGGACCATACAAAGTGGTTAGGAAGGTAAACGATGTGAACTACATTGTGGAGTTACCTGACAGAAGACAGACTGAAAGGATGTACCATGTCAACATGATGAAGCCATATGCAAAGAGGGCTGACATGGTGTTTACACTGTGTAGTCATGGGAAGGGGACGGACAAAGGAGACCCCCTTCTGGACTTGCTGGAAGAAAGGAAGCAGGAGTCCTCTGTGGAGGGAGTAAAATCATCTCCCCAGCTGGCCCCGGACCAGTTCCAGAAAGTAAGGGAGGTTTTAGCAGACTTTGCCCCCTTGTTTAGCGCCAAGCCTGGACTAATCCCCTTAGTGACACACGATGTGGAGACAGGGACACAGACACCCATACGGCGAACAGCATATCGGGTGCCAGAGGCAGTCCAAAAGGACATTAGGAGGGAAGTGGAGGAGATGCTTGATTTAGGGGTAATCCAGAGATTCCAAAGCCCCTGGGCCTCACCCATAGTCCTTGTGCCCAAGCCAGATGGCTCAACTCATTTCTGTGTGGACTATCATGGACTGAATGCAGTCACAAAGTCCAACGCCCACCCGATGCCCAGACGGACAAACTCCTGGACAGGTTGGGAGGGGTGACCTACCTGACGACTACTGTCCTGACCAAGGGGTATTGGCAGGTAGAATTGACAGACAGAGCTAGGGAGAGGTTGGCCTTCATCACTCCAATAGGCTTATTTGAGTTTAAAGTAATGCCTTTCAGAATGAAGAATGCCCCAGACACTTTCCAAAGGTTGGTGAACCAGGTGTTAAATGGTGCTGAGGAGTATGCTGTGGCATACCTGGATGACATTGCCATCTTTAGTACCAGCTGGGAGGAACACCTATACCACCTTAGGGAAGTGCTGGGCAGGATATAGAGGGCCGGGCTCACTGTCAAAGCCGAGAAGTGCCAGGTGGCCATTGAAGAAGTGGCATACCTCAGGCATGTGGTAGGCCGGGGACAGTTCCATCCTAATTAAATAAAGATAGAGGTGATCCAGGCATGGCCCAGACCAGAAACCCAGAAGCAGGTCAGGAGCTTTCTAGGGACAGCAGGGTACTACAGGAAATTTGTACCCAATTACAGTGCCCTGGCTGCTCCCCTATCTGACCTGACAAAGAAAAAGATGCCAAAGAAAATTACCTGGGGCCCAGCCTGTGAAAAAGCCTTTACCAGACTAAAAGAGGCACTGTGCAGTGCTCCTGTTTTGACAAGCCCTGACCATAGCAAGACCTTTATAGTTCAGATGGATGTCTCAGACGTGGGTATTGGGGCAGTACTGAGTCAGAAGTCCAGCCAAGGGACAGATCACCCAGTAGTGTACCTGAGCAGAAAGCTGCTTCCCAGGGAGCAAGTGTACTCCACGGTGGAAAAGGAGTGTCTTGCCATAGTGTGGGCCCTAAAGAAACTAGAGCCATACTTGTATGGGCAGCATTTTGTGGTGCAGACTGACCACAACACCCTGGTTTGGCTGACGCAGATGGGAAAGAACAATGGCAGATTACTAAGATGGAGTCTTGCTTTATAAAGGTATGATCTAAAAATCATACATAGGGCTAGAGTGAAGAACCAGAACTCAGATGGGCTGTCTAGGGTCTATGAGGAGTGAACTGATTTGGGAAGCTCATCCCACGTAGGGGATAGATCCCCCAAATTCAGTCTAGGTGGGGAGGAGTGTGATGTAGACAGCCAGCTCTGAGTGCTGAATCATTTTTTTAATATAAAATGTATGACTGACTGTCTCTGCTAAAAAAAATCTGATGCTCTTAGAATGATCTCACTCATCATCCCCCCCAGATTTCAGCTCAAAGATAAAAGCCATAAGAAAAATTCTGACAGCATATGCGTTCACACACACTCAGTTTTTAGAGACTATGTGTTGCATGTAAGGTCTTAATTAAGGATACTGTCTGTCTGAGTTAATTACAAACATAGTTGCTAGATCATATCCATTTTATGATGTTGGAAGGAAAACCCAGGTTATTACATAGAAGTGCGAAAATCATAAAGATGCTGTCGTGTCCTGGAAGGAGGAAGCTTATTATGAGATCAAAGGAAGTGTCATTTGAAGGACATGAATTATGCTGAAGTTGCAGAATGCAATACTTTTGTATAAGATATATATTTTTTTATACATAATCTGACAGAGGAGGAGCTAGCTGACCTCACACAAAAATGGGTTGTCCCATACAGTTGTTTAAGAAATACTCTGTTTTACTTACACATTTTTACCTAGACTCTGACTGAGGAAAGATCTTTGGAGCACTTGTAAACAGATATTTAGAAATATTTCAAATCTAAGTACTGTAAGTATGAATTTGCACTGTTTAAACCTTGTTTCTTTTAAAATATTTGTATGTCTGGTGGTATAAGAGTTCTGTATTTTGTGCTTTACATATTTTTAACTATTTTAGTGAAATTATTTTTACCTATTAAGCCCCTGATTTACTGAATAAGCTGTTGTGGTTCCTAGTTAGAGCAGTCTGTAGAGCTAATTGTTTTCACTCAAAGTTTATTACTAACCCATCTGGTTTGTGTTTAGAGAGATCAGCTTAAATTCATTCTGTTCTCATAAACAGTTGATCATTTGGGGTTCAGTGCTGAACTGAAGTGGTATGAATGAATGTCTGTGTATCACAGATGTCAGTTCTCTGTCATCAAAACTATGCATTCTAGTCTGGCTATATAACACAGGGTTGTTTAATGGATATAAAATAAATCTACATTCCATTAATTCATAGAAGCAGTGTGTATTTGATGTAGCCTCAATAAATATGTTCATGTGATAACAATGTTGGTTACATGTCAGATTGACAAATCTGTGTTTGCCACACTGTTATTTCAGAGACATATACTGTATGAACTCATACAATTCAGTTCTTTGAGAGTTTCTGTATGAAAATGCATCATGCATGTGTATAACTAGGAATACTATATGGTATCCTGATGCCTTTGTCTTCTGCCCAACAGATGAGTCAGCGGCTCTCTGCTTCCCCATTTCCCCTGCCTCCAAAGCCCCCTGTTTCCTTCCCTCATATGAGGTTGCTGCAACCTTCTGCCCACTGTCTTCACACAGTCAGGGCTGCTGCACCCTGCTACCTCCTGCACAAACAGTTTAGTCTGCCACATCCTGCTACCCTCTGTCCCCCACCCTATAACATAACATGAAAGAATTTTTTGTATTTTCTGTTGGATAGTTTTGGGCAGTGTACCAAAGGATATGACTGTAGTGGCAGGAAGCAGCTGGTGCAACAAATCTAACTGTGGGGGTAAAAGGCTCTATGGTGCAGCAGGGCACAGTGGTGTCAGGGGACAGAGGACAGCATGGCACAAAAGACTTGACTGTGGTGCAGGACACAAAGGGGAATCTGGGTACAGCAGCCCTGACTGTGTGACAGGGTGCACATGGTGCAGCAGCCCTGCCCATTTGGGGCAAAGGAAGTGGGTAGCAGCGTGCAGCAAAAGCCCCACCTTTAGTGGCCTGGGGCAGCATGGTGCAGCAACCCAAACTGTGAAGGTAGTGGCCCTGGGACTCTAGGGCTTAGCACAGGAGCCAATCTGTGAAGACAGGAAAGCGGGGCAAGAGTGTGCATTGGCCCTGACTGTGGGGGTGGGGGGACAGAGGGAAGTGGGGTGCAGAACATACAAACATACGAAATTTGCCAGCACATAAAGGCCTAGAGGTCTATCAAGTCTGCTTGAATGTGCAGCTAGCACCCCTTATTCTGCAGCTGCCCCTCCCTTCCACCTTTCCCCTTCATTAATCCTCCCCCTTGTCCTGTCCCATCCTCGTTTGAAGCAGTCCACTGTTCTACTGCATACCACTTCAGCAGGTAATGCATTCCACCCAGCCACCACCCTCTCTGTAAAAAAGTGTCTCCTCATCTCCCTCCTGAACATTCCTCGCTCCAGACTCATATCATGGCCCCTGGTGTCCCTCTCCTCCCTTACTTTGAACAGCCCCCTCTGTACCCATCTTGTTTATTCCTTTCATGTATTTAAAGGTTTCAATCATGTCACCCCTGTCTCTCCTCTCCTCCAGTGAGTACATGTTCAACTCCTTCAACCTCCTCTCGTATAAGTCCCCTAGCCCCTTGATCATCTTTGTCACTCTGCGCTGCACCCTCTCCAGTAACTTAATGTCCCTCTTCAGATACGGACGCCAGTACTGCATGCAGTACTCCAGGTGTGGTCTAACTAATGCCCTATACAGTGGCAGAATCACCTCCTCCCTCCTCGAGGATATACCCTTTGCAATACAACCCAGCATTTTGTTGGCCTTTGCAGCTGCCTTCCTACATCATGCCGAGTTGTTCATTGACCCTGTAATGAGCACACCCAGATCATTCTCCTCCTCTGTCTGGGCTAGCTGCACTCCCCCTAGCTGGTAACTCCTCCTTGGGTTCTTCATCCCAAAAATGCAGCATCAAAAAGAAGCATCAACTGAGAGGCAGGAGACGGGGGCATCAGGATGACATAAAGTATTTATAGTTTTACACATATATGATGTATTTTCACACATAACCCCATAAAGAACTGAATTTTATGACTTCACACAGTACATGTTCTTGAAATAGCAGTGTGGCAGACACGTTTGTCACTCTGACATAAAAACAAAATTGTTCTCACATGAATCTATCTATTGAGGCTACATTAAAGGCACACTGCTTCTATCTAACGGAATGCAGATTTATTTTGTATCCATTAAAGAACCCTTTGTTATATAAGCAGAATAGAAGCAGAGTTCTGATGACAGATAACTGACATGTGATACAGACATGGTAATTTCTCACAGACATTCATTCATGCCACTAAAATTCAGCACTGCACCCCAAATGAGCAATGTTTTATAAGAACAGAAAGACAGATTTTAAGCATCTCTCTAAACACACACACCAAATAGGTTAGTAACAAACTCTGAGGGAAAACAGTTGTACAGACTGGTCTAACTAGGAACCGCAACAGCTTATTCAGTCAATCAGGAAATTAATTGGTGAAGCAGCAGGCTGGACAGGTATGATGTCATTGCTCACCGACAGGGACAGAAGCTTCTTCACTGTTTCTTCACTGTTTCAGTTACTGCAGGGCACATTAACAGATGCTGATTTAAAGAAAACCACAAAATCAAACAGCATGCTATTTTTAGGAAACACTAATCATGACACAGGGACATGTATTCAAATGAATTCAAGCTTTTTATGAAATAGGTGTGCATTTGATCTTTAAAAAGTATGAATTAATGCCTGAAGCTTACCAGGTTAAGTTCCGTAAGCTCTGGATAAACCCTGACATGAGCTATGAGGAACTCGCCACAAAGCAACCTCAGTTTTTGAAATGTTGTGAGGGAGTGGAAGCAAACTCTATAGAGAAGATTGAGGAGGTTGTACTTCTGGAGCAATTCTTTTGGGCTTGCCCAGCAGAGCTAAAAACCTGGCTAGAGGACCTAGACCAAAAAGATCACAGCAGGCTGCAGAATTCTCGGATTGCTATGCCAGAAGCAGGCCTGCTCTAAAAGAGAGTGGGCCGGGCATGACAGCACAGAAGGGGAAAGTGCACCTTCAGGGCAGCTAAACCCCTCACTGCCTCCACAGAAAGGGGAAAGCCGCAGGTTACAAAAAAATGATGTTTCAGATAAAAGAAATGATGACTGCTGGTTTTGCAAACAGCAAGGGCATCTTGCTAGACGGTGTCCTAAAAAGGCGCAAAGTGGACAAAGTGGTGCTCAAACAGAGTTGGGTGCACTGTGTATCCCTGAAAGCATGCCTATAAACATGAGGGAGTGTCTACACCCGGTTACTATAAATAGGGTGCACACCCATTGGTTAAGGAACATGGGGGTGTCTCTTACCTTAGTAAAAGATGAATTGGTTGGGCCTGAACAGCTTATACCTAATCAGTTCATAACAGTAAGGGGATTCACTGGGGAGGAGAAAACTCTGCTACTTGCTAACGTTCTTCTGGACTGGGGTGAAACAGGAGAGAGGGCGCAGAAAGTGACTGTGGCAGACAACCTCTCCTTGGATGGGATTCTAAGGAACAATCTTCAGAAGGGGGATGTGTGTGGTTACCGTAGTCAGAATGCAGAGGCCGATTGTAGTTTCCTGGACCTCATAGAATCCCTTGTGGAAAACAATGGGAGGCTGGTTCCTCAGCCTGTGTCTCCTGAAATGGAAAGCAGTGAAAGGAAGGTAGGACTTCCTCACATAGCAGTTCACAAAACAGCTACAGAAGGTTACTCTGAGGATGGAGGGATAACCAGTGATCAGAAGGTTAGGGACAGCTGTGACCCTGAATGCCCTGACACTAGAGTTATAGACCCCAGTTTAAAAACTGAAGGCGACATGTCCTAAACGTTGGGAAAATGTGAAGAATTTGTCACTGCTCAGAGGACTGATCCTAGTTTGGAGAGGCTGAGGGCTTGTGCAGAATCTGATGAGACACAGGGAAGTGACATGAGACATAGAGTATATTAGGACAATGGACTGTTGTATACAGAGGACGTAAGGACAGAGGAAGGGGTGATGGGCAGGCAGCGTGTTGTTCCCCAGGGGTACCGTGAGTGGTTGCTCAAGGTCGCGCCTGATATCCCCATGTCCAGACATCTGGGAAACGTGCACCATGTAGCAATTGGCCCAGAATTTCTATTGGCCCAACTTCATCCAGCAGGTGAAGGAATACTGCAGGTCTTGTCACCGGTGCCAACAAATTGGGAAGGCAGATAGTAAAACCAAAGTCACACTAATTCTTTGCCCATTATGGAGGAGCCATTCCAGAGGGTAGGAATGGATATTGTGGGACCTTTGAATACCTCCAGCTCCTCTGGGAAGAGGTTTATCCTAACAGTGGTGGATTATGCCACCCGATAGCCAAAGGCAGTTACCCTTTCTTCACTTAGGGCAGACAATCAATCAGTCAGACTTTATTTAACCAGGCAGTAACATCATTGAGCAAGCTCATTTTCAAGATGGTCCTGGACGCATAGGACACATTCAGAACAATAACTTAACAGTTCACGCATAACATACATAAGTACAGAGTAATATAAAATGAAAGTCAATAAATATTATAGCTTAGCTTTGATGGTACATTCATACATAAGCTATTTAGTATATGCTGAGACTTAACATGATACAGTGGGAGGAGAGGGAGGGAGACACAGAGAAGGTAAGTGTGGATAACAAGACCATGATGGAGAAGAGGAGGGCAGTCTAAAAAGGAGGAGGCCCCAGAGGAAGCTAGCTAGGGGCAGGAGGGTGGAAGCAAAGGTAGGGTATAGTTACCATAAAGGGATGTTGGCTGACGGGGGATAGATGGACCTGGTTGGTTGAGAAATAAGGGATAGATTAGCCAGAAGGGAGGTGTTTTTACCTAAAGCAATCACATAACGTATTCAGGCATTGGTTGAGCAACTGTCTGAACATGTAGGGGCTAGGCAGGATGGAGAGTTTGTGCTTTTTGCATGTTCTTCCAGAGCGTAGGTAGAAAAGAGCTAATGGCAGTACAGCCAAGACGTATCCTGGTCCGTGGTATTTTAAAATTGATAAAGGAGGAGTTCCTTATGACAGAAAGCCTCAGAGTGCTCTAACAGTTCATCGATATAGGGTGGCAGATTGTTTGACAGAGACCAGAAGAACCACATAAGGGCATTTTTTGTCTCCTCAGGGAGAGGGACAGCTAGTCTAATCCTTGGTGCAATAAGCAATGCTGAGTCTGTAGGGGCAGGCCAAGAACAAATCTCAAAGTGCGATGGTAGAGAGTATCAAGTTTTTGGAGCTCTCATTGGGGGCAATGACTATAAAGAAAGTCACCATAGTCAAGCAGGGGAAGGAAGGTTGTTTGAACCAACCTCTTTCTGGCTTCCAGGGTGAGTTGGTGTCTTATACGGTAGAACAAACCAAGGCGCTGCCTTAGCTTTTTAGATAACTCGTTTCGGTGTACACTGAAGTTCAGTTTGTTATCCAACCAGACTCCCAGATATTTGAATTTGTCCACTATTTCTAGAGGTTCACCAAGGAGGGTGATAATCTGGGTGGTACTGGGGGCCTTCTTATTGAGGGTGGAGGATGGGGAGATGACCATGGCTTTAGTTTTTTTGGCATTTAATAGTAACTTCAGATTCAGCAGGTTGTGTTGGAGTATGATAAAGTCCTGTTGAAGCTCCTTGTAGGCAAGATCAAGGGAGGAGTTGATTGAATAGATGACAGTGTAATCTGTGAAAAGGTGAACGTTTCCTGCTAAAGTGTCAGAGTCAATACGGTTGATATAAAGGGCGAAGAGGATAGGTCCCAGGATTGAGCCTTACGGGATGCCTCAAGGAAGAATTTTTAATGGGGAGAATTCATCTTGGATTTTAATTTGCTGTCTCCTATTTGTAAGGTAACAGTGGAACCACTTACTGCAAGGGGGGTTAAACCAATGCATCCCAGAGAGTCAAGTAAAATGGAATGATCAACCATGTCGAATGCTTTGCTAAGATCAAGGAAAAGTGCGTAGATGTGCTGCTTGTTGTTCAGAGCATGTAACCAATCGTTAGAAACTTTAGCTAGGGCCAACATAGTGCTATGTTTGGGTCTAAACCCTGATTGAACAGGGTTGAGGATGTTTTCACTATCCAAATGCTCCCTTAGTGACTATTTTTTCAAGTAGCTTAGATACTACAGGAAGCAATGAAATGGGCCTATAGTTGTTCGAGTCTGTGGGGTCTCCTGATTTAAATAATGGAATAATGTGCACAATTTTCCAAAAAGGTGTCAGTTCCCCTTGGATTAGCGAGCAATTAAAAAGGTGGGCAATTGGTGCTGTCAGATAGAAATAACCTGCTTTTAAGATATTTTTTTGATATCCAATGAGAGGAGAAGGTCCTCCACCTGTTTATAGGAAACCGGCCGAAACTTGAATGGGGGGCTGTCAGACCCAGGGGCAGAAGTTGGGCTAGGTAATGAGCTGGTGAAACAAGTGGTATTCATTTTACTAACAGGTGACATGTTAAAGGAGAGGCCTGCAGTTGCGAAGTGGTTATTAAGCTGTTCAAGGATCTCAGCCCTGTCCGTGTATGTGATATTTGTCACAATTTTTGCCAGGAGAGGAGTAGCAGGAGAGTGACCTTCAACCTCTCTCAGAATCTGCCAGAATTTGGCTGAGCAGTTTTTATTCACCTCAAGGTCTGACTGGAAAAATCTTGATTTTTCCAGACTGACCAGTTTGGTGCAGGCATTCCTGGCTACTTGGAAGGAGAGCCAATCTGAGTCTGACTGTGACTTCCTTGCCTTTTTCCACAGGTTGTCTCTAAGATGCAGAGCCCTCTTCAATGCTGGGCTGAACCAGTCAGGAGCATGTTTCCTTAACTTCATTTTCCTTAAGGGTGCATGCTTGTTGATGACTTTAAGCAATAGGTCCTGGAAGATGCTGAAGGCTTCTGACACAGTGGGTGTGAGGTAGAAGTCCTGCCAGAGAATGTTCCTAAAGTCTGCCAAGAAGGCAGGGAGAACAACATTTTTCATGCTGCATTTAACCTTTAAGGTGGAAGTGGTGGGAAAGTGAGGGGAGTACCTGACACAGGCAATTGCGCAGTGGTCACTCAGATCATTATGAAAGACCCTGTCATGGGAAATATTATGTGCTTTACTGACCAAAATAAGGTCAAGTAATGAACTACAGTCAGTTTTTTTTTTTATTTGGACGAGTAACCTTCGGGGTCATCTGAGTTAGCCCGTGGTCATCACAAAAGTCCTTAAACCTGTTTGCACAAGCATTGGTCCAGTTGAGGTTAAAGTCCCCCATTACGATGCACTCCATGCTTGCTTTTTCCAGGAGAAGACTGTAGGTGGGTCAATATGCACAGACCAGCTGCAGACAGCCTATAGCATGTGGCTACTAGTAGGGCTACTACAGGTAATGGAGTAATTTTAAGGGTGAGGCACTCTAATTCTTTGTTCATCAATGTGCGGTCAATGTTGGTGGTTTAGATATTATCTTTAACATAAATAGCGACACCACCACATCTAGATAGTCTGTCACACCTGAATAGATTGTAGCCAGGGATATAAAGCAATTTATTGGGTACGTTGCTCTTCAGCTAGGTTTCCGAGAACATTGTTACATCAGGGGAGGATTGTAACACCCAGGCTTGGGCCTGGTTAAATTTGCTGGCAAGGCTGCATACACTCATGTGTAGGAAGCTCAGGCCCTTTAGCTGGGAGAGTTCCCCGGGATCAGCTATCAGCAAGGGGGGCCCCGGATTTAATTCCACAATAGCTGCATAGAGTAGCAGCAGCACTAGTAATTTGTAATATGTAACTAGTAATATGGGTGTGGGCAGGACAGTAGTGTGGTGGGTAGGTAACTGGCTGGGTGGCAGGACACAGAGGGTGGTGGTAAATGGCTGTCACTCCACAGAGGGAAGAGTGACCAGTGGGGTACCACAGGGATCGTTGCTGGGACCGGTCCTATTCAACATCTTCATCAGTGACATTGCACAGGATCTAGAAGGCAGAATTTCACTGTTTGCTGATGACACAAAGCTCTGTAACAGAGTAGACACACCAGAGGGTGTAGACAGAATGAGAAGGGACCTGCAGAAACTTGAAGAATGGTCAAGGGTTTGGCAGTTGAAATTCAATGCAAAGAAGTGCAAGATAATGCATATGGGCACAAAACCCTGGCACAATATATCAGTTGGGGGTGAGGATATAGCATGCACCAAGCAGGAAAGGGTCTTGGGGTTGTCATCTCTGATGACCTCAAGGTAGGGAAACAGTGTGACAAGGCATCAGGTAAACAAATAGGATGCTGGGTTGTATAGCAGGGGCATCACCAGCAGGAAAAAGGGAGGTCATAATTCCGCTTATACAAGACACTAGTGAGGCCCCACCTGGAGTACAGTGTACAGTTCTGGAGACCATACCTACGTAAGGACATAGACAGGGTAGAGAAGGTTCAGAGGAGGGCAACAAAGATGGTGCATGGGTTGCATCACAAGTCCTATGAAGACAGGTTGAAGGAACTGAACATGTACTCCTGGAGGAAGGAGGAGAGAGAGGGATATGATAGAGATATACAAGTATCTTACAGGGAGGAACAGGGTGCAGGAAAACACTATTTTAAGCGAAAAGATGTTTCAGGAATTAGAGGGCATGGGATGAAGTTGAGGGAGGACGTTTCTAAGGAAACATGAGAAAGAATTTCTTCACAGAACGGGTGGTGGACAAGTGGAACACCCTGCCAGAGGAAGTGGTGGGGGCTGAAACAATCACGGGATTTAAGAATGCATGGGATAGACATAAAGGAATTCTAGAGGTCAGGGGTAAGGGGAAATAGACTTCTAGGAAAACAAACTGAACTTACAAACTCAAATGGACAGACTAGGTGGGCCATAGGCCCTTATCTGCCGACACTGTCTATGTATCTATGTATCTATGTAATTTCCTGAGATATCTAACCAAGAATCTCAGAAAGGCTTTATTAGGTCACTTTGCTTGGTCGCTGGCTGGGGCAGCAGGACAGGGGTTAGTAGGGTGGCAGAAATTGGTCGGAGTGAGTAGTATTACCCTAACAGAGAGGATAAGAGGGGCCAGCTTGGGGGGTAAGGGGCAGTAAGGGATATGATCTGTTGTGCATGTGTGAGGATTACTGACCTTGGAAGGAGTTAATGGAATAGTCGAAACCGTAAGGCTTGGATCCAGACATGTGGAATTGTTTGACCAGTTTGTGCCTTTTTTAAGGTCCATGACAGGCTCTAGCGAAATTAGGAGGATGCAGCCAAGAAGGAGGGAGGGAGGCAGAAGCCGCCATTGTAAGGGTATTAAGTGTCCGAGGGAGGAGGCACCTTCTAGTAAGATTGGCTACAAAGCTGAGGCTGCCCAGGTTAAATTTGTCAGTTTTTATTGCTAGGGCAGAACTAGTCATTAAGTGAGGAAAAAGTAGGTAGAGGGAACAGTAGCAGGATACCTGCATAAGATGAAGAGAAGCAGAAAGACAACAGCAGAAATGTATGATGTAGTATAGGCACAGAAGGGAAAGACTGCGAAGTGTGTCAATAGGGAAATGATGTCTTTAAGGGGTGGGTAGAGGAGGAGAAGTGGTCCAAGGGAATAGCTTAGAATAAAGCCTTGTTGTGGGGGAGGAGCACTATTTAATAGACAAAGTGACAGATGCCTTGTGTTGGGTTCCTGCAGAAGGTTATCACTGATCGATGGGGTACCTTCATGTCAGACCTGATGAAATGTTTGAGGGAGAAGTGTGGGATGGTGCAGAGATGCACAACACCTTATCACCCGCAAGCCAATGGGCTTGTGGAAAGGTTTAATGGTACCCTAAAATCGATGCTCCAAGCGTTTGCTGAACAGCATGGGAGGGACTGGGAGAAATACCTTCCCCACCTGTTGTTCGCATACAGGTAGGTGCCCCAAGAGTCAACAGGGTTCCCCCCTTCAAACTCATATAGACATAGGATGCGTGGGCCCCTAGACTTGATCTGGGAAGACTGGGAAGGCAAGCATGCCACCCAGTGAGCTCCCATAGTGGAGTATGTCCTAAAGTTTAGGGAAAAGCTGAAAGAGCTTATGGGAGCAACCCAGAGCAAAATGTCAACCACCCAGCAGAAGCAAAAGGTCTGGAATGACCTCAGAGCCAGAGCTCGCTCGTACAGTGTAGGTCAGGAAGTCATGGTACTAATTCTGGTCTGGAAGGACAAGCTGTAGACTGAATGGGCTGGACCATACAAGGTAGTCCGACGGAAATAATGTGAACTATACTGCAGAACTGCCTGACAGGAGACATACCCATAGAATGTACCATGTCATCATGATGATGAAGCCATATGCAGATAGGGCTGACATGCTGTTTGCAGTGTGTAGTCCTGGGGGAGAGGACTGACTAAGAAAGCCCCCTGCTAGATTTGCTGGAGGAAAGCAAGTAGGAGTCATCTGTGGAGGCAATCAAACTGTCACCCAAGTTGACCCCAGAAAAGACCCAGGAAGTGAAGGAGGTTTTAGCAGACTTTGCCCCTTTATTTATGGCCAAGCCTGGATTAACCTCCTTAGTGACACACAATTTATATATGGGGATGCAAGCGCCCATATGGCAGGCAGCCTACTGGGTATCTGAGGCTGTCCTAAAGGACATTAGGAGGGAGGTGGAGGAAATGCTGGATTTAGGGGTAATCCAGAAATCCCACAGCCCCTGAGCCTCACCCGTAGTCCTCGTTCCCAAGCCAGATGGCTCTACTCACTTTTGTGTGTGGACTATCGTGGACTCGATGCAGCCATAGTCTGATGCCCACCCAGTGCCACGGATGGATAAACTACTGGACAAGTTAGGAGGGGTGACATACCTAACCACAACTGACTTGACAAAAGGATATTGGTAGATGGAGTTAACTGCCAGAGCTAGGGAGAGGTCGGCTGTCATCACTCCAATAGGATTATTCGAGTTTACGGTAATGCCTTTTGGAATGAAAAATGCCCCAGCCACCTTCCAAAGGTTGATCAATCAGGTGTTACATGGTACTGAAGAGTACGCAGTGGTGTATCTGGATGATATTGCCATCTTCGGTGCCAGTTGGAAGGAACACCTCTCCCTCCTGAAGGAAGTGTTGGGCAGGATACAGAGGGCCGGGCTCACTGTCAAGGCTATAAAGTGCCAGGTGGCCATGGAGGAGGTGGCATATCTAGGCCATGTAATAGGGCAGGGGCAGCTCTGTCCCAATCAAGCCAAGATAGAGGTGTGGCCCAGGCCTGAAACCCAGAAGCAGGTTCAGAGTTTCCTCAGGACCGCCGGGTACTATTGAAAGGTTGTACCACATTACAGTACCCTGGCAGCTCCCCTGTCTGGCCTGCTAAAGAAAAGAATGCCCAAAAAGGTAAAATGGGAACCAGCCTGTGAACGAGCCTTCGCATGGTCAAAGAAGGTACTGTGCAGTGCCCCTGTGTTGGCCACTCCAGATTACAGTAAGTCATTTGTAGTCCAGACAGATGTTTCAGATGTGGGGATTAGTAGTAAAACTTTTATTTTTATACAGGGTAATGTCATTTATTTAAAAACCCAGTTTACAAGACAGTCCTGTTATTATATTACAAAAAGACTCATACAGGTAACACACTACAGACAAAAACAAACAAAAATACATACCCAAGAATTAACAATGTACAATACTATAATTTCCAAATATACATGACAATTTACAAAGTCAGAACAATCCACAAGATTTGTATATTTCAATCAGATATTAAAGTACAACCATTTAACTACAAGTACATCTAAACTGATGTATTTCATTTATCCCCTGAATAAATATTCCTAATGATGGTGAAGTACAGATTATATATGGCAGATTGTTCCAATATTTAGGTGCCTGGTGATTTAATGTTCGTACCCCATGTCTATTCTGAATTTTAAGGGTATAACTTTTTTCAGCATGGACTGTTCTTAGTCTTATCAATCATCCTTTGCTTATTAAATAATGTTGTATTTATATAATGGTTTGGAAAAAGCACATGATATTTGTATTTAGATAATGGGTAAACTGAAACTGGCATCCTGATTGGCTGAAACAACCTGCCACCCGGGCCGTTATTTCTTAACAACGGCCCA
Organism: Neoceratodus forsteri; assembly: GCA_016271365.2. Lineage (NCBI taxonomy): Eukaryota > Metazoa > Chordata > Ceratodontiformes > Ceratodontidae > Neoceratodus > Neoceratodus forsteri. The sequence goes on from CM028138.1 coordinate 606,287,845, forward strand.
CTTCAAAACAAGTGCCAGTTCGATCATTCAGCACCCCAAACTTGCCAGCCGCCATTATATTGTCCACATTTACTGATACACTAGCCCCAGCCCCGCCAATCTGCTGCTCTAAAATTGCACTGATACCTTGATATGGCTTTTTGAAGTGCCTCCGTTCCTCCTTGCTACCACAAAAATAAATATCCATTTTTAAACACTTACGATACGTCCTCACTCGATCTCCCGATGTTCCGTGTTCTTTTTTCATTCACCGAACATACTCGCGCTTCCTGTAAAGCCTGTGCTCAATTTTAAATCTGGCTACACAGTCACACTACAGTTCTAAGCCATCCCATGTTGAAACATAACGACATCTCTCTGAACATCACTACGCTACAATTTCTCCTGTTCTCACACAGCATTTTTTAATCCGTGTGCGTCTATGCTTGTGTGTGTCTGAAAAACCGAGGAAGCAGGAGGGCAACCTAATGAGAAACACCATAAATAAAATACACAGCAGCGACCTCTAGTGCTGATTCTAGCACTTCACACTTGGGACTATTTTACAACAAACATTATTTCTTCTTGCTTTTTACTTATTTTTTATACCTACATTTTCTTTCTATATATTTTTCAAAAATTACCATCTCTAACCCATTTTCTAAGTGTAATAATACCCGACAGGGTGGGCGTTATTGGATATAACGGACCTTCCAGGGGCTATAAGGCCCTCCGCCTGTGGCGTCGGGCCTCATTACGCCCCTGGGCGGTCCGTTATATCCCAATAACGCCCACCCTGTCGGGTATTATTGCTTACATAAATTTTTGCCATGATCTAATACAGTTAATGTCCAAGGACTGCCATTGTAATTGAGACAAAAGTACACACAGATGAGTTCTAAACTTACTTTGTAATACAAATCTAGCCAATTTATACTGTACCCTATCTAATTTATTAATTAATTGTTTATTTGCTGTACGATATACAAGGTCACCATATGTTAACACAGGCATAATTAATTGCACTGCCATAGTTTTTCGAGCATTCTTTCCTAAATATTTTGTTATTCTACGCAGAGCTCCTATTCTTCTATTTACTCTATCTACTAATGTGTTCACATGTGCACCAAAAGACATTTGAGTATCAAAAACAACTTCCAAGTAACAGTATTGATCTACCTGCTCTAATATTTCATTACTATCTATTTTTGCTTGAATTATTCCTTTACTTTTAGGTACAAAATGTAATAACTTAGTTTTGTGTTCATAATCAGGCCCTACCTGGTGGACCATTCCCTCATATTATTAAAATCAGTCTGAAGTTTATGTTGTAATTCTTGGATGCTGGAACCAGATGTAATAAGGGTAGTATCATCGGCATACAGTCTCACCTGCGAGTTTCTCACTACTTGAGGCGAACTGTTATTAAACAGTAAGAATAACAGGGGTCCTAATATGGACCCCTGATGTACACCTCTGTTTATAACTCTAGTAGGTGATATACATCCTGAAACTATAACTCTGAGTGCGCCCACCAAGGTAAGACTATAGCCAGTGCCAAGGTCCATCTATAATAACCCACATTTTCTGTAGTTTGCAAAAGGAGGGAGTGGTTCACCGGGTCGAAGGCCTTCGAGAAGTCCACAAAGATTGCTGCTGTTTCCAAACCAGAATGTAATGATCTATTAATCAGATTATTAAATTCTACAAGTGCCGTGGTAGTTGAATGTGCTTTTCAAAAGCATGATTGATTTGGCGTGATTATATTGTATTTATCTATATATTCCATAATTTGTGTATGAACATGTCGTTCCAAACATTTAGACAAGATGGACAAGAGAGCTATTGGTCTATAATTATTGATTTCCGATGCTACCCCCCCTTAAAGATAGGAATCACTTTACTTTCTTTCCAACCTTGTGGAAAGATACCTTCTTGTAAGCTCCAGTTAAATATTTGTGTTACAACTGCGGCAATTTGATATGCGGCTAGTCTCAAAAACCTTCCCTCCAAGCCGTCACTTCCTACAGACTTATGAATATTCAAACTTCTCAAGCCTTTACAAACTTCAGTTTTACTCAGTAATTTAAATCTAAAAGGGGAATAAGTATCTTTTGTGTCTCTAATTAGTTCCTTATCTAATTCCATTTTACGTACATCAATATCATAACCAGGTAAATCCACAAAGAAATCATTTAATAATTTTGCTACTTCATAAGAATAATTTATCTGATGTCCTTGTACTTCAACAACTGTTTTAGTTGTCTTTTCTCCCTGGATCCAATAAACTATTAATATTTCTGCCAAAACTTCCTAGGATTATCATCTCCATGTATTTTATTTTTATAACAAGAGGCCTTTGCCTCCTTTATTAGTTGTTTACATCGATTTCTCTCCTTCTTAATTACTATCCAATCCCTCTCCTGCCTAGTTATCTTAGCCTTTTTCCAAAGTCTATTTTTAACCCTTGGAGACTTCTGCAACTTTTCGTTAATCCAAGGAAGTCTTGCTTGCTTAACCCTCATGTTCTGCCTTGGGGCATGACAATCACATATTTTACTGAAAGTATCTGTAAAATATTGTACTGACAAATCCAATTCTGGAATAAGTAAACACCTATCCCATTTTTCACTATGTCTGCTAAAAATTCTTGTTCAGAAAATGTTCTTAAATCTCTGGTCCTCACATAATTTGCATGGTCAAACATTACCTGTATTTGTGAAACTGAAATAGTTCCCCATATCGGGTTATGGTCTTTCAGATGACTCGTTAAACCGAGGTCCCATCTGCCTGGATTGGTGGTAGATCAGGTGGATGTTAAAGATCCCATGGCACTTATCGAAAACAGTAGGGGAATTTCCCCGGTGTCCTGGCCAAATTTCCCTCATTCACTGAAAATACCACCAACAGCTTAATCTGGTTCAAGGTCAGTTGGCATTCATCTGTATCCCCCCTCCCCCAGGTCGTGCCTGAAAATAGGCAGGATTTGTCTAGTGCACTTACCCGGTCAACAAAAACTAAATAAAAAAAATGGTCACACATGTCAGGAGAGAGAACTCCCAGGTGTTCTAATACCATAGACGAGGAAGTGAAAAACAAATCCAAAATAGTTCATTTTTTGTAGTTTTGGTATGTCTTGCAGGGGTGCTTATGTGTTGGGTAATTCCAAGGATTGATACAATTTCTTTTAATTGATTACCACAAGGACCTAACCAATTACAATTTAAGTCCCCCAATTAACACTAATAATTTTTCCCCTAAGATGTTATATATTTTATTTATTACACCCTCTATTCTTTTTAGTTTTAGGAGGAGAATATATAACAAATACTGTCTTCAGTGATTTAACTGCAACACCCAAATATTCTATATTATTTTCAGAGCCCATCATGACCAGTTCCATATGACCCAAACTATTTTTAATATAGAGCAACACCCCCCCCCCCTTTTTGGGCCTGTCAGAATGAAACAATGTATAACCAGGCAATTTAAATTCTCCGTCTTCCATTGTAGATGTAAGACATGTTTCTGTCAGGCCCAAAACATCTGGGGCTTGCTCATTAACCAACACATTCAATATATCCATCTTAGATCTCAAACTTCGTGCATTATCATGAAGCACCTTAATTCTTTCATTCTTTGGACCAGGATTTAATTCCACATCACCCCCCAAGATTAATAAACATGTCATAACTATACCGTGATTTCCCTGAAAATGTCTGTGCAATTCATATGGATTACCGACTATTACCCTACCATACTGATCAAAATGTCTCCACATATTAGTAAATGTATTCCTTCTTTTAAAATTAAAATGTACATTACCCTGTTTTAATACTGCCCATTAAGATCCATTTATCTTTTCTCTGCTTTCTGATGGGGTAGAATAATCCACAAGGCAGAGTAAAAACACAACACACATCATGGCCTTTATATACATGTTTAAAATAGGCTCGTTAGAATCCAAATATAAAATTTTAAAGAAATTCAACATAGACACCAAATAAATTGAGTCCTATTTACCTTGAGCAGTCCTCAGTCAGACCTCTAAGTTAACCATACAAACTTACGAATTTGCCAGCAGCTTAAGGCCTTATGGTCTATCGAGTCTGCTCGAGTGGTCAGCTAGCAACCCTTATATTGCAGCTGCCCTCCTCCCTCCCTTCCCCTCCCTCTTACCCTATCCCATCCCCTTTTGAAGCAGTCTACTGTTCTACAGGATACCACTTCTGCAGGCAACGCATTCCACCAAGACACCACTCTCTCCGTAAAAAAGTGTCTTCTCATTTCCCTCCCGAACCTTCCCTCCTCCAATCTTAGATCGTGACCTTAAGTGACCCCTTAACTTGAATAGTCTCTCCGTGCCTGTCTTGTTTATCCCCTTCATGTACTTGAAGGCCTCAATCATATCCCCCCTGTCTCTCCTCTCCTCCAGTGAGTACCTATTCAACTCCCTCAGCCTGCTTACATAGGGTATGTCCCCTAGTCCCTGGATCATCTTTGTTGCCCTGCACTGCACCCCCTCCAGTAACTTAATATCCCTCTTCAGGTATGGGTGCCAGAACTGCATGCAGTACTCCAGGTGTGGTCTAACCAGTGACATATACAATGGCAGGATCACCTCCCCCCCCTCCTTTAAGATATACCCCTGGCAATACAACCCAGCATTTTGTTGGCCTTTGCAGTTACCTTGCTGCATTGTGCAGAGTTGTTCATTGAGCTTGTTATAATCACTCCTAGATCCTTCTCCTTCTCTATCATAGCTAGCTGCCCCCCCCAAGCTGGTAGCGCCTTCTTGTTTGTTTTTTTGCCCCGAAATGTAGCACTTTACACTTTTTGGCATTGAACCCCAAATGCCAGGTGTCCGACCAGGTCTCCAATTTTGACAGATCATCCTGCAGCCCCATGCCACCCTCCTAGGTCATCCACTACTGCTCCCATCTTGGTGTCATCTGCAAACAAACTGATCTTGTTCTTGATGCCCATTGAGATGTCTGATATGAACAACCCAAACACCAGTCCCAGCACCGAGCCCTGCAGTACTCTACTTGTCACTGCCCTCAGAGATGAGAGCTCCCCTCCCACCACCACCTTCTGCTGTCTTCCCCCTAACCAGTTTACTACCCATCCCACCATTTTAGCACCTGTACATGCCAGCTTACTATCTAGTCTCCCATGCGGCACCATGTCAATACCTCACTGAAGTCCAGAAACAGGACATCCACTGCAAGGCCCTTGTCCAGCTGTCTAGTTACCCAGTCAATGCACCAGGTTGGTCTGACAGGATCTGCCCATGACAAACCCATGCTGCCCAACGTCCTGCAGCCCATTGGTCTCCAGAAGGGATATCAACCTCTCCTTCAGGATCGTCTCCATCAGTTTTCCCACATTGGATGTGAGGCTTACTGGCTTGCAGTTTCCCAGTTTGTCTTTAGGACCACTCTTATTGAGGGGTACCACATGACCCATCCTCCAGTCCTGAGGTACACTTCCTGAGATCAGGGAAGCATTTGAACAGGTCTGCCAAGGGCCCCACCAGGAGTTTTTCCAGCTCTCACAGTATCCTGGGGTGAATGCCATCTGGCCCTGGCGCCTTGTCCACCCTCAGTGCCCTCAGGCCCTCCAGTACCCTGCCCTCTGATTCCCCATCTGTCATCTCCTCACCCCCTCCGTGCCTGACCTCCCCCTTGGTAACGCCCCTCCTTTCTCCTTAGTAAACACCAAGCAGAAGTATTCATTAAGCGCTTCTGCCTGCTGTGCCCATTTCCACCCACCCCATCCCTCCTAATCCTTATTATTTTGTCTCTACAACTCCTTTTCTCCCTGTTGTACCTGAAGAATTTCTTCTCCCTCTTCTTGATGCCTTGCGCCAGCCTGAGCTCCTCAGATGCCTTGGCTGCCCTTACTGCCTTTGTCACCTCCTTTGATTCCTTCAGATAATCCTCTCTGTCCTCCCCTCTCCCTGTTTTTTTTTTAACCTCCTAAAGGTGGCTCTTTTATTTCTGACTTTCTCTATGACTCTCTTGCTCAACCAGCTGGGTTTCTTGGCCCTAGCTCTCTTACTCTGGACCCTGATGTAGGTTTTGGTTGCCTCCTCAATCCCCAGTTTTATGACCTCCCACATCTGGTTAGTGTCCATATTAGTTTGGATTTTGGCTAGATATCCTTTAACTACCTACCCATCCTCCCAAAGTTGGCCTTCCTGAAGTCCAACACATACCTGTTTCTACTCCTTCCTTACCCATTTTTAACGTGAACCACACTGAGTGGTGGTAGCTCCCTGCCAGCGGTTCTTCCACCCCCAGCTCCCTCATAAACTCCCCATTTGTCAGCACCAGGTCTAGGGTGTTCCCTAACCTAGTTGGCTCACAGACCATTTGCATTAGGAAGCAATCCTGGAACACGTCCAGAGGTATCTGCTCCCTTCTATTCGTGGTGGCTGGGGTATTCCAATCCCCTCCCAGCAGGTTGAAGTCCCCCACAAGCACCGTGCTACCCTTTCTGCAGGCCCTTCTGATCTGTCCCACTAGTTCCCTATCCAACTCCTCTGTCTGAGATGGTGGCCTGTACACTTCTCCCATCCTGAGAGTCCTATTCTTGGAATCCTGGATTTGCATCCATAACAACTCTGTACTACCCACCTCCCCTCCTCATGAACACACTTCAGTCCTTCTCTCACATACAGTGCCACCCCCCACCCTTCCCATTTACCCTATCTCTGTGCAATATCTTATATCCTGGCACCACCAGATCTCAGTCCTGGTAATGGATGGCCCATGTTTTGGTGATGGCTGCTATGTCCACCTCCCCTTCTGCCATGAGAGCCTGTAGCTCTGCTGTTTTGTTCCCTAGGCTCCTAGCATTGAAGATGACCACCCTCCACCATTTTTCCTTCTCCCTCCTCCCTCCTGATCTCCCTTCTTAGCATCCTCTCTATTACTCCCTTTTTCCATTGTTTCTAGCATGGGGGGTAAGCTCATTTGGCTTCCCTGTCTGTGGATTCTGCATGCCTCCTGCCCACTTGCCACCCCCTGCTCCTAGTTTAAATGTCCTTCTTTTGCTATGTAATCCCCCATCCTCTGCTTCAATACCTTCTTGCCCTCCTCACTTAGATGAAGTCTATCCTTATCGTAGAGATCACTGTCCTCCCAGGTCCGTCCTCACTAACTCACCAGCCCTTAACCTTTGGATTGGCACTAGGTTTTTAGCCATTTGTTAAATTCCTCTATCCTGAGTTTCCTTACAGTGCCTGCTCTGGGCACTGGAAGTACTTCCGAGAAAGCTACTGATCTTCCTGCCTCCTCACATATTGGTCCTAGCTCCTCAAACCTCCCCTGAACTACCTCTATCATCTCTCTTACTATGTGATTTGTCCCCACATGCAGAACTATATGTGGTTCCCCCTACCCCTCCTAGCAAACTTTAGAACAGACTGACCCACCGTTTCCACTCTCATTCCTGGCATGGCCTCCACCCATATGCAACTATGCCTCTCTCTCTCCCTTGCTGCCCATCTGATTCCTCTTAGTATTGAGTCTCCAGCACTTGGATTCCACCCTCTTTTCCATGAGCCACATTCCCTGCTCTCCCTTCATCCCAATCCCTTCCTCCAGACTCCTCCTCATCCCCCAACACAGTTGTTCACCCTTCCACCCCTTTTGAATCATCCCCAGTTATTCTCCTGCCCGTTCCATGTTCCTCTGGACTATTTTTAGTTCCTCCTCGAGTTGCTCCCTCTATCACATCACTCAGTCCTGCCAGTACTGTGAATCAATTTTTGATGCCCCCTCACTACCACATACTTCCTCCTTCCTATTACCAGCCCCCCTTGCTACTGCTTCTATGTCAGTTATCTCCCCCTGCATGAGAGTTCTTATATTGTATGTGTGACTGTAGAAGGTTTATTAATAATCTTTGACAACTGTTAATTGCTTAGAGGGGCCACCATAATCAACCAAATTGAGAAAAGGGTCTGTAAGGGGACATCTGGAAGGATAGGGAGAATACCAGAGTCTACAAAGATTTTGAACCAGGCTTTTGCATGTCCTGTAGGGAGAAGACCAAATCAGGAGTCACGCTGCTACCTTAAATAGAGTGTGATGCCTGGGTCTTCCTCCTTTGTGTAATAGCCAAGAAAAGGTTCATATTTGTCCACAAGACTTGAAACTGGTGTACCCTTATCTAGAACTAGAGGGAGGCCCAGGATCCTCATTGCAGAGGTGCAGTCGTCACCTCGGCAAGCTTTCTAAAGGACGTCGAGGGTACCCCTGTTCACCACCCTGTCATGGATTGCACTTAAGAGTGGGCACTGTGAGCTCAGTGGGCCTGACCCCCAGGAGTGGATTCATGACAGTGCACACATATTTAAGTATTCTATGTTGTTTATGATAACCTTTCTTATTGTTTGTTGTCTCTCTGTATTCCAGATGCTTAAAGCCCACAGAGCTGATCCTACTATTGATAATGGACAAATTGCATCTGTTTCTGTTGGAGCCCATGTTTTCACTAATGTTGTAACACACCTATGTCCATAAGTTATATACAAACATATGAAAGTGCCAGCTGATTAGGCCATGAGGTCTATCTCGTTTGCTCGAGATGCAGCTCATAGCTTGATAACAGCTGCTGCCCCCTCCCCTCTCCCTTCCATCCTTCCACTGATTTCCATTCTGAGTTCCCATGGACACTACCCTCCCTACCTGTACTCTGCCCATGTATCTATCACATCCCTTCTCAAAACCTCCCACTAATTCCCTTGATACCAACTCCTCAAGTAACAACCATTTTATTTTAATTCTAGGGTTAAGTTACTCAAACATTGGCATACTGTCATCCAGTGTATTAGGTGTTTCTCCTACAGATAAAAGGACCTCTGCTTTTGACATAAAAACATTACTAACGTGGTTCAGTTAATTAAGTGCATAAGTTAGAAAACAGCATATTTTGTTTACACTTTAAGACTATTGGGGAACACTTTTTCAAATGCTTAAATGGAGATCTTTGTCAGTACAAATGACACAGCGGCCATTTGCTGCTTTGCTATGAGAACTCATTCTGCCTTAAGCTCATGTTGGTTTTACCCTTAGCCTACAAGGTAAATTTAATTACAGATAATACCTTTATTTGCTTTCAGAATACTTCTATACCATAGCACTAGGTGATTTTGAATAGGGCACAGGTGGCTTTTGTTATTGTGATTAAGTAGATACTTTCACAGCCACTGGGACTGAAATGGTGCTTACTATTAGCATTGACAGGAACACAAGCATACACTGTTATTACGGTCCCTAATATAGACTAATGGGCTAATCAGTCTAACACTACATTTTTGCTAATACATTTAAACTGTATACAGGAAGCAACAAGCATAGAATTACTATTTAACTGTTAACATATTTATTCATCGGTGCCTATCATTATATAGAATTACTAGTATGCATTTTAATGCTTATGTTTAGGCCTCTGTTTCAATATTCGATTGGTTAATGTGAATTGTTTTAGAAAGGTATTTACATTGTAATTGCCTCAACCCAGGCTTAACCATGAGACTGGAAGATATGTGTGGTTGGGGCTGTTTTTTTTGTTTTGGTACTCTACATTACATGCTACACCACAACAGAGTGGTTCTGATCACTTTGCTAGATTTCTTTAACATTCGGGGATAGACAAAGATTGGGGGATAACTGGTGGACTAAGTGGAACTGTTAACATTTCTGAAAAAGCATTTGTATCCATTTGTATAGCTAAAAGTCTATATATTTCAGTTTGCTTTATTATTTATAGTACTATTTCTTCATATTCACTTTCTTTTCTCTTTCCCCATTCTTTACTCTGGCATCTGCTTTATTTTTTCTATTGGGGTCTTGTATAAAGCAGACTGTTCTTATGGGAACTAATGGTTTCATATCTCCTTTGAACTATAATGCAACTAGGATTGCCATAACAATCACTACAGGGGTAATCCCATGTGTTTTATATTTTTTAATGGCTCACTTTAATGATATAACATTGGTTACCTAGAACATCAGGGGAGTAACTCATAAAGGGAAGAGGTACTTGGTTTTCAGACATCTTAAAAACTTAATGTCTCTACAGCAATTCTACAAGAAATGCACCTTTCTGAAGAACATTATACCTTAATGCAGAGGGAATGGGTGGAACAGGTGTTTGGAGCTGGGATTTGCTCAAAAAGAGCAGGTATTGCTTACATTACCAATGTTTATTGAATGGTTCTTCTGTTTTACTTATGAAAATCATTGCACATGATTTTTAGAACTTTGGAGGCACTGGTCCTATAAGCTTGCTGACAAGGAGTACTAGACTGTGAGTTCCTGAGATGACATCATTAACAGCTCTTCACTGACACAGGCTTTTTTGAACAGGTAGTGAAATTAGGGTTACAAAATAGCTCATACCTTTAAAATGAAGTAACACAGAAATCTAGTTTTTGGTATGAGATTTCCTGGGGATATGCTCATTCTAATTTTGCAGTGTAGCAGAAGTGGTGTCAGTTGCTCTTTGAAGTTTTGAACACACTTCCATTAAGAAACACTACTTGTTTTTATTTGAAATGCACAGTAACATGTTTTTTCCTTATAAACATGTGTGCCACACACAGTTTCCATTGTGTTTTATGTTTTAGCTAACCCTCCCAGTTTTTTTATCAATATAATTTGTATTAAATAAGAAAGTAAATTATATAACAGCAATCAACATAATAACACAAGACATATAAGCATTAAAACATTCGAAAAATCAGATTATCAATATATAAAAAAACAAGAAACTGTATTCACATCACTGACATTTTCCACTAAAATTTGAACATTAATGTGAATTTATCCAAAAAAAATAAGATCATCTATAAAGACTGCCATGTTTTTCCCTGTACTGTATTTTCTATTATAAAAAACAACAAGCAAGACAGAGTAGAAAAAGAGAGAAAAGAGAGAAGGAGAAAGAAACAGCAAGATATCTTGTCAACTGGTCATAAAATGCATACTAAGAAAATTCTATAAAGTATTCTTACATAAAATGGAGTCCTGTATTATGAAATAAAATAGTCCAATATTATCTGGGAAAATCTAAATACTCTGTTTCTCAAGGTAAAAATGTTTTCCTAAAGGTAATCCACGCACCATGTGTGTCTTTCATGGAATAGTCAGCGGGAATAAAACGTTTGCTTTTTTATGTGTAATGACGAGGACCTACAATTTTGTTTAAACCTCCTCCTTTAATGAGTTTGTACAGGGTACACCATTTGTTGTAAAATTCATCTCCAAGGCAGTGTTCCCATTCATGTAGAAATGTACGTGAAACATGCAAGGAATCAGAATTTCCAGTATGACCCCATGTCTCTGGGGGTACATGCCTGCAAGGAAATCATTGGTTCCACCATAACTGACACAGGAGATATGGCTGAAATCACAAACTATACCGTCCTAAAAATTGCCATGGAGGGTATAGAGCACCCCCAAATAGCAGGACATCATGGGTATTCTGGTCTGAGGTCCTTCATGCAGAGAGCCAACCTTCCAGCTCTGATAATTTCAGTGACCTGCAACTTCCATTCTTGAAATGTAGGAGCTTTGTCCTCTAGCCCATATTTAAGAATACTATTCCTAACTGATCCACCTATCAATAACATAATGTTTTTGTTCCTGTGACCAGTTTTCAATATCATTAAAGTGCCCCATAATACATATTTCTGTACTGTATTCATTTTATTGCCAAAAAAAGGGATGTCTTGAAACATCTGCCTTACCTCGTTCTATAGTGTTTAAATTAAGGGACATTCCCATAGCACGTGGACCAGGGAACCTCTTGCTGTTCTGCATTTGTTGCAATTAGGATCCGTTGTAAGTCCTATCTGCACATATGGGAAGGTGTGTAGTACAAATTAGATAATATTTTAAAATGAAACAGTCTTTAAATTTACTGTACTTGAATGCTTTCATAGAAAAAGACCACAGCTTTGTCCAATTCCAATGTTTTGTACTCACCCCTAATTCTTGTGCCCACCATCTTATAGGGTCTGACGCCAGTCCTCTAGTACAGTCTAGAAGGAGATTATACAGTAATGAGATTGTAGGTGAGAGATGCAGACAACCTAAAAGGTTTCCAATATTTTCATTTACCATGTAGTTAAGCTGTAGAGGTCGCTATTATAATTTTAAGATTATCATAAAAGGCCTCCTCAGCCTCTGCAGTTTTATACTTTTCTAGAAAGCTATCAAAGGTTATAAAATTAATTAAGTTTAAGATGTCTTGGATTCGGATCACACCTTTCTGATACCATTCAACATTGCTCAGAGGAACCCCATTATCTGTAAAATTAGTGTTATTCCAAATAGGTTGCATTTTGGAGTTAGGAAGGTCCAGGTATATAAGGGATTTAATACCTCCAAGTACTTTTAGAGAGTCTGAAATAACTCTGGAGTTGCATTTTTTAACTTTTTTTGCATAGATTATGGAACGCAGGTCTATTCCTTTGGGATGTAGCAAGCCTCACTTCAGTTTGCACCCATCTGGAGTGTAATTATCCTCAGTGGCGAAAGTTAGCCATTTCAAAAGTTGAGAGATTATGCTAAATAATACAAGAATAAATCTGGTGCCTTCAGACCACCTTTATCATTATTCCTTGTGAGCTTATAATAAACTAATCTAATTTTTTTGCAACCCCAAATAAATGTGGAGAGATTTGAATTGAGGCCTTCTATCCACTTCTTTGTTATGTGGCAAGGAACTACAACTTCACCTCCAGATAATCATTACATTCCTGAGTCCAAGATAACTCCTGTTTTAGAATGTCTTCCTTGATACATAATCTGTTAATTGGTAAGAAGCATGCTTTCCTGCTGTTTCATTTATAACCAGATAATTTACCAAAAGTGAAGATTATTTTTAAAATTTGCAGTATAGCTCTATTTCATTCTGTGAGAGACATGAGCAGATCATCTGCTTAAACTGAAGTATGAATTTCTTGTCCTCTAATCATGACACCTTTGTTATTGTCTGTATTAATCTTTCTCACCAGATGATCTGTTGTCAAATTAAATAATAAGGGAGAAGAATGGGCATCCCTGCCATGTACCTCTCATAACCTTAAAGTAAGGAGAAGCCAAGCCATTGGTAATGACTGCTGAAGTGGGGTTACTGTACAAAACCCAAATCCATTTAATAAATGTGTAAGGGAATTGGTAAAGGTTCAAAACATTAAACATGTGGGGCCAGGGAATGCGATCAAATGCTTTATTCACATCCAGTGATAACAAACTACGTGGTAAGTGGAAGATTTTAGCTGATTCAATAACGTGGAATAATTTTCTGGTATTATCAGCAGAAATCCACCCTCTCATAAAACCTCTCTGTTGTGGTGAAATTAAGTAGGGAATTACTTTTTGCAGTTGGTTAGATTAAATTTTAGCTAATATTTTGATGTCTGCATTTATTAATGAGATGCGGAGATAGCTATTACAGTTTTGTGGGTCTTTTCCAGATTTCTGTATCAATGTTATCAGACAATGAGTCTGGTCACATGAGAGGTGACCCTTATCTAGTACCTCATTAAACATTTCTTTCAAAAATGGTGCAAGTTCTTTTAAAAAATGTATGATAGAAATAGGAGGCGGAGCCATCTGGACCGGGTACTTTACCCTTTTTTTAATACTTTAATGGCCTCAATTATGTCATGTTCCATCATTTTAGAGTCAAGCTGAGTCTTATCAGTTTGGAACACTTTAAGGATTATTAAATTATCACAGAATCCTGACAGAGTATCCCCAGTACTTGATGTGTCTGCTCCATATATTTTTTGGTAAACATTGTAAAATTCTTCATTAATTTGCCTGTAACCCATTATGATTCTGTTGGAATCTTGGTTTGGGGTAGCTATAATGCTGGTTGTGGAGCAATTCTGTTTTAACCTGAACACTAAGATCTTGGAAGCCATAGGCTCTGGATCAATTTAATTGAATTTTGCTTTGTGAATCACAAATTCTGTCTCTGACGTAATAGTTTCATTGTAATCAGGTTTCAGTTTGGAACATGTGTCTCCTACTTAGAATCTGATGCAGAAAGTGTCTTTTCTACATCACTGATACTTTGTGCTAAGTCAGTTTGGATCTTGAGCTGCCCCTTTTTTTTAGTAGAGCATACACTAATGAGACCCCCCCAACCAGCACTTCAGTGAGTTCCATAAGTTCCCCCAAGAAGTGTCATCCTGTTTACTAAATGCAAGACATTCAGACAAATGATTTCTAATTTTAGCTGTTATCTCAGAATCATTCAACAAAAAATTATTGTGATTCTCCATCTTTTAGATTTCTCAAAGTTCTGTGACCTACAGAAATTAGTGACTACAGAAGAATGATCTGATATGACACTTGGTTTAATTTCCATGTAATTAACCCTCCCTACAGTGGTAATCACACAAAAGTTTACCAGTAGCACGGTATACCGGGTGTTGCGCAAACCTGGTATCCACTGAACAACATGTATACCGCTATGCACAATGACGCGTGATGCATGCCACCGGTGTACTTTTGCGTGACTACCACTGTATGAGCTTCCCTGAGACAAAAATTCACTCAATTCTGGATCCAGGCATGTAAAACTGAGATCAAAATGTGTACTCTTTAACTTGAGGGTTTAGCGCGCTCCATACACCTACTAGATTAGCATTAGACATCAAGTCCTACACATCTTTATCTGCTTTGGTCTGAATTTAGATCTGTCTAGTGAAGGATTAATAATGGCATTAGTATCCTTTGCTATTATAACCATGGTATTCATATCATTATTCATTTTTGGATATGTAGTTTTGAGTAATTCCTGATCGGGGTGGTGGGACTGTATATTAACAAAAGTAAAATACTCCTCTCCCAGCTTTCCATTTATTACTAATAAATGGCTGCCAGGACATATGATCTGGTTACACAACTGAAAATTGATGGACTTGGCAAACATAACTAAAATACTTGCTACAGGAGGAAGGGAGTCATTCTGCTGCTATACATATCACTGGTTAGGCCCCATTTGGAGTACTGTGTGCAGTTCTGCAGCCCCTGTTTAAGGAAGGACATCAAGCTTTTGGAGGGGGTCCAGCAGAGGGTGACAAAGATGCTCAGGGGAATGGGGAGAAACCTTATGAGGTTAGGCCGAGGGAACTCAACGTGTACTCCTTGAAGGAGAGAAGGGAAATGGGTGATATTTATTTTATTTATTTGAAAGTTGATAACCAGGAAAGGCACCAATGAGTCGAGGCTTATTTCCAAGTGCAACCCAGGGAAAGGGTGCATAGGGATAACAAATGCAGAAATAAGCATGATAAAATACAGCTGAGCAAAAAAAAAAAACTTACGACACGGTTACAAGACCCCAAACAACTGGAAGCAACCATCTTCAGGGACACAAATAAATAATAAAATAATACAGCACATTTACAATACAGCTTGCATGCAAAGTGACTAGTCAGACACGGGAAACTGGTTTGAGACCCCAATGATTAGAAAACATCCAGAAACTAAGAATATAGTATGAAAATAAATGACAATATAATACCACCATTTGCTATAATTATACCTAGTGCCAGACCTGAGATAACACAAGTGAAAACTGAGACCAGGCACTAGACAAAGGAGCATAGGAACACGGGGTAATTACAGAGGACACGTCAGAAAAGGGATGAGTGGACTTAGAAGGAGCTGACAACTAGGGGAGATACTTTGGGTAGTTAAGGAGGAGAGGGTTGGGGGACAATGAGAGCAATGTGGCTGAAGGAGAAGTCTGAAGAGCAGTTTGAATAAGGAGGAGGAGGAGGCGGCAAGATGGAGATTGGAAGGGAGATTATTCCAGAGGGAGGGAAACGGAAGGAGAAAGCATGTTGACCGCATGCAGAGTTGGGATGGGGGATAGAAAAGGTGCGTGGACCTCTATGACGAAGGGAGTAGTTTGAGGAGGCAGCCTGGGAGAGACGAGAAGAGAGATAGGATGGGAGGGTGCCAAACCAGTACTCTGCAATAAAGGAGGTGCAGTGAATCATTCTCCTGTGAGATAGATCGGCAAAGGACAGGGTGGAATACAGGAGGCAGTGGTGAAAAAGGGGGGGAGGTGGAGGCAAAGTAGCAGAAGGTGTTTAGAAGGGTGTCCAATCTGGCAAGTGAAGAAAGCGAGGCTGTGCCGTACACCACATCAGCATAATCAAAGACAGGCAGGACCACTTTAGACACCAAGTCACAACAGGTGGGAAGGGGGAGATTCTTTGTCGATATGGGACCACCAGTTTGGGGCAAAGTTTAGTACAGATGGCATCGACATGAGTGGAGAAGTCCAGGTGGCAATCCAACCAAACCCCCAAGTACTTGAAAGCTGAGACATTCTCGAGAGGGGTGCCATCAAGGGTAGTGAAGACAGGGGAAGACTGGAGGGTGGCCAGTTTTTGTCTGAAACCAAAAGTCATAGCCACTGTTTTTTTAGCATTTAGTTTCAGCAGCTTATTCTGGAACCAAGTCTGAACTCTATTGAAGTCCTCTTGGAGGGGGGGGACTATAAGCTGATGGCAGAGGGTCTGGAGATGTAAATGATAGTATCAGCGCAATATGCATATTGGAAAATTTACAAACTGAGGGTAGGTTGTTTATAACTAACGAGAAAAGGTTGGGGCCAAGGATGAAGCCCTTGGGTATGCCAGAGAGTGGGGAGTGGGGAAGAGACAGCATCACCTTTTTGCACTGATTGCAGTCTGCTATTAAGATAAGAGCAGAATCAATTGACTGCAGGTTCAGCTAGGCCTACAGAACCAAGATTTAGTAGCAGGACAGGGTGGGAAACCGAATCAAAGGCCTTTGTCAGGTCAATGAAAATGGCAGCTGTAATATGGCTTTGGTCCATAGCTGAAAAAATCGAGTCTGTTACTCACAATAAAGAGGAGGTGGTTGAGTGCTGTTTCCTGAAGCCAGCCCGCACTGGAGAGAGAATGTTTGCGGTGGCCAGGAATTCAGACAACTGGGAATGAATATGGGATTCTTGAAGTTTAGCAAGAGCGGGGAGGAGGAGGGAGATGGGCCTATAGTTACTGGAAGCAGAAGGGTCACCTTCCTTGTAGAGAGGAATAACTTTTAGCAGATTTCCAGGCCTTGGAGACAGAGGAGGAGGAGGAGAGTGAGAGGTTGCATAAGTGGGTGAGTGGTACGAGTGGGACAGTTATAGCTGAGGCAGAGATGTGGAGAAGCCTGGGGTGAAGACCAACAGGGCTGGATTTGGAAGGGTTAAGGGCAAGGAGGGCTATGAAGACTTCCAGGTGGGAGAAAGGAGGGAAGTGGAATTTGGTTGGTTGGCCTGGATCAACCGAGTGGACAGAAGGGGGTTAGGTGTGTACAGGTGAGTGGTTGTCGCGGAGGGCACAAGTGACAAAGAATTTGTTGAAAGTCTCAGTGAATAATACTGGGTTGGAGATTGAGGAGCCATCAACTTTGAGAAAAGGGGAAGCTTGTTGGGCAGGCAGGTCAAGGAGAGAGTAGAGGATCTTCCAAAAAGGAGCGGGGGAGTGCTGGTCTTGCTGCAGGTGTTGCCAGAAGTACTTGGCCTTGGAGAGGCAGATGTCCTTAGTGCAATTATTTCTAAGGGCTTTGTAAGCTTGGAGGTCCATTAGTGATAAAGACTCTTTGTAGTGGTACCAAACTTTGTCTCTGGCTCTGCATTTAGCCAGTAGGTCAGCAGTTATCTAGGGGTAGTGATGTCTCTTGACTCTGGATTTTTTAGGGATGCAAGTTGATTTCAAATGTGGAGGAAGAGGTTGGAAAACAGCGATAGGGCAGAGTCAACATCAACGGCTGATAAGATGTGTGACCAATCTGCCACAGAGAGATCACATAGAAGGGGTGGGACCATATATATTTGGGGGCGGCCTGGTGATAGACACCTTCAAGTACTTAAAGGGCATGAACAAGGTTAGTACTGATGGCATGTTTCGTTTAAAGGGGGGATCACTAGGGGGCACAGTCTGAGGTTGGAGGGAGGTAGATTCAAGAGGGAAATGAGGAGACATTACTTCATGGAGAGAGAGTGGCTGCAAGCTGGAATGCACTGCCTGAAGAAGTGATATCTCTGAAATTGGTGGGGAGCTTTAAGAGGAGGTGGGATAGAGTCAGGGGCAAGATACTAGTAGGGAGGAAATTGAGCAGGGAGGAAGCAGCCGGGGAAATGACGATGAGGAGGGCATGGGGTGGTGGGCAGCAACAGTAGTCTAAGCTGTGATCTGCACAATTGAGCAGATGCAATAGACAACTTGGCATGTATCTGCTGGTATTTTCATATGTTCATATGATTTAAGGGGTCACAAAAGGCAATTAGTTGAAAATTGTCCAAAACAGATATTAGGAAATATACATTCATTCCAAGATCTACCAGACTGAAACATGCTACCACAAGACATTGTGTATTCAAATACTTTCGCCCTAAAAAAAAAAAAAAAAAATTGACAAACTGGTACTTAATGGCAGTCTACCAAGATCTGTCCACTGTGAAGATGTGCAAAGTCTGCAAAATCTGCTCATCGAATTTCGCACAATTCACAGACTGCAAATTTCTTCACAGAGCATGAAATCCGCCACGAGGCACGAATTTCATGCTCTGTGGTGAAATTTGCATTAAGCAGAAGTTTGAGAGACCAGAGGAGACTGCGACTTCGGTGAAGCGCGAATCTTCAGTAATTCTCGTGGACTTTGCCTGAAAAATTTTTTTTTTTGCATTATTTTATCTATTAGGTTTTCCCTGTTTTACACCCGCTCACCCACCCGTCCTTGGCATGAGCATGTGCATGTGGAGGCACGCGCACACCGCCCACTGCAGGATGCCCCATCCTACCAGTCGCCTGTACCATCTGCACCAGTACTGGACCTCCACCCGGTGATGGCAGGACTATGGGAGGGCGACCTCCCACCCCTGGAGAGGAGAGGAGAGGGGCTAGGCTCGATCCTGCTCTTCCCCTCTGCCAGCACCCAGATGACCGGAGGTTGTTCCAGAATCCAGGTTGCCGGCGTAGCACAAATTAAGGCAGAGATGCCTCAACCCTCAGCACCACCAGGCTGGCTTGAATTTTTATTTCATAACATCTCAAGTCTACTGACAAGTGGGGGGCAGTCTATATAGGCTTAAAGCTTTATATTGCTCTACTACCTAAGTATAAGTGACTAGGTTCTGTAAACAGGTAACACTGAGCCCAGTGCCTCCCCCCAGTCTTTACTTGCATAAATCCCATTTTCCTGATGGACAGAATTTAGGCCAGTCTGATCTGAGATCCTTCTGTGCTGTGTGAAAGTTCACACCCATTACATACCCTTACTAGTAGTGTGAGGTACCGTGAGTGCTAAGCAAATAAGAGGGTCACATATGTGCGCATAATTCCAAATTGAGACATGCCCTACAGGTTTGTTGGTATTTATCCATACTGTTCATATTTCAGTGTGGCAATTTTTCCAATGAGGCCAGCTGGCCCACCACTGTGAACCCATTCTCATAATGAAGGGACTTCGGTGGCTCACCATCTACACAGTAATAATCTCTTTGCAGCCACACTAATAACCGCTACCACCCACCACATCATAGGTGAGCTTTTGGGTTGCACAGTTTGTTCAATCCCTAATAGAAATAGCAGGCTGTCCCATGCAATAGTATGACTCCATAGTTTGGAACTTGCTTTCCTGATGGATGTCCAGAAATCCTGAATTGGGGGACATGACCATAGGATATGTATTAAATGTGCCCTCGGGGGCTAGCCCGCTGGCACAGCAGTTGGATTTCCACTCGCGATGCTGATGACCCAGGTTCGGGAATGGACCCGGGAGTTGAAGGCCTGGCCGGAAAAGAAGGCTCATGTGTCCCATGACTGCTCGCTTTCTCCAGGGAGGAAGGGAAGGGTTGAGCCGCGGTGTATGCTGGTCCCTGGTGGAGGCTAGAGGCACAGCACTACGTCAGGCTCCACAGCAGCGAGAGTTTGACTGACATCAGCTAGGGTCTTGATGTCTGGTGACACGTCACGCTCTCAGGGGAATAAATGAGAAAATGGCCCCAGCCTAGCCGGATGATGGCCATGCTCACTCCCACCACGCCGGTCCCAAGAGTGCACCTCCTCCTTCGTCTCCCATGTGGACCCACTTCGGGGGTACCATATCCCCACATTCTCCTCCCTTCCCCTGGGGATGGGCCCCTCTGGTAAGGTTAGTGCCAGACCCCCCAGCTGCGGGGACTCGTAGGGCCAGGACTGATGGAGGGGAGGCAGCGGAGGTGAAATAGCGGCTGCAGGGAGTTATGCAGAGCCAAAGGAGTGGTGAGGCTGGGGGGTCTCGATTGTTGGCAGTGCCAGCAGTTATCGTGCAGGAGAAGGACCAGCTAGAAGACAGCTGACAGGGTGCAACAGCACTGGAGTAGAACCTTATTTTGTATAAGCTGACTTTGGCTGTCCTGGCACATTTTATGAGCACGGAACACACACATAGCGCACTGAGTATCCTCAGTTTGAATTTACAACTCTAGTTCACATGCAGACTTAGTCGCTAGTGACAGATCCAATTGAGCATCATCTATATTAGCATAAATGTAGCTATTCCTGTCCATGGACTTCAGGAGACTGGCGTCCACCAGGGTGGCTGTGGACTGCATGCCCACTCCCTGTGTTTTGGACAGCCTAGTAGCAACCATACTCCCACCTAGGAGATATTTACAGAAATCTTGTTTAGGTATGTTGTACCTGACCTGATTTGTAGCATAGTAAAGGCTTCCAAATGAGTGTGAGGTGAGACTATCTCTAATTGTGTGGATGCCCCTGTAGGACCATGTAGCCCAATGCGGGGGTTGTGTCCTATACACAGGGACCAGATCCCCCATAGTAACTCCAGCTGAGGGGGAGTGGGGTCTATCTTTAGATATTTATGCATCAGTACCTACGCCCTTCTAGAAAGTATCACGGTGGGATGATGTTGGACCTGTTTCACTACTGAGGAATACAGGAAAATGGCAGCCAGGCGGCTACAAATTAGAGACTGCTCCAAGTGTAGCCACAGTGGAGAGGTGGCTTATGCAGGTTTGATTTGGGCATTTGTGTATACTAAATGATAATTGTATAACCAGGGGAGGCCCCATCCCATAAAAAGTCCCCTAGCAACTGACCCACATCATGGAACAATTTTTGGGGCAAAGCAATGGACAAATGAGACAGGAGATGCATAATGCATAGTGTCACCATTGTTTTAAAAGCCTCAGTCTTATCCATGAGGGCTAGGTTGAGAAAAGGCCACCATTCTTAATGATTTGCTCAGTTTTTACTAGGGAGGATGGTGGGGCCTTGCCATAGAGTGGCACCACAGCTGCCATTATTGGGGTCCTGGAGATGAAGCAGCCAACATCCATTAGCGAAAGGGTCCTGAAAGAGCTGGCAGCCCTTAAGATTGATCAGGCCCTGGGACCAGATGGGCTGCATCCAAGGATACTCAGGGAATTGGCAGTGGAAGGTATGTTAAACAGTTATGTAAGTAGAGGGGTGGTTCCGAAGGATTGGTGGTTGGTAGATGTAGTTCAGCTTCATAAGGAGGGGGGAGACACAAGGAACAAGCAAGCAGCTACAGACCTGTCAGTTTTACCTCTACTGTAGGAAAACTGATAGAGTCGTGGGTCAAAGAGGATCTTGTGGACTAGTTGGAGAGCAATGGTCTGCAGAATAGTAAACAGTATGGATCTGTGGCAAGGGGGTCTTATCAGACTAACCTGATAGTTTTCTTTGGGTGACAAGGGAATGGATAGTTTTCATTGACTGGGTGACAAAGGAACTGGGTATCAGCCATGCTGCAGATTGTCTCTACTTTGACTTCAGCAAGCTTTTCAACTCAGTACACCACAGATGCCTGCTGAAAAACATGGAGGATTGGGTGCCACTAAAGTCAGCAAAATGGGTAGGTAACTGGCTAAAGGGGAAGCTACAGAGAGTAGTGGTCAGTGTGGTTACCTCATAAGACAGGGAGGTCATGAGCAGGGTTCCACAGGGATCTGTCTGTCTTGGATCTGGTCCTCTTCAACATGTTAATCAGTGGCATTGATGAGAGGATCTAGGACAGGCCGTCTCTCTTCACAGACAACACTAAGCTCTGTGGGAGGGTGGACAGTGACAAGGAAATAAAGGACTTGCAGAGAGAATTGCAAAAGCTGGAAGGGTGGTCAAGGGTTTGGCAGTTGAAATTCAACACCAGAAAGTGCAAGGTGATGCACCTAGGGAACAAGAACCTCAGGACAGAGTACTGGATGAGAGGGGTGAGACTCAGTACCATGACTGAGAAATGAGACCATGGAGTTATCATCAGCAACTCCCTAAAGCAATCAGGTCAGTATAACAGGGCTTACATCTAGGCATCCTGTTTGCATTGCTATATCGGGAGGGGTACTGATAACAGAAAAAGGAAGGTAATACTTCCCCTATACTGATCCTGGGAGAGGCCACACCTGAGAACCGCGCCCAGTTCTGGGGTCCTTCCCTCAGGAAGGTGAGGGATAGGCTTGAGACAGTGCAGCACAGAGTAACATAAATGACTCTGGGCCAGCAGGGCATGTCCGAGAAGCACCTCAGGTCACTGGACATGTACTCGCTGGAGACCAGAAGAAAAAATTACTTACCATAGTAATGTTGTTTCTTCTAATGGAGTTGTTGTATTCTGACTATATGCAGTTAGCCCCAGCACTTGAACTGCTCTGGAGAGGAAAGAGTTAAGTCTATGCAGAAGCATAGAATGTTGAGCTTGAGCGCGAGCTCGATTTTCAAACCTCTGTCTCTGGTACTCTGCAGTGTAACCATCAGATTCTTACGACCACTAAACTAACTAATTCAACAGGTAGAAATGATTTCCAAAATGTTTGTGCCAAATGGCAATAAGAGATATTTTTTAGGGTCAAAAGACTCAAGTCAAGAACCCCAAAAAGAAAATAAGTAGATAGTGAAACAAGCAAAGACATTCATAATAAAACCCTTAATAAGATAAAGGGCATGTCGAGTACACCTCTGGGGTGCAGCACTGTGCCTGCCCACATCCCAAAACTGCTAGATTCCAGGAGGGGAGGCAGGGAGGGAGGTCAGAATACAACAAGACTCCATTAGAAGAAACAACATTACTATGGTAAGTATTTTTTTCTTCAAACAACATGAAGTCTTGCTGTATTCTGACTATATGCAGACTACCAAGCAGTACCCCCTTGAGGGAGGAAGTCACACAACCTATTTTAGGAACAGGCATTGCAGCACAGCCATGCCAAACCTAGCATCACTTCTAGACCGAATGTCCAGAGAGTAATGCTTGGTAAATGTGTAAACAGTTTTCCAGGTGGCTGCTTTACAGATGTCCACTAAAGGTATATCTCTAGCTGCTGCAACCGAAGCAGCTGTACCTCTGGTCGAATGAGCCCTCAGGCTGAGGGAGGCTTCTTCCCAAGCTCTGAATAGCAGAACTGGATACAGAAGACAATCCACCTGGCAATAGTTCTCTTGGTGGCTGGTTTGCCCTTTCCCACTTTTCCATAGGTGAGAAACAACTAAGAACAGCCATTCCTATGGGCCTTAGTATGCTCCACATAGTAACTAAAATCCCTCTTTACATCAAGACGGTGTAATCTTCTCTTCCCCAGAGGAAGACTGGTCAGTGAAAAATATAGGCAATGACATAGACTGATTCAGATGAAAGTCTGATACCACCTTGGGAAGAAACTTTCTGGGAGAAGTACCAGGAGAAGCAAAGGGAGGCAGGGAGGTCAGTGAGGGAAGCAAAAGCTCAGACAGAAGAGCACATTGCAAAATCAGGGGGAAGAGGGGACAAAACCTTTTACAGGTACATAAGTGAAAAAAGAAAGGCAAAGGGAGGGACAGTGAGACTGAAGGGGGAGGATGGGGGCCACGTGGA
Source organism: Neoceratodus forsteri (assembly GCA_016271365.2). Classification (NCBI taxonomy): domain Eukaryota; kingdom Metazoa; phylum Chordata; order Ceratodontiformes; family Ceratodontidae; genus Neoceratodus; species Neoceratodus forsteri. Next base: position 606,311,757 of record CM028138.1, read on the forward strand.
GGATGACAACAGTAAAGCTGACATATTGAACAGTTATTTCTGCTCAGTCTTTACTGAGGAAGAGGAGGGTAATGGGTCTGAAGGGAGTACAAGGGGTGAGAATGGTGCAGAAATGGACACAAGTCCCTCTACATGAGAAAGGGTCCTGAAGGAACTGGAAGTAATAAGAATTGATAAAGCAATGGGGCCAGATGGGGTGCACCCCCAGGGTCCTTAAAGAATTGAGAGAGGTGGTGGCTGAACCTCTGGCTATCCTGTTTAGCCGACCACTGTAAACGAGGGGCACCCAAAAACTGGAGGACAGCAGATGTAGTCCCCTTATACAAAAGTGGGGACAAAGAGGAAGCAGGGAACTACAGACCAGTCAGCCTCACCTCGGTAGTAGGGAAGATCATGGAAGCACTACTGAAGGAGAGACTGGTGGAACATCTGGTTGTCAGTGGACTGCAAGACCCAAGGCAGCAAGGTTTCACCAGGGGGAGGTCATGTCAGACCAACCTCGTTTAATTTTTTGACTGGGTTGCTAGGGAGGTGGATCGAGGGGGGGGGCAGTGGACATGGCCTATCTGGACTTCAGCAAGGCCTTTGACACTGTGCCACATAGAAGACTATTACACAAACTAGGGAATATGGGTGTGGACAGGACAGTAGTGTGGTGGGTAGACAACTGGCTGGGCAGCAGGACACAGAGGGTGGTGGTAAATGGCTGTCACTCCACAGAGGGAAGAGTGACCAGTGGGGTACCACAGGGATCAGTGCTGGGACCGGTCCTATTCAACATCTTCATCAGTGACATTGCACAGGACCTAGAAGGCAGATTTCACTGTTCGCTGATGACACAAAGCTCTGTAACAGAGTAGACACACCAGAGAGTATAGACAGAATGAGAAGGGACTTGCAGAAATTTGAAGAATTGTCAGGGGTTTGGCAGTTGAAATTCAATGCAAAGAAGTGCAAGATAATGCATATGGGGCACAAAAACCCTGGCACAATATATCAGTTGGGGGTGAGGATATAGCATGCACCAAGCAGGAAAGGGATCTTGGGGTTATCATCTCTGATTACCTCAAGGTAGGGAAACAGTGTGACAAGGCAGCAGGTAAAGCAAATAGGATGCTGGGATGCATAGGCAGGGGCATCACCAGCAGGAAAAGGGAGGTCATAATTCCACTATACAAGACACTAGTGAGGCCCCACCTGGAGTACAGTGTACAGTTCCGGAGACCTTACCTATGTAAGGACATAGACAGGGTAGAGAGGGTTCAGAGGAGGGCAACAACGATGGTACATGGATTACATCACACTTCCTAAGAGGACAGATTGAAGGAACTGAATATGTACTCCCTGGATGAGAGGAGGGAGAAAGGGGACATGATAGAGACATACAGGTATCTTACAGAGAGGAACAGGGTGCAGGAATACAATATTTTTTAACCAAAAAAGATGTTCCAGGACTAGAGGGCATGGAATGAAGTTGGAGGGAGGATGATTCAGAGGAAATGTGAGGAAGAATTTCTTCACAGAACGGGTGGTGGACAAGTGGAACACCCTGCCAGAGGAAGTGGTGGGGGCTAAAACAATCACGGGATTTAAGAATTCATGGGATAGGCATAAAGGAATTCTGGAGGTCAGAGGTAAGGGGCAACAGAGTTCTAGGAAAACATAAACTGAACTTACAAACTCAAATGAGCAGACTGGGTGGGCCATAGGCCCTTATCTGCCAAAACTGTCTATGTATGTATGTTGGTTTGAAGGACCACCTTATCCCTGTGAATTGAAATGAAATCAGGTTCCACTGATAAAGCCTGTAATTCACTGATTCTCGTGGTAGAGGTAATGGCTACCAGGAATACAGTTTTCCAAGTCAAGTATTTCAGCTCTGCTGAAGATAAAGGCTCAAAAGGGGCTGCATAAGCCGTGCTATAGAGATATTCAGATCCCAAGAAGGGGTAGGCTCCCTAAAGGAAGGATTAACATGTACTAAACCTTTGAAAAACTTATTGAAAACTGGATGAGAAGCTAGGGAAGCGCTCTTACCAGCAGAAAGAAAGGCAGACACAGCTGCCAAATGTACCTTGAGAGTAGTAGGCCGGAGGCCTATACTATTAAGATGCACCAGATTGTCAAGTACAGTGGCAATATCAGCCAGTTCTGGCTGAACCTGTTTCTGGGAACACCAAAACCCAAATATTTTCCATTTGGAGTTGTAGGTCTTCCTGGTAGCAGGTTTTCTGCTAACTTTTAAAATGTCCAAGACCGACTGAGAAAGGTGTAGGCGTGCATATTCTAGCTCTTCAAGAGTTAGGCCTTGAGCCTGAGAGTCTGAAGATTGGGGTAAAGGATCCTCCCTGAGAGGAGGTAAGAAGATTGAACTGTCTGGGAATACACAGCGGCATTGTTACTGACAGTGACAACAGAAGTGGATACCTAGGCTGTCTGGCCCAGTCTGGAGCCACTAGAATCACCCTGCAAGGCTGAGAGCTGATCTTGATCAGGACCCTGAATATCGGAGGAAAAGGAGGAAATGCATACAGAAACCTGCTTGTCCAGTTCAACAATAGAGCATCCTGATGGACAGAACCCAGAAGAGAAGGTCTGCAACAAAAGAAAGGAAGTTGGTGATTGTCCAGGACTGCGAAGAGATCTATCTCTGGAGTGACCCACCTCTTGAAAATGACCTGAAGAATGAGAGGATTCAGGGTCCACTCATGACGACCCAGAGAAATCCTGCTGAGAGCATCTGCTAAAATATTGTCCTTCCATGGAAGATGCACAGCCATCAGAGAAGCCTGAAGGGAATAAGCCAGAGGCCATACCTTCATGGCTTCTGTGCACAAGGCCGAGGACCGAGTGCCTGCCTACTTGTTAATGTACCACATGGTTGTGGTATTGTCTGTCCTGATCTGCACTACTTTCCCTTGAACATCAGTTGAGAATGTTTGAAGTGCTAGAAAGACAGCTCTTAATTCTAGAAGATTGATATGTAGAAGGGACTCCTGGTGAGACCAGGTTCCCTGAGCTGTAAGCTGATTTATGTGAGCCCCCCAACCTAGCAGAGAGGCATCTGTGGTGAGAGTCACTAAAGGAGCCTGACTGACAAATGGAACACCTTGTTGAAGATTGTCCTCCTCCAGCCACCACTGGAGAGCCTGAACTAGAGTTTGAGACACTGGAACCAATTTGGAGAGAGAGTCTCGAAAATGAAACTGAATGTCTCTCATCTGAAACCTTGCTCCCTGGACCACAGCTGTGGATGCTGCCACGTGACCCAGTAACTGTAGGAAGTGTCTGGCTGGACAAGAAACTAGAGGATGATAAGAGGAAGCCAGCGTGACAAGGGAATGAACCCTTGAGAGAGGGAGAAATGCCCTTGCCTGAATAGTGTCTATTTCCACCCCTATGAAGGTGAGAAGCTGAGCTGGTTCCAGAACCTACTTTTCTAGGTTCAGAATGAAGCCCAAGGATTATAGAAGTCTTTGAGTGACTTCTAAGGCTGACTTGACTTGGTCTGAGGACTGGCCTATTAGGAGCCAGTCGTCCAGGTATGGGAATAGATGAATACCCTATCTCCTGAGGAATGCCACCACTACTGCAAAGCACTTGGTGAACACCCTTGAAGCAGATGTTAGGCTGAAAGGCATAGCTCTTAATTGGTAATGGCCTGAAGGCAACTCGAACCTGAGGTACTTTCTGTGAGAATGTCTGATTAGGTATGTGGAAGTAGGCATCCTTGAGATCCAGAAAGGCTAGCCAGTTTCCTGGTCTCAGAGAGGGAAGAATTACTCCCAGAGTCACCATCTTGAATTTTGGTTTTGTTAAATGCTTGTTCAGGTACCTTAAATCTAGGATGGGTCACCACTCCCCTGTCTTTTTTGGGTGAAGAAGTATCTGGAATACAGTCCTTTTCCCCTGTGACAAAGAGGTACCTTCTCTACTGCTTGCTGAAGCAGAAGAAAGGAGACTTCTGCCTCTAAGGCCTTTGTCTCCAAGGGAGAGGAAGGACTGAAGGACCTTGCTTTAATTTTTGGGAACCTTTTGAAACTGAGAACAAATCCCTGGCTCACTACTTCTGGGACCCATTTGTCTGAAGTAATAAACTCCCAAGCCTGGGAGTAGTGAGCCAACCTGCCCCCTACTGGAATTGGGGAGGCGACCCTGACTAACACCTCAGGGTGTCTGCTTGGCAGGGGGCTTAGACTATGTGGATGATGGGGTCCTAGTCATCCCATGTCTGCCTGTTCCCCTAAAGAACCCCCTCTGTTGGAAAGAAGAGGAGGAGGCCTGAGCTTGGTAAAAAGGCCTATGAAAAGGCCTGCCCCTGCCCCTGCCCCTAAATAGCTTCCTCTGAGGAGTGGTCTGCTTTTCTTTATCTGCAGCACTCCTGTTGGTGGTCCTATATTCGTCCATTTTCTTCATGTAGTTCTCTGTTTGCCCACCAAACAGAGAATTACCAGTGACAGGGAAATCCATGGCCTTAATCTGGGTATCCTGTGAAAGAGTGGTACATCTAAGCCAAGCAAGTCTCCTCATGGAGATAGATGTAGCCATGACTCTAGAATGGGCATCATTTGAGTCCACAGCAGCATGAAATTGAACTTTGGATGCCTCAATGCCATTTACAGCCACCTACTCCAGCTCCTTGGCTAGCTGGGGAGAGACATTCCTAGCCAACTCCAGAACCATATCCCACATCGATTTCTGATACCTGGCTGTATATGCCATGTCATTTAATTGTCTGAGCCCCAAAGAGGATGGCAAGTATTGTTTCTTGGCCATGGCATCCACTTTCCTGGAATCCTTATCTTGGGGGTGAGATACCAGAGGAATATTAGCCTTGTCACAGGCTGCAGTTTGCACTACCCCAACATGGCTGCAATGTGCTGTAAGGAATTCCGTACCAGGACCTGATAGAGCATACCTCCTGTCCATTTTTATTCCACAGGAGGCATGGAAGTAGGAAATTGCATTATTTTCTGTGTCTGTTTCCCCAGGGATTTATGCAGAGGGAGAGATACTCTCCTTGACTCTGGGACATCCATCATTTCCATATAATCAGGTTCCTCCTGATCCTGATCAGCTTCCTCCATAGGAAGTTGAAGAATCTCAGCCACCTTCTTGTAAAACAAGAAGTGGGAAGGGGACTCAGAAAGCCTGGGAGGGGAAACACCGGAAGGCCTGTCTGGGGGGATGTCAGACTCTACTGGCCTGCAAACTCTCCTTCATCATCTTCATCCTCCTCCCAATCACCCTCATAATATGCCTCTGGGTCAATTTCTGAGGCACCAACTTCTGACCAAACCGATAGCATTTCAACCGATGTCGGTTTGGTCGGAACCGAGCAAAGCGACTGTACAATGGAAATCATTTTCGCTGTCTCCTCAGTGGTTGGAACATGGGTTTTTGGATCCGAACAAGCTGATTTCCTTTTTCTCTTAGTAGGAACTGACTTTGCAGAATTGGCTGTCCTCTTGCCCAAAGAGGTATCGCTCAGGTTAGTAGGCACCTCCTCAGGTTCGGTCAGAAACAAACCAAGCTGGCCATCTGGTTTAGTGGACTTCTCGGCCTCCCTCTCCCTCAGCCTACTCAAACGTTTTTCAAGAGTGGCCTTGGGAAAGTTCTTACAAATCTGGCAGTCTTCTTTGAGGTGGTCAAACCACAGACAATGAACACAAATGAGGTGAGGATCGGCCTTAGTAAAGGCCTCCTTACACTCGGTACAGTGCTGAAACCCAGTGGGACTGGTTTTCTTTTTGGGTTTCTCAGACATGCCTGATATTTCCAAAAAGTCACCCTATACAGCATTAAGCCAGGCAACTGAAAAACTTATCGGTTCCAACCATGTCATGGGTCGGTTAAAAAAATCTGAAAAAACAGTTTTTTTTTAGAAACCGATAGGTACCGTAAACCACAATATAAACACAAATAAAAAACAATTACAATTAAGTTAGTTTATAAACTGGACCAACCGGAAAAGAATAGAAAACGAAAACAATTTCTAGTGAATTTAACACAAAAAAATCACACTACCTACTACTACCACTTACTGTTACCGAGACAGAGGTAAGAATACTGAAGGAAGGATTGCGGTTGAAAAAAACGACGATTCAAACTAGAACGAACCAAAGCGCAGGAGGGATCTCCGGAGAGGCTTCAGTTAGGCAGAGTAAAGAATCTGATGGTTACACTGCACAGTACCAGAGACAGAGGTTTGAAAACTGAGCTCGAGCTCAATGTTCTATGCTTCTGCATAGAGTTAACTCTTTCCTATCCGGAGCAGTTCAAGTGCTGGAGCTAACTGCATATAGTCAGAATACAATAAGGCTTCATGTTTGAAGGGAGGTATGACAGAGACCTTCAAATTCCTAAAATGAATTAACTGGGTGAACTACAGGGAACTATTTAACTTGAATACCAGCTCATGGTCAGATGGTTATGAGTGGAAGCAACATGTGGGAGGTTCAAGAGGGATGTGAGGAAACATTATTTTACAGAAAGGGTGCAGGACAGGGAACTATGGCAGATTGGATGGACCTTTAGTCTTTTTCTGCCATTGCTGTCTATGTTTCTAAAAATAACAGTTCCATTGAACCAGCGCTAGCACACAAGAAAAAATTACTCACCTTAGTAATGTTGTTTCTTCTAACGTAGTCTTGCTGTATTCTGACAGTAGCAGTAAGTCCCAACCTTCGAACTGCCCCGGAGATGAAAGAGTTAACTTTCCATGCCAGGCATGGAACGCAGAGCTCGAGCTCGGTTGAGACTCTGTCTGTTGCTGTTTAAACTCAAACCGTCAGATCTTTACGAGCAAACTCACTAAGGTCCTGTGTGGAAGCTGTAAACCTACACTAGCCAACTGGCTACTAAACATAAAAACACATTCTTTGGTCCCAAAACAAAGACTCAAGTCAGGAGACCCAAAAAATGAAAAACCCCTCAGACCTGAGGTTGGAACCTTACCCAGTTTTTCATAACAAAATTGGATACAAGAGACAATCCACCTGGCAATGGATCTTTTAGTGGCAGGTTTCCATTTACCAACCTCACCATAAGTGAAGAAAAGTTGGAGGGAGTCAAACCTGTGACCCTTGGTACGCTCTATGTAGTAGCTAAGGGCTCTTTTCACATCTAAACTGTGGAGCCTCCTCTCACCAGAGGAGGAATGGTCAGTGAAGTACACAGGAAGAGACATAGATTGATTAAGGTGGAAATCTGAAACCACCTTAGGCAGAAATTTCCTGTTAGTCCTGAGGACCACCTTATCTCTATGAAAGGAGATAAAATCAGGCTCCACTGACAAAGCTTGTAACTCACTTATGCGTCTGGCAGAAGTGATGGCTACCAGAAACACAGTTTTCCAAGTCAAGTACTTAAGCTCTGCTGATGACAAAGGCTCAAAAGGGGGTTGCATAAGCTGAGCAATGCAAACATTAAGGTCCCAAGCAGGGGCAGGGTCCCTGAAAGGAGGGTTGGTGTGAAGCAATCCCTTGAAAAACTTGGAGAATACAGGGTGAGCTGAAAGAGAAGATAGCTTACCTGCTGAAATAAAAGCAGAAACAGCTGCCAGATGCACCTTCAGTGTAGCTGATCTAAGACCCAAGCTATTTAAATGGACCATATAATCAAGGACTGTGGGCAGATCAGCAGACTCGGGGGAAATATGCTTTCCAGAGCACCATATGGAAAATCTTTTCCACTTGGAATTATAAGTAGCCCTGGTGGAAGGTTTCCTAGAAGCCTTCAGAATATCCATTACACCTTGGGAGAGGTGTAAATTAGCAAACTCTAACTCTTTAAGAGCCAGGCCTTAAGATTGAGAGATTTGAGATTCGGGTACCAAAACCTCCCCTGAGCACAGGTTAACAGGTTGTGATTACTGGGAAGACACAGGGGAAGATGGACTGCTAAGGACAGTAGGAGTGGATACCAAGGCTGTCTGGCCCAGTCTGGAGCAATCAGGATCATCTTGCAGGATTGAGATCTGATTTTGACTAGCACTTTGAACAGGAGAGGGAAGGGGGGGAAGCATACATGAACCTCCCTTCCCAACTGAGAACTAAGGCATCCAGGGGGACTGAGCCCAACACTGGGGGTCTGCAGCAAAAAAGGGGAAGTTGGTGATTGTCTGGGGCTGCAAAAAGATCCATCTGTGGGGTGCCCCATCTGGAAAATATCACCTCCAAGACCAGGGGATCCAGTGACCATTCGTGATGGCCCTGGGATATCCTGCTGAGAGCATTTGCCAGGACATTGTCCTTGCCTGGAAGGTGAACTGCTGTGAGGGAGGTGTTCAGCGAATAAGCCAGAGACCACAACTTCATTGCTTCTGTGCACAAGGCCATAGACCGAGTGCCTCCTTGCTTGTCGATGTACCACATTGTGGTGGTATTGTCTGTTCTGACCTGGATAACTTTTTTCTGAACAGATTTGGAAAAAGCTTGAAGTGCTAGAAACACTGCTCTGAGTTCCAACAGATTGATGTGAAGCAGAGATTCCTGAGGGGATCACAACCCCTGGGTGGTCAGGTTGCCCAAATGAGCCCCCCACCCCAAGAGGGAGGCATCTGTAGTAAGGATTAAAGAGTGAGACTGAGTGACAAAGGGGACTCCTTGTCTCAGATTGTTCTGATCCTGCCACCACTGTAGGGCCTTGATCAGGGTTCGAGTCACTGGGGTCAATTTGGTCAGAGGGTCCTTCCTTTGAGACCAAAAGGCTCTCAAATGGAACTGAATGTCCCCCATCTGAAATCTTGCTCCCTGCACCACTGCTGTGGAAGCAGCCATGTGCCCCAGGAGCTGTAGAAAATGCCTTGCTGGTCGAGACACCTGCAGGGTGAATGAGGAGGCCAGAGAGATAAGGGTCCTTGCCCTGTCCAGGGGAAGGAAAGCTCTGGCCTTTTCTGTGTCTAGCTCTGCGCCAATGAAGGTGAGGAGCTGGACAGGCTCTAGAACTGACTTTGAAAGATTCAGAAGAAAACCCAAAGAGGTGAGCAGTTGCTGAGTTATCTGTAAGTGTAACTTGACTTGGTCTGGGGACTGGCCTACTATAAGCCAGTCGTCCAGGTAAGGGAAGATGGCAATCCTTTGCCTCCTTAGAGAAGCAACTACTACTGCCAGGCATTTTGTCACCCTTGAGCAGAGGTCAGACCAAAGGGCATTGCTCTGAACTGGTAATGGCCTGAGGGCAGCTCGAACCTGAGGTACTTGATGGGAGCTTCTGATGAGAATATGGAAGTAGGCATCCTTGAGGTCCAGGGACACTAGCCAGTCCCCTGGCCTTAGAGAGGTAGAATAATTCCCAGAGTCACCATTTTGAATTTTGGTTTTAAAAGGTGCTTAAGTATCTGAGATCCAGGATGGGCCGCCATTCTCCTGTCTTTTTTGGGGCAAGAAAGTACCTGGAGTGCAACCCTTTGCCCTGGTGTAGGGGTGGAACCCTTTCCACAGCTCTGAGAGCCAGGAGGGAAGAGACCTCTGCCTCTAGGGCAAGTGCCCTGAGGGATTCGCAGGTGGAAAGGATCTGGTTCTCATCTTTGGAAACTTTTTGAAGCTGAGAACCAGTCCCTGGCTTACTACTTCCAGGACCCATTTGTCTGATGTTAGAGACTCCCAGTCCTGGACATTGTAAGCCAGCCTGCCCCCTACAGGTAGTGGAAAATCGGCCCTGGCCAACCCATCAGGGTATCTGTTTCGCAGGGGGTTTTGGCTGAGGGGTGGAAGCAGGTCTGCTTATACCCCATCTGCCTCTCCCTCTAAAGAACCCCCTCTGAGCATAAGCAGAAGGGGAGGCCTGGGCTTGGTAGAAAGGCCTATGAAAAGGCCTGCCCCTGCCCCTGGGATGCTGCCTCTGAGGAGTGGCCTGCCTTTCCTTGGCCTGTGCACTCCTATAGGTGGTTCTATATTCGTCCATTTTTTCATGTAATTTCTCTGTCTGCTCCCAAACAGAGAATACCCACAGCAGGAAAATCCATGGCCTTAGTCTGGGTATCCTGTGACAGGCTAGTACATCTGAGCCAAGCCATTCTACAAAGTGCCACAGATGTAGCCATGACTCTAGATGACACATCATTGGAGTCCACTGCAGCATGGAATTGCACCTTGGATGCCTTAATACCATCAGCAGCCACCTGTTCCAGCTCCTTTGCAAGCTGGCCAGGGACCTGTTTTGCTAAAGCCATAACAGTGTCCCATCTGGATTTTTGGTACCTAGCAGTATAGGCCATATAGTTGGCCTATCTGAGTCCCAAGGATGCTGCCATGTACTGTCTCTTTGCCATGGCATCAATCCTCCTGGAGTCCTTGTCTGGGGGGTGTGAAGCCAAGGGAATATTTGCCTTATCACAGGCTGCAGCCTGCACTACCCCAACATGGCTGCATTGTTGTGTAAGGAACTCCGTATCTGAGCCTGACAATGTATACCTCTTGTTCATTCTCTTATCCACAGGAGGTATAGTATTAGGAGTCTTTAAAATTTTAAATGTCTGTTTCCCAAAAGATTTGTGTAAGGGAATAGAGAGTCTCCTAGACTCTGGGATATCCATCATTTCCACATAGTCAGGCTCCTCCTGGTCATCCACAGCTTCTCCCATAGGAAGCTGGAGGGTTTCAGCCACTTTTTTATAAAACATGAAATGGGAGGGGGACTCAGAAAGCCTAGGAGGAGACACTCCTGAAGGTCTGTCTGGGGAGATGTCCGGGTCAATGGGCACATCCAGACTTTCAAATCCACATTCACTTTCCTCATACTCCTCTTCCTCCTCCTCCAGTTCATAATACTCCTCTAAATCATAATCTTGAACCGGTGGAACCGGCCGAACCGAGTGCCTCCCTGATGGTGCCGGTTCGGTCGGAACTGGGGAAAGCGACTGCACAATTTTGATCGCTTTTAGCTATTTCTTCAGTGTTGGAGAGGAAAGTTTTGGCTCCACACCAGCTGATTTTTCCTTTCTAGTTCTCTTAGTCAAACCGATTCTCAAAAATCGGATCTCCTTGCCTGAAGACGCCTTGCCCTGGTCAGAGGGCACCCTTCTGGTTCAGTTTGAACCGAACCGGCTGGCCATCCGGTTCAGCGGACTTTTTGGCCTCCCTTTCCCTGAGCCTACCAACTCTCTTTTCTAGGGTAGCTGCAGGAAAATGTTTACAAATCTGGCAGTCTGCATCGAGGTGGTCAAACTTCAGACAATAAACACAGGTGGTGTGGGGGTCAGCCTTGGCAAAGACTTCCCCACACACACTACAGTGTTGAAACCCAGTGGGCCCGGTTTTTCTTTTGGGTTTCTCAGACATTGTGCCAGTACCTAACCAAACTTACCCTTTTAATGGCAATCCGCCAGGCAAGACCCTCTTATCGGTTCCTGACCGTGTCACGGGTCGTGGAAAAAAACGTAATAAAATCCGTTTTTTTAGAACCGATAAGAACCGGTAACCACACCCTAAAAGTACAAATTAAGATTTTCTAATAACTTGATCGGTTCAAACCGAACCGATGAACCGTTTACAAGTTCCACACAGAATAGAAATAAAATATGACCTATCTAGTACTCACAAATACCACAGACAGAGACTGAACCGACAGGTTACGGTTTAAATTCGGTCGAAAACCGAGAAAAGCGGTACTTTAACCGACAAATTGAACCGAGCAGAAAGACAAATCTCTGGAGCGACTGTTCAGTGAGGCAGAGTAAAGAATCTGACGGTTTGAGTTTAAACAGCAACAGACAGAGTCTCAACCGAGCTCGAGCTCAGCGTTCCATGCCTGGCATAGAAAGTTAACTCTTTCATCTCCGGGGCAGTGCGAAGGTTGGGACTCACTGTTACTGTCAGAATACAGCAAGACTTCATGTTGTTTGAATAATAAGCATCTCTCTATTAGTGGCTCTCTGTGCTTAGCACTGAGCACAAAGGGACATCACTGGGAGTTTGCCAGGGAGTCAGCAAGGAGAGACAGCCAACAGCCAGGAACTCTGAATGTGGCAACACTGGTACAGCTGAATGTAAAAAGATAAGTACCTTGCTTGTTTGAACCTATTTAAGCAAAGTCTTTGCAACACCTGTTTCCGTCAGCACTAGAAATCAATTTAGCAGCTAGTTTGCTCAGAAGTGCTGTCTATTGCTACTGTACTGCAAGTTCAATTTTAAAAATCAGTGCTAAAGTTGATGCTCACTGGCTTCACCCTAGCTGGCTGAGCATTAATGGTTAAATTAGTAGTCAGTTTTGTAGTGGCACTTTCTGCTATTACTGATACTTCCAGTTTAATTTAGAAGTCTGTGCTAAAGTTAAATCTATTGCTACACCCTATCTAGGTGAGCACTACAAGTTCAATTAGATGTCTGTTTCAGTACTAAAGTTATTGCCTAAGGTACCCATATGGGGTACAGAGGGGAGACAGTTGTGGCAGCTGTGGGGTGCTCTTCTCTAGGGATATGCTCTGCAGGCAGGGGCACTGCTCCATCTGCAGGACCATGGCAGATCTCCATGCTCAGCTAGCTGCAGCAAGGGTAGAAGTATCTCAGTTGCGTCACCAGTTCAACTGGAGACCACCCCCACCACCTCCACTTCCCCAAAGGTGCACTGGCCCAGGAGGGTGGACAGTGGTGGTGACAGTGTTGGGGAAGGGAGGCAGGGTTAGTCACTGAGAGGTTGTCCAGCCCAACACCATCCAGAAAGCAAATCGTTCTGCATCCTTACAGGATGTCCTGACAGGCCGATGGCATACAGCAAATCTTTGGTCTTCAGGTTTAAGCCTGATCACATTTCAGTGGCTTTTCTCTCACTCAATTCGGATACAGTCCGGAGTATTAAGCCTTTCAAAGTATTCATAGGCAGACAGGCCAGACTCAGCCATTCCACCAATCTCCCCGAGAACAACGCAGGAGTTGCTGCTTGAATCACTCAAGCAGTTTACTCTGCAAACTCTAACTGCAGACTGACTGACTGCAGCAGGCAGCTTGGGAATTTCTCTTTAGTCCAAAAGGTTCTGGTTGGTTGATCCATCTGCCTGTCAAAGCAAGGGCTCCCTCTCCAGGTCTATTTTGGCGCCAAAATGTAAAAACTACAATTCCTATAGAAATTTGCTCCCACAAGACCCCTGGGGACAGGCTCCATTTTACAGTCCCCAAAGGTACTGATTGGGGCTGACTGGCAGTCCAAAACCAAAATGTGGGTGCAATACATGAAGTCCGTCCTGCAAAGAAGGCAGCTTAAACAAACTACAATACTATTGCCATGCTAATAGATAATCAGCACATAAGTACAGCTTCTAACAGAGCTCCCTCTGCGCAAATAGTGATAGCAGAACGGAGCGAATACCTGACAGCCCAGGCGGGACTCGAGCATAAAAACACTCAGCCCCCTCCCAAATTAAATAAGCACCACGTTATTGGCAGCTCTTAAAGAGACAGAGCACAGAGGCATTAAGGCAGTCTCACACAAACACTTTTAAAGCACTAAGACACAGGATACCAGCCTGGCAGTGGGCATTTAGGCACACCCAAGGAAGACTTTCGGGAACCCCCATTTGTAGTGGGGTTACACCCTTCCCTGCCTGGAAAAACTTGGTGTCTGTGTCAAGTCTACACCATCACAATATTGAAGAATCAATATATAGAGACATACGTGACATTAGCATAGTATGGAAATACTATCTGATGCATCAGTTAACATAAACTTATCACATTACTATACATTTCACTATACCATATCATATCTTCATTGAAAATATTTATGCATGTTTCATACATGGTATACTGATTCTATTATGATTAACATACCATGAGCAGTTACCTATGACTTCACTTTATAACTTCTTGTACAGTAAGCAATGCAGAAGGGGGCCCTTCCCTATCAGCTAACTTGAGGCTAGATGGGACAGGGACACCATGTTCTGAAGGAAGAACACTTAATCGGGAGGTGGCAGTCAAGCTCAGTTTGGGCAGTGAGTTCTTGGAAACATAAACACCTTTATAGACCACATTGAGAGGCAAGTCCACAGGTCTCCCAGTGGAATCATAACTAAAACGTAGCAATGGCTTAACAGGTCGCCCAGATTTTCTGGGGGAAACAGACACAGGCTCTGGGCGGTGAACACTGGCACTGATTTCTTCTCCTGTAGTGAGGGATGCCTCTGCAATGGTTGAAATGTCCAGATTTGGAACACTACCAGCTCCTGGCTCTACAGACTGTTTCCACAATACTTTGCTCATTATTATCTTCTGAAGAGGGTCCAGGTTGCTCATTCTGAGGAGACTCTGGCACAATTAGGCTTTGTGGCACTGAAGGGGTACTGTCAACACTTTAATATTGTTCTTCCAAGTTCTGGTATGTCACCAGGGAGACTCAGACCATCAGCCCCTTCTTTGGGCAAGTAAAACAGTTCTACAAGACACAGAGTCCGCAGCCTCAGACGTGATACTTTGCACCTCACTTTCAGGGGGCTCTAGGTCCAGGGAAGAAGCTGGGGGGTTAGGCAGTTCCAAAGGCCCAGCTTTATCCCCATGATTCTGCAGAGGATTGCCTCAAAACAACTGACTCAGTTCATATGAGGGATAATAGGCATTATCACAGTCACTCTCATCAGACAGACGCAGATTCATTACTATCACTCTGGGCCTGCTGAGGGGAAGACCTGAGTTCTGGAACAACACGGACAGGTTGGCTCTGTTTCCTCTTTGCAGCAGCATGAGTCAGTGGCCCAGGAGAAGTGTCAAGTACTGGCTCAGCATCAATAACAACTTGGCCGATGGGCAGCAAGTGATTGCGGTGCATGGTCTTAACAGTTTTTGAATTATTTTCTAGGCGCACCTTGTACACTGGCAGATCATCCAATTTACCAACTACTATGTGAGGAAGATGGTGCCATCTATCAGCATTTTTGTGTTTTCCGTGCAGTCCCAAATTGCGTAGTAGTACCCTATCTCTCGGCAACAATTCCTGGGCTTTTACATGTCCAGCATGTCTTTCTTTGTTGGCAAGATTTCCCTTAGCAGCCGTAGTTTGAGCTAATTGATAGGCATGATTCAACTGATCTTTCAATTTCTGTACGTACTGCAAGTAGTTTTCAGCTCGGACCCCATCTGGATAGACCCCAAAGCAGACATCAACTGGCAGTTGGGCCTCCCTCCCAAACACGAGACAGTAGGGGAGAACCCAGTAGCATCACTTTTGGTGCAATTGTACATGTGTACAAAGGTGCTGATCTGCTGGCTCCACTTATGCTTGTCTTTTGGATGGAGGGTGCCAAGCATGTCCAGAAGGGTGCAGTTAAAGCGTTCTGGTTGAGGGTCCCCCTGTGGGTGATAGAGGGTGGTTCTTGACTTTTGCACTCCCCACAGAGAGAGCATTTCTTTGATTAGCCTACTTTCAAAGTCTCTACCTTGGTCAGAATGGATCCGCTGGGGGCACCATAGTGGGTGAAGAATTTTTCCACTAGCATCTTGGCCACGGTAGAGGCCTTTTGAGTTTTAGTTGGGAAAGCTTGTGCATACCATGTAAAATGATCAGTAACTACCAACACATTACCAATAATCTTTTGGTCAGGTTCTAAGCACAAGAAGTCTATGCAGACCAGTTCCATGGGGGCACTGGGAGTGATGTTGACAAGTGGGGCAGCTTTCTGGGGCAAAGCTTTCCACTGGAGGCAGTGACTGCAAGTTTTGACATGATTGTCAACATCTGCCCCCATCTTTGGCCAGTAGAATCGGGATCATACCAGGTCGAGAGTTCTGTCAATACCGAGGTGCCCCATGTGATTGTGGCAGGACCTCAGTACCAGCTGCTTAAAGGCCATGGGTAGGATAAACTGTTGCTTGTCTACTTGACCACAATGATCCACTGTCTCTCTGTATAACAACTGATCATGCAACTTTAACCTGAGGCCTTCCCTTGAACAATAGAGCAGTTCGCAAATCAGGGGAATGCAACTTGGACACATCTTTCCCTGCACGCAGGACATCAAGTGCTGGTTGAATCATGGGATCTTGGGATTGAGCCCACTGAATACTGTCATTATCGAACTGAGGTAGTGCACTAATAATTAAAGCAGAGTAATGGCAATAGGCGGCCGGTATGCAGGTATCAGGAGGGCCCAAGCAATCTACTAGGCAGTCCACTGTGTCCGCAGACATTTGTTTATCTGTATCAAACCTTTGGCATAATGCTTTGATGTCAGGTTCAGACAATCTGACCCAACTGTCCTTGGCAGCTGGCCTTCATGACAGGGTGTCAGCATCAATGTGGTTTAGTCCTGGTCTGTATTCAACAGCATAATCATAAGTTGATAAGGCAGAAAGCTAGCGGTGCCCAGTGGCATCCAATTTAGCTGAAGTCTGCACATAGGTCAGTGGGTTATTGTCAGTCTTCACTAACATCTTTTCCCCCATCGGGGTACTCATGAAACTGGTCAGCTGTGGCCCATTTTAGGGCGAGGAATTCCTACTTGTGGACTGGCTAGTTCCGCTCTGATGGGGTCAAGCTCCTACTGGCGAAAGCTACAGGTCTCAAACCATCTTCATAGTCTTGATATAGCACAGCCCCAAGGCCCTGCAAACTAGCGCCCATATGCAGAACATATGGCTTGGTATGATGATCAGCATAGGCAAGGACTGGGGCATAGATGAGCTGGTATATGACTTCAAAGAAAGCTGCTTCACATTCGGGTGTCCACCCAGTCCCAAAAGGCTCACCTGTTCGAAAATACATTTTCTCTTGGTCTTTGATAGCCCCCTTTTTGTATTTGTGGTTGGTGGGGTAGCCTTGGGTAAGGTTAAGGAGCGGTTGAATCACCTTTGAATAGTCTTTGATGAACCTGCGGTAGTAGCCACAGAACCCCCAAGAAACATTGTAGCTCTTTTAGGTTATTGGACTGGGGCCAGGTGGTCAAAGCTTCAACTTTACTGGGATCTGTCTGTATCTCTTCTGCAGACACTATGTGTCCCACATATTTCACAGATGTTTGAAAAAAATGGCACTTGTCTATGGATAACTTGAGGCCGAATTCTTCCAAGCCCCACACATGTTGGCCTTCCAGGAATGGTTAACTAGGATCTGCAGCTTATCCAGTAGGTAGGGAAATGGGCAGACTGGGTGGGCCAAGCGGTCCTTATCTGCCGTCAAATTCTATGTTTCTATGTTTCAAACTATCGGACTTTGAACAGTCTGGTCGCATGTTTCTCTAGAGTGCGTCCGAAAACAATGACATCATCCAAGTACACTAAACATTTCAGCAAGTTCATGTCTCCCACCACACATTTCATCAGTCTCTGGAAGGTGGCAGGGGCATCCGAAATCCCCTGTGGCATCCTCAGGAATTCATAGAACCCCAAAGGACAGATGAAGGCTTGTTTTTTCATGATCATCCAGGGCCATAGGAATCTGATAATATCCACTGTGGAGATCCAGTACTGAGAACCACTGACCCCCATTCAGGCAATCCAGGGTATCCTGTATGTGTGGCATGGTGTATTGATCTGGGATAGTCCGCCGATTGAGGGTCCGATAGTCCACACACATCCTCATGGACTTGTTCTTTTTACGCACCACTACAATGGGGGATGCATATGGGCTCCTTGATTTTTGAATAATGCCAGCAGTGAGCATTTCCTGTAGGTGCCTCCTAACATCATCTGTCAGCTGGGGCTAGGCGTCGGGACCTCTCTCAAAATGGTCGGTCATCTTGCAGGTGTATGTTATGCTTGGCACCTTGGACACACCCCATGTCCCACTCTTTTAGTGAGAACACTTGGTCTCTCTGAGCAAGTTTCCTGCTAATTTGGGTCTTCCATTCAGCAGACAAAGGGAAATCACCAAAGTCAAATAAGTCTGGAGTCACTTTCTTCTTTTTGCCAGAGTACTTGTTACTGGGTAATACTGCAGTGTCTGTGCAGTGTGTTGTAGCCAGCGTACATCCCCGGTTCACACGAACGTCCCTGTCTGATATGTTTCTCACTTGCACCATTACTCGGTGGGCATTGGTATGGGCACATGCAGGTAGTACACTGGGCTTAACCATCAACCCCTCTGGCAGCTACCCTTCACCAGGGGCACCTATTATCAATATTTTGTTCTTTACACCTCTCCTTAGGTGGACTTCTCCATGGATCGTACACTGGGTGTTGGGGGCCAACACCAAAGAGTCAGGATCCTTTTCCACACTATTCCCACTGGCTCATCTCGGTCCACTTCATCTGGTTTCTGTTGCAAGTCATAAGCCCCTTTGATTAATGTTGGAATTCTTAGGGCTCATCCAGTCCATTGCCTATTTCTCATGGCAGAGTTTTGCCAGTCTCCCAAACATGTAGGCGTTTGTTCCAATTAACAGGGGCACCCCATCATACAGTCCAGTAGGAGGGCAAACTAGGGCTAGTGTCTCTTCTCATTCATCTACACCAGTTAGTTGCAGGAAAAGACAGCCAGAGACGGACATATCCTAGGTAGGGATAAGACTTGTTGCTCAAGCCCCACACATGTTGGCCTTCCATGAATTGTAATGGCACATCAGATAAATGTCATACCAGTCCTGGAATACAATGGTCAGTGGGACCCACTATCGAGCACAGCCTGAGCATGGATACCATTGACAGTCACAGTAGTTTCCATTGAGAGACCTACTATTTTGGATCAGTCTGGAGAGACAGTAGCAGGGGCCTGGACAGACGATTTAGCCACAAAAAAGTTTGAACTAGGATTTCTTGATCCTTCACTGCGGTTGTTGCCAGCGCCGCTGGGCCAAGGTCTCACTTTCCGGAGCTCCCCTTGAAGTCTGTACACAACTTTAAGTCTTTCTGAGACTGGTATTCTCTCTTCATATGGCCATCCTTTCCACAGTTGTAACAAATGATAGACTCCGGGGTCATCCTTGGAGAGGACGTTGCATGAGGGACTGAAGCAGTAGCAAGGGATCGGGGTCCAATATCTGTTTGCAGCGGTGAAGGTGATGCAACGTGTCTTAACAGTTCCTTTAGGGTGGCAGTCAAGTCTTTGATCTCAGCCTGGGGTCACTTTCAGTAGAAGATGCCTGAGGGTGCACTCCCACCCCCGTGGCAGTCACTTCCTGAGAGGGACCAGGGTCTTTGTCTGCAGTGAAGGCCTCCATAAAGGCACCTGCTGGTACTTTTCTGACTTCCTTCAACAGCTCGTCTCTCCACTGCTCAGCCCATGGCGGCATGTCCTTTGCGGTCTCTATTTCGGAGAGGTCTTCTTGTGCCATGGTCACTCGGGCTGCGCCCACCCCATAATCACAAACTCTTTCTTCACCTTCAACCTCCCTGAGCTCTTTTATCAGGTCACAGTAGTCATTTGGGTTATCTCTCCTATCATGGAGCTTTAACAGGATAATCTGCAATTTAGAGTGCTTGGCGTGCTGTAGTATGTGCCCCAGCCTCACACGGTTCAAGTCACTGGTGGCTACTCCACCCTTTTGATAAGCTCTCTGCAGGGCCCTCTCTAGACGAGTAGCATACGCAGACAGACTTTCCCCTCTCCACTGTTTGGTACCTTTGAATTGCCACATCAAAGTCTCCCCTGACTCAGTGCTTCCGAAATTGCCTTCTAGGGCAGACAGATACTTTAGAGCAGACACCTCAGGATTCGTGGATCTCAGAAATCTAATGGCTTCCAGGGCTGGACCGCTCAAACTTTCCATGATCCTTTTTCACTTCTCGGCCTCTGCACACTGCCACTCAGGTACCAAGGTGGCAACATAGTCGATCCAGGATTCTCAGTCATCCTCCCCCCTGTGGGGCGGGGAGGGTACCTGAGAACATCCTCAACTTGCGGTAAGTGTCATGACAAATTGCAGGCACCAATGTAGATGCAAGCACTGGAGGTGGTACTGGAAGAGGTTGGAGCGTGGGGGAAGGTACACTCTCAGGTGGCAGGAATAATTGCTTAAAGTCCTCTATGGTTTTCCCGTCCTCCAGCAATAGCTTAGCAAATTTCTCCTCAAAAGTGTCAGATAATGGTGAGGGCTCATCCTCTAAGGGACACTTACTATCTTTAGTTTTAACCCTCCAAGCAGTTGGGGACCCTTCGGGGGTGATAGTCGTTGGTACCTTAGTGCCGTCCATGGGGTCACTACACTCCACCAAGGCCATGAGGGTTTGGGTCATTAAATCAGCCTGCCAACCCACCACCACAGCGTTTTTCAAACCTTCTACTTTGGAGAGAACCCCTTCTATGGTGTCCTTACTAATAGTCAAGGGAATGTCTAGTATAAGCACGACATGATGGGAGTCAACCTCCTGCCCCGTACACCACTCCACCAACTGGTGCACAATTACTTCTGCTGGTGTGGCCATATTCCAGCAACAATGATTCTAATGTCAGACCACTGGGGGTGCTAATCCCAGTGTTGGTGCCTCCAAGATGTAACCCCTGCCTGCTTGGCTAGTTGCAGGTTAAGGGGCATGGGTACTGAAACGGATGCCTCCACCTGGAGTACAGGGTTTTTATTAACAAGGCTAACCTAGATACAGCCCTCCAGGACACTGTAACCCCCCCCTTCCCCTCTAGTGACCTAGACCATATGCAACAAACACTTTCACGGTAGCCTCCATTCAGCATACCATTCCCCACACTGTTTGTACTTACCACCAGGGCTAGTTCCACCAGTTCGACCCTGGAGACCCCCTGTAAAACAAGGTTAGGCACAGCAAATAACACAGTACAGTGCTTTTGGTACAAACTGGAACCACAGTCAGATTAAATGCAAAAAGAGTTAGATCTGATTTATTCAGGGGAATTAAACAATGGAAGGGCGTAATCAGGTTGATTGATTCAAAAACTGATCTAGTCAGGCAATTATACATGCACTTTTTTTTCCAATGGTTTAACCAGGTGAGACACACTAAGCTGAAAGCTTTTTTACAGGTGCAAGCTGGGAGCACAGGGAAGTTAAGTGACTTGCTCAGGGTCACAGAGTATATGCAAGTGGGGGCTGTGGGATTCAAACCCAGGTCTCCAGATTTACAGCTCAGAGCCTTAAACCACTGCACTATACTTCCTCCTTTTAGTCCATTCATAGTCACATGGCTCTGGGTACCCAGTTGGAAGTAAGGTGGGCTAGCCTGGAATGTTGCCTGGGGTAGGCTGGCGTCGCAGCTGGTTGGTGCCCTGTGGTCAAAAGAAAAAAAAGCATGCACAACCACACATAATTTGTAATCCAGAGCCTGAAGGCTCAGTTTGTGAAAGGAAAAACAACAATGCAATCAGATGACAAAACTTGAGATTTAGCTGTTGTTGCAGGGAGCCACCCTGATTGTTACTCATGCTACCCAATGCAAGACACAGGAGGGATGAGATGGAGACTGCAGGTTGACAACTAGTGCATGTGGGAGAAGCAGGGCCCTCACGAATCACTGAGGTGTCATTCCTGTTTGAGATGTTGAGCAGGGGGCTGATCCCCGGGCGAGTCTCTCGACGTTGGTGTTCTCTGCACCTGAAGTAGCTGGCTGGGCCAGTGTGGCAGGGCCCAGGCTGGGTAAAACAGTTCAGAAATCAGTTCGGGAAGGCTGGATGCAGCTTCCAGCAAGCGTGGCACAATTAAACAGTGGAGAACCAAATCGCGACCCACTAACAGCACACAGCACATTTATAGTAAAGCAATCACCATACCACAAAGCGGATAGCAGTCCAGCAGCAATATCAGTGTCTCTGAGCAAAACCGGGAGTTCTATGGTGAATGGATGTCCTGACAGGCCAATCGCATACAGCAAATCTTCGGTCTTCTTCAGGTTTAAGCCTGGTCACACTTCAGTGGCTTTTCTCTCACTCAATTCGGATACAGTCTGGAGTACTAAGCCTTTCAAAGGATTCCCTCTAGAGGGACTGCAGACAGACAGGCCAGACTCTGCCTTTCCACCAATCTCCTGCATGAACTACACAAGAGCTGCTGCTTGAATCACTGAAGCTGTTTACGCTGCAAACTCTAACTACAGACTGACTGACTGCAGCAGGCCGCATGGGAATTTCCCTTCGGTCCAAAAGGTTCTGGTTGGTTGATCCATCTGTCTGTCAAAGCAAGGGCTCCCCTTCCAGGTCTGTTCTGGTGCCAAAATGTAAAAAAGTACAGCTACGTAAGAACTTACTGTAACAGTAGATCTTCAAGAGAAGCTCTTGCAGTAGGTAATTACATATAGGACTGACGTCGGCAGGCGGCAGGACCCCACGGAAAAATTTCTAGCTAGCAGTCCCTGGTGAGGAACCGCCCCATGTCAGGTGACCGGCGTCAGGAGACGTCGATATAAAGGGGCGGTCCCTGACGCCCGCCTTCCAGTTCTTTTCCGCCACAGACCAGAAAGGCTAGATGAGAGAGGAGTGGATATTTCCATCACTGGAAAAGGAGCTGAAAAAGCCTAGGGGGATGGAGGGTGGGAAGGTATTGCCTACTGCAAGAGCCTCTCTCAAAGATCTACTGATATGGTAAGTTCTTATGTAACTGTACTATCTCACTTCAAGAGGACTCTTGCAGTAGGTAATTACATATAGGACTGAATCCCAAGCAGTCTTGAACAAAGAGAGGCACCAGGAGGAGGAAAACTACTCCAAGAAGCCGTTCTAGCTGTGCAAGCCTCAAGATAAGAGGCCTTGCAGAACAGCCAGCCCGAAGCCTGCTCTACGGTGAGAGGCAACATCCAAACTGTAGTGTTTAGTAAAGGTATGAATGGAAGTCCAGGTGGTGGCAGTGCAGATGTCTGCCGCAGACACATTTTTGAAACAAGCCGCTGAGGCAGCTACTCCTCTGGTGGAGTGGCCTCTTACCTGACCCGGGAGGGTCTTGTATTTGTCATAACAGAATGTGATGCAATGAGCCAACCACTTAGATAGGCATTGCTTAGAAACAGCATTGCCTTCCCTTTTATGAGGAAAAGAGACGAACAATTGATCAGTCTTTCTGAGATCCTTCGTCCTGTTGGTGTAGTATCTCAGAATCCGGTGAACATCCATAGTACAGAGTAAATACTCCCCTGGATTAGAGTACTGCATAAAAAAGGTGGGTAACTCTATGGACTGATTTAGAGTAGACTCTGCTACTATTTTAGGGAGAAACTTAGGGTTCGTGCGAAGAGCGACACATTCCTTGTGAAAAATCAAGTATGGAATTTTACACATCAGGGCCTGGAGCTCGGAAATTCTCCGAGCGGAAGTAATGGCCACCAGGAAGAAAGTCTTCCATGAAAGGAACTTCAAATCCGCAGAAGCTGCCGGTTCGAAGGGAGGCAGAGTAAGTTTCTCAAGAACAAAGTTCAAGTCCCAAGGGGGAGCAGGAGTACAGATAGGGGGTCTCAGATGGAGAACCCCTGTGAGAAAGGTCTTAGAGCCCTCCAACTGAGCGAAAGTTTTATCTGCAAAGCGGACATGATAGGCCGAGATGGCCGCCATGTGTACCTTCAGAGAAGAATGACTGAGACCCAGGTCAAACAGATGACGCAGATACTCCAGCAGAAGCCCCGCTGAACAGGAGAAGGATTCCGCGTTCTTGGAAGCAGCCCAGATAGTGAATCTTTTCCACTTCATGGCATAAGTGGATCTAGTGGAAGGTTTTCTGGCCTCCACAAAAATCTCCGCCACTTGGGGAGACACCCCAAAACGGGATTGAGCTAAGTCTGCAGGAGCCATGCGTGCAGCTGAAGGGATTTGAGGCCTGGATGGACCAGGATCCCCAATCCTGGGTCAGTAAACTTCGAGATAGAGGAAGAGGAAGAGGATGATCCTCTGAGTATTGTTGTAGAAGAGAGAACCAAACTTGCCTGGGCCAGAAAGGAGCAATCAGAATCATTCGTGCTCCTTCTGAAGCTAGTTTCTGCAAGACTCGTGGGATAAGTGGAACTGGGGGAAAGACATAGACAAATCTGTCCTTCCAGTCTACAGACAGAGCATCTCTCCAGAAAGCGCCTCGCTCTGGAATGAGCGAGCAGAAGATGGGATGCTTTGCGTTTAGAGGGGATGCGAACAGGTTGACCTGTGGTGTTCCCCAAAGTCGGAAGATACTGTCTAGGACTCCTTGGTCCAGTTCCCACTTATGAGTCAGAGCAGAAGAGTGACTTAGCTTGTCTGCCAGGGTGTTGTCGACTCCTTGAACGTGAATTGCTGTGAGGTGAAGGTCGTGTTGTGTTGCCCAATCCCAGACCCTCATTGCCTCCCTGCAAAGAGGGTAGGACCGAGTCACTCCCTGTTTGTTGATGTACCGAACCACGCATATGTTGTCCGTCTGGACAGCTAGGTGGCCGGGAAGGATGTATTGGTGAAGGGCTTGGAGAGTGTACAACACTGCCTGGTGTTCGAGCACATTGATATGGAGAGCTTGTTCGAGCTTGGACCAGGAGCCCTGGGTCCGATGAGGGCCTAGATGGGCTCCCCAACCTTCACCCAAGGCTTCTGTGGTTAGAGTCTGGGAGGGGGAAGGATGAAAGAAAGGAACTCCTCGAAACAGGTTCTCTCGAACCATCCACCATTGCAAGTCTTGAAGCATTGGCGAGGAGTCCAGAACTGGGTGATCTAGGTCATCCACTAACTGATCCCAGAGCGTACAGTCCACTGAGAGACTCTCATGTGGAGTCGAGCACGAGGAACTGTCGGGATAGCAGCCGCCACGAGCCTGAGAAAGCGAAGGACCAACCTTGCAGAGACCCACCTGCAGCCGGACAGCAGACTTATCTGATTCTGGAGGGTGGATGTCCTGTCCAGTGGCAGGAAGGCCCTGCCCATGGTCGTATCGAGAATCGCCCCAATAAACTGTAGTCTTCTGGGATGGGATCAGGTGAGACTTGGAATGGTTGATGGTAATATCCAGGCAGGCAAAAACCTGCTGAGTAAGGGAGAGGCAGTGCAGGAGTTCCTTCCTGGATGAGGCCGCCAAGAGCCAATCGTCCAGGTACGGGAAAACCTGCACCCCCCCTGGCACGCAGGTGGGCCGCCACCACTGCCAGACATTTGGTAAATACTCGGGGTGCCGAGGATAGACCAAATGGAAGCACCTTGAATTGGTAGTGGTTCCCCTGGAACACAAAACGAAGGTATTTGCGTTGAGATGGGCGAATGAAAATATGCAGGTAAGCGTCCTGCATATCCAGAGCACACAGCCATTGACCCGGCCGGAGGAGGGCAGAAGGCTCTGCAAAGAGAGCATCCTGAACCTTTTGTATTCCACAAAAAGATTCAGGGAACTGAGATCCAGAATTGGTCTGAGATCTCCTGTCTTCTTTGGGACCAGAAAGAAATGGGAATAGTAACCCGTCCCTTGCAGATGAAGGGGGACAGGTTCTATTGCATGTTTCAGCAGTAGAGCTGAAATTTCCTCCTGGACCAAGAGAAGATGTTCCTTTGAATACGATGACTTCAGAGGCGGGTGGCGAGGTGGTTTCTGAAGAAACTCTATTGAGTGCCCTTCTGCGATGAGCTGGAACACCCAATAATCTGTTGTTATCCTCTCCCAGCCCGGAAGGTGGAGGGAAAACCTCCCTCCTACTGGTTCCTCCAGGGAGTCTGGAGGCTGTGGGAGAGGGAAGGAGTCAGGTGGTGTGGGGCAGCGCCGCAGCTGAAGCAACCGCTGCTTTTTTGGGTGGGGGGGCTTAGCAGCTGTGGGGGCCCGGCGTTTTGTGGCCCACCTTCCCTGGGGTTTCGCCTTGGGCCAATTCCGTCTGCGAAAGGGACGGCGCTGCTGCTGATGGGGGCGGTACATGGAATTGACAGACTTCAGTGCCACCCTCTTCTCTTGCAAATCGGTGATGATGTCCCTGACATCACCGAAAAGCACCGACTTCCGGAAGGGCGCTTCCTGGATAGCAGATTGCACCTCCGGGACCAACCCTGACATGCAGAACCAAGCATGATGTCGTAGGCCTACGGCAAAAGCTGAGCTCTGTCCAGCAGTGTCCACTGCATCGTATGTCGCAGGAAGCATGTGTCGACTGGCTGAACGTGCAGAGCGGACAAAATCAGCCAACTTCTGCTTGACTTGAGAGTCTGGCAGGGAGTCCAATTTGGTTTCCACCTGAGTCAGAGTGGCCTTCTGGTAGTCCCCCATATGGCCAACATAATTCAGGGCCCTAATCCCCAGTGTGGAGGAAGCAAAGATCTTCTTCCCATACTGGTCCAGAAGGTGGGATTCTTTGTCAGGTGGCAATGAGCTGAGGTGTTTTGGGTTGTCCGACCGGCTGTGAGCGGTGCTAATCACAACCGAGTTGGCACAAGGGTGAGAATCTAGGAAATCAACACCCTCTGGAGCCTGATATAGCCTATTCGACTTCCTTGGAAGTAGGGCTAAAGCCGACGGCTGTTTCCATATGGTGGTGACGAGGTCGGCATGAGGCTCTATCCAGGGTGGCACCAAGGTAGGAGCTGTCACAGGCAGATCCAGATGTTCAGCGAGTTTCAGATGCTGAGGATCTGGTTCCAAGGAGTGCCACTGATGAACCTCCTGGATTTTCCTAAGCAATTCCGTAAAAGAAGGATCTTCCGGAGGAGACTTCGGAGGAGTCCTTGGCCTGGGCTTCGATGGAGAGCGTGGCTCGTCGTCCCTCTCGGAGCAACCGTCGGAGGAATCCGAGGAGGAAAGGGGGAAGAGGAGGAGGAAGAGGAAAAATACTCCCTTTCCCGACCTGGGGGAGGAACGGACCCCTTGGGAAGCCCCCAGGGAAGCATGTCCTGCCCCTCTCTTTACCCAGATGGAAGAGCCCTGGAGTCCGGAGGTGGTGAGGGAGTGTGCCACCTCGGACGTACAGGAACCTGAGACAGCACCGTCATCAGTAGGCGGCTCTCGACCTTGCTGGTGAGCTGAGCCTTGACCTCAGCCCACCAGGAGGCCAGAGTCTCCTGCAGGTCCACCGGCAGCTGTGGGGGTGGTGGAGGAGGAGGAGGCGGGTGATAAGGATATGGGTTGTACCCGTATGGAGAGTATCCAAAACCCGGCTGTGGAAGGCCCGGGGTTGGGTATTGTGGTGTTGGGTACTACGGCGTCGGAAAGACCGCTCCGGTACTGTGGCGCGGATACTGTGTCCAGTGCGTCGGCATCGGATAGGACGAGGTACCTGGGAGCGGGGTAGCTGCCAGAGCAGATGGCCCGGCCGGCAGCTCATGGGCAGATCCCACATTGGAGGGCCGGAGGCAGAGGGCCCGACAGTGGGGGACACCGAGGCGGGATGTCGCCGGATCGGTGGAACCGGCATCAGGGCTGGTGTCAGAGGTACTGGGCGTCGAAGGAACCAGTGTCGGGGCCGAGCGCCCAGAGCCGACAAGTCAGATCCGGGCGCATCACCAGGGGACGGTCTGGTCCCCAGCATCGCTTCGGGATGGAGGGGAAAATCCTGGTCGGGCTTGGGGACTCTGGTCCCTGGATGGCAGCGAAGGCTGTGGAGAACCGGGGATGACGGATGTGGGGGGTCTGTCGTCGGTTCCGTCGCTGACTAGATGTCAGGCGAGCTGACATGCAGCTTTACGGCGAGCTCCTGGCGGGCGCTGGAGGAGCCAGTGTCTGAAAACTTATGGGAGAGCCTTCACGGAGGCAGGCCAAGGAGAGGATCGGCCTGGTTCCCGTGGAGGAGGCCGCAAGGCCGCGCCCTGAAGGGTTGTCGCTTACCAGCCTTCTCCCGCACATACGCGGAGGGGCCAACGCCCGACTTACCGGAGTCACCCATGCCAGTAGGCCACGTGCCTGCGGCCAAACCGGGGGTGGAGGCCTCCAATTGCCCGGAGGTGCCCGAAAGGCCTGAGCGCGAGCCAGACAGGCGGGCCGACACCCCCTCGGAAACCTCAGAGGCGGCTGTCGAGGAGCGGTCCCCGGAGAGGACATTACCTGTGTCCCGGAGGCTCCTGAGGGAGACGCGGTAGAGGAGCCCTTGTCCCTGTGCCTCTCCTTAGCTTCTTCTTCCGATGGCCTTCAGGGGAAGTGGACGCCTGCCTCAGTTTTTTGAGCTCCTTCTCCATTGAACTCATCTTTTTCTTCAAAATATGGGCTTCCTGGGATTGCTGCCGCCTTTTCCGGATAGCCATGTTGAAGCTGAGGCAGTGCTGGCACTTCTTGACCAGGTGATCGGGGCCTAGGCAGAACAGGCACAGGGAATGGCCATCCTTGTGCGGTAGTTGTGCGCCGTACGAATTGCACTTATTTTTGTGCTTGGAGGGTGTAGGGGATGACATACACCAACAATGGTACCTGACGTTAGTCGAAAAAAACAAATTACTTCAGCAAGACCGATGAAGATTGGGCTGACGAAGCACAAACTTTTCCACGAGGCACTGCACAAGCTAACGGTGGGAAAGAACTGGAAGGCGGGCATCAGGGACTGCCCCTTTATACCGACGTCTTCTGACACCGGTCACCTGATGTGGGGGCGGTCCCTCACCAGGGACTGCTAGCTAGAAATTTTTCTGTGGGGTCCTGCCACCTGCCAACGTCAGTCCTATATGTAGTTACCTACTGCAAGAGCCCTCTCGAAGTAAGATTTACAATTCCTACAGAAATGTGCTCTCACATGACCCCTGGGGACAGGCTCCATTTTAGAGTCCCCAAAGGTACTGAATGGGGCTGACTGGCAGTCCAAAACCAAAATGGGGGTGCAATACATAAAGTCCATCCTGCAGAGAAGGCAGGTTAAACAAACTACAATACTATTGCCATGCTAATAGATAATCAGCACATTAAGTACAGCTTCTAATAGTGCTCCCTCTGCGCAAATAGCGATGGCAGAACGGAGCGATTATCTGACAGCCCAGGTGGGACTCAAGCATAAAAACACTCAGCCCCTCCCAGATGAAATAAGCACCATGTTATTGGCAGCTCTTAAAGAGACAGAGCACAGAGGCATTAAGGCACTCTCTCACACAAACACTTTTAAAGTGCTAAGACACAGGATACCAGCCTGGCAGTGGGCATTTAGGCACACCCAAGGAAGACTTTTGGGAACCCCTATTTGTAGTGGGGTTACATGTGTTTGGGATTTTATATGCGTATGTTTTTATTTACTGTTCCTGTTCTGCTACTTATATATGTATGTATTTGTAATTTTATTGTAAGGGCGCTCTGAGCTTTTGGGGAAGGGCACCCCAAACAAATAAAATCTAATACTACTACTACTACATTTGGGGGGGGGGTTGAGTCAATCAGTGGTGTAGGGCAGGTCAGCACCCAAAGGAATGAGCAGAAGCAAGTCTACAAGGAGAGTCCTGGTGGTTGGGACTCAATGATTAAGGGTGTAGAAGGGATAAAAGGGGGCTGGAAAGAAAGGGGATGATCAGGTTCCTTCCAGGTGCATCAGTCATCTCGGATACATTCAAGGTAGGGAGGACGGCAGAGAGGGCGCTTGGGGAGCTGGGTGTGGCTGCTGGTACACCTGGGTACCAATGATCTGGCAAACCAGTATGTGGAGATGGTGAAGCGGAAATTTCGAAGACTGGGAGACAGCTTGGCAGCACACTCGGCCTCCCTGGCCTTTTCTTAGGTGCTCCCTGTATGGGGCAGAGAAGGGAAGAAGGACAGAATTAGGAGGGATGAGATAGAGGAGTTTAATGGTTAGCTTAAGGAATGGTGTCAGGAGAAGGGGTATTGCTTTGTTGGGGAAGTTCTGGGTCAGGAGGCTCTTCATGGGTGATGGACTCCACCTGACAAAAAAAAGAGGCCTGTGCACTGGGGCAGAAGTCTGATGTCTATATAGTTTGTTTAAACTGACTGCTGGGAAGACTGGGGCCAGGGGAACCACACAACAGGTGAGAAAAAGGGGATCTTACATAGTACTCCCCCACATCTGGAGGCTAGTAGCAGCTGAGAGGGTATAAACAGGGATGAGGTACAATCTGGGGCAGGTAAGGCAACATTAGAGAGAAGGAACACAAAGTGTACAAACGCCAAGAAAAACAAAAGGCTAAGAGAACATGGCAAACACAAGGGTCATAGAAAGGGGAATAACAAAGTGAGATAAGGGGTTAGATGGAAGGGAGAATGCATTAATGCCAGCAGCCTGGGTAATAAAATCAGCAAGCTACAGGCACTGATGGCAGACACAGAGGTAGACCTTGTGGCCGTCATAGAAATGTACGTCTGGGACCTGACGATTCATGGGTGCTCATTGTTCAGGCCGTTTAGAGGAAAAGGCAGAAGGGGAGGAGTAGCCCTCTATGTCAAGGATAGCACTAAGGTTGCAGAGGACGGGTGCATCAGGGGTAATAGGGAGTCAGAGTCGCTGTGGGTGCAACTCACGGCCGCCTCAAGCAAGAAGCTACATTTGGCGGTGCTCCAGGCCTCCAGGGCACGAGGAAGAAAAGGTAGAGAGCTCGGAGAAGAACTGGAAAGGGGGTTAGTAAAGGGGGAAGTACTGGTAGTAGGTGATCTGAACCTGCCAGATACTGACTGGGATGTTTCAATGGCCATGAGCACCAGAAGTCAGGCTTCGCTGGATGTACTCCAAGACTGTCTCCTGGTACAGCTAGTTAAGGAACCCACCAGGCAGACTGCCATTTTCAACTTGGTGCTCAACAACTTAGAGCTGGTAGGAGCAGTGAGAGTAGGGAAGCCACTAGGATCAGTGACCGTAACTCCATTTGTTTTGAACTGGCCCCTGAGACTGGAAAACCCCAAACGAGAACTACAAGTCCCTAATTTTAGGAGGGCGAACTTTAGCAGGCTGAGGGAAGTGATCAGGGAAAGTAAGTCAGGGTAGACAGTTTAGATGAGTAGGAAGAGAGATAGGGATAATAAAAGGGATCATTCTCAAGGTATCCAAGTTATGCATGAGAATGTAGTAAGTTCCAGAGACCATTATGATTCTTGGCAAAAGTCATGGAACAGCGGAGGCTAAGAAAAAGACTTTCTACAAGTACAAAGAAAAGCGGGGTGGAAGAACGGGGAGAATATTTACTGAGAAATAAGGAGGCAAAGATGGTGGTTAGGGAAGCAAAAGCAGACACAGAGCTGCATATTGCAGAAGGAGTCGCGAGCAGAGAAAAGCATTTTCTTCCCCAATATAATAAGGAAAAAAGAAAGAAAAGAGGAAGAATTGATAAGTTATCAGAGAGGGGTTGGGTGATAAAAGAGGACGGGCAAAAGGCTGTTGTCCTTTATAATGATTTCTGCTCGGTTTTAGTCAGGGAGGAGGGTGGGCCCTTGCCCGAGAGATGCATCAAAGTGGCTGATAAAGAGATCTGAGAGATGAGGGAGCCAATATTTACAAATGGCAGGGTCAAGAAAGGGCTTGTGGCCCTAAAGATAGATAAGGCCCCGGGACCAGATGGACTGCATCTAAGGGCACTCAACGAACTGGTTGTAGAACTGGCTGAACCCAGATACGACTTTTCAACTGCTCACGGAGGACAGGGATAGTTATGAATGACTGGAGGGTGGCGGATGACATTCTGCTCCATAAAGGGAGGAGGCCGGGACAAGGAACAAGTGGGAACTACAGACCTGTAAGTCTCACCTCCATTGTATGAAAGCTAATGGAATCACTGATCAAAGAAGACCTCCTGGACTACCTGGAGACCAACGGTCTCTAGGACAGGAAACAGCATAGGTTCATGGCATAGAGGTCCTGTAAGACAAGCCTGATAGTTTTGATTTGGTGCCCCACAGATGCTTGCTGAAGATGGAGGATCTGGGTGCAGCTAAGGACATAGTTAACTGAGTAGGAAACTGGTAGGCAGCAGAGGGTTGTGGTCAACGGAGGTCAAATAAGAAGAGGGGGAGGTCATGAGCGGGGTGCCAAAGGGATCTGTCCTGGGCCCAGTCCTCTTCAATATGTTCATCAGCAACACTGGAGAAGGTATCTGGGGAAGGTTGTGTCTCTTTGCATATAACACTATGCTCTGTGGGAGGGTGGATAGTGATGAGGGAATTGGAGAAATGCAGAGTGACTTACAAATGCTAGAGGGATAGCCTGAGGTTTGGCAGTTGAAATTCAATGCCAAAAAGTGCAAAGTGATGCACCTAGGCAATAAGAACCTCAGGACAGTTTACTGGATGAGTGGGGTGAGACTTAGCAGTACAGCTGAGGAACATGACCTAGGAGTTACCATCAGTGACACCCTCCAGCAGTCAAGCCAGTACAAGGCCTATAGCAAGGCAAGCAGGATGGCTGGGGTGTATAGGGAGGGGTACTGATAGCAGGAGGAAGGGGGTAATACTACCCCTTTATAGATTTTTAGGGGTCTATGTGATAATGGCAAACGCCTAAAGGCTCTCACCGTTATCGCTCAGTCAGTGCCAAACACATTTTCGGCACTCTGATAACCCCGGCGCACCAGCACAATGGCGCCAGGACATATTTTTACTGCTTTCTGTGGGGGGTCTGCGCCCACCCCCCCCCTCACAGAGGGCTTCACCCCTCCTACTTAAGGATTCTCAACTCCAGGGGGGTGCATGTCGGGGGGGTGAAAGTAATAAAAATGAAAAGGTTCAGGCTGGGCACAATAAAAATCGCACCAGCGCCCGGACCCAAACCCGGTACCTCAGCCACCCCATCCACTAGCCTATCCCCCAAAACCATGACGCAGCTTGACCAGCAACTGCAGTGCCACTCCCTACAGCCTCTCCACCCCCTCCCAGCCCATGCTCGCCGTGCTCACTCCCACCCATATGTATAGCGGCATTCAGTTGCCTAGTTCGCCCACCCCCTCATTTGGTCACCCTACCTTTCTGTCGCCAAGAGTGGATCACACCGGGAAGGTGTCGCCGTAATGGACAGTGCCCTTCCTCATGCGCCCACTTCACAGGTTACCGATTTTTAGTGATGCCACACCTGGAGTACTGTGCCCAGTTCTGGAGCCTTCACCTCAGGAAGGACAGGGACAGGGTGGAGATGGTGCAGTGCAGGGTAACAAAAATTTCATTCAGGGCCAACAGGGCAGGTCTTATGAGGAGCGCCTCAAGGAACTGAACATGTACTTGCTGGAGACCAGAAGGGAAATGGGGGGGATATGATAAAGACCTTCACATTCCAGAAAGGATTAAACAAGGTGACCTGTGAGGATCATGCTAGTTCGAGGTCATGAGAGAATCAGATGAAACAGACAGGAGGGAGGTTCAGGAGGGACAAAGGAAGTATTATTTTACAGAAAGGGTCATGGAGCAATCTGTCAACCAGCTGAAGTGGTGGGCTCTAAAATAGTTGATGGTTTCAAGCACAGTTAGGACAGGGTGTAGGGTACAGCGGTCACTTGGGGCAATAGAATTGGGAAGGAGAATGGGGGAAGAAGTGGGTGGGCTTAGACCATGGATGGACAGTAGGTCCAAAGGTTAGGTAGGGAACTTGGGCAGACTGGATGGACCATGGGTCTTTTTTTGCCATGACTATTTGTGTTTCTAATACAGTAGCTAAGTTGCAGTCTAGGGGCAATCACAGGGCCCTAACCCCAGAGCTGCATTTTGCACATGGGGTATAAGGGGAAGGGGGTCGGAGAAATTGCAGGAGTGGGTAGAGAAGTCACAAAAGAGGATTTTGAGAAAATTGGGAAAGAAGATGGAAGGGGACAGATCAAATAATCTGACTCTCAATATGCCCCACCCACAATCTAGAAACTGTAATGGAGAAAAAGTTTGAAAAGAATTGAAGAGTTTGAATTATACCTTATAGTTTCTACTTGTCTTATCACCCCTTTTCTACCCAACCTCTTACACATCTCTCCCCAACCCCGACTTTCTCCCCACAAGGTCTTACTACCTCAATCCTACCTACTTACATGCTCCCTCTTTGGTGTCAAATTCTTTATGTTCTAGCCAGTTCTGTAGAATAGAGTTGATGCCTAGATCGATAATCAATTGTTATATGTGCACTTACCTTTGTTGTGCTTTGATATGTGAAATGTCTGTATTATCTCCTGGTTACACTAATTGCTCAAACCGTTATCCATTTTTACTATATCCATAAATGCTATCGTATAATATGCACTTACTTTCACTTCTAATATGAAGTGCATCGGAATGTTTCTCCGGTCACCTCAAATTGCTCAAATTGTTATCCATTTTAATTGTATCCCTAATATGTTATACTCCTATATTGTACTGTACCATCATTGTTTTTTCTTGTTGATGTTGTAACCTCCTGGGTCGTGCCTGAAAATATTCACTTTTGTGTCTAGTGCACTTACCTGGTTATGAAAAACTAAATAAATAAATAAGTAATTGGGGAAAAAGACAGAAGGGTAGCTTAGCATCTCTCAGTAACATTGGTACTTTAATAAAAACACTTGCAGTGGGTGACCTGTAGAATAGTATAGAACAATTACATAAGAATTTACTGTAATAGCAGATCTTCAAGGGGATCAGTCATCAGGTCACACCGTAGGAACTTCACCGTCGAAGAAGCAGGATCCACATGAAAGATTTTCAGCAACACAACTGGGGCCACCCACACTAACGTCGTCTGCTGACATCAACCACCATATAAAGGCATTAGCAGCCCTGCTCCCTCCTCAGTTCTTTCCCCTGGAGACAAAGGGAGCATAGCTCTAGCCATGGGGGACCGAGGAAAGAGAGGGGTGAACAGGCCTATAAGAAAGGCTGGATATACCAGATAGCCAGTTCCAGTAAAGAGCCCCAAAAATGGGGATGGAGGGAAGGAAGACTGATTGAGATCCCCTTGAAGATCTGCTGTTATGTTAAGTTCTTACGTAACTGTTCTATCTTCTTCGGGGGTATCTCAGTTATCTCAGTCATCAGGTCACACCGTAGGAATGAGTCCCAAGCAGTTACAGATTCAAACAGACAGTCTGGGAGGAATGCCAACCTTAAGCTTAAGACAGGAAGCCCTGCAGCACAGTCCTGCCAAATCCTGCATGGGCCTAGAAGCAATGTCCAGACTGTAAAGCTTGGTGAATGTATAGACGGTACTCCAGGTGGCAGCTGCACAAATGTCAGTGGCTGAGACCCTTCAGAAACAAGCCACAGAGGTAGCCATGCATCTTGTGGAATGAGCTTTGATCGCTCCAGGCAATTCTTTGCCATACTTGTAGCAGAACACAATGCAATTAGCCAACCATTTAGATTATTGTTTAGAAACCTGAACACCCTCTCTACCTGGAGCAAAAGAAACAAACAACTGCTTCGACTTTCTACATTCCTTGGTTCAGAGCAGGTAATATTTCAAAGTTCTGCGCATGTCTAACGCGTGGAGCAGTGCTTCCTCTGGATTGGCATGCTCTGGAAAATAAACAGGAAGGTGGATAGATTGGTTCAGGGCAAACTCAGACACCACAGGGAGAAACTAAGGATTTGTGCGCAAAGACACTGCCTTTGTGAAAAATCAAATAAGGCTCCTCACACCACAGGGCCTGAATCTCTGAAATTCTTCTAACAGAAGTAATAGCAACTAAAAATAACACTTTGCAGGAAAGAAAGCATAGCTCAAAAGGTGTGGCTGGCTGAAAGGGAGATGGTCAACTTCTCCAAAACAAAATTAAAATTCCAATCTGGGACAGGAGAACAGATTGGGGGTTTCAGATGCAGGATGCCCCTCAAAGAGATATGGGAAACATCCAGCTGAGCTATAGTACGGTCACCCACAGGCTCATGAAACGCCAAGATAGCTGAAAGGTGTACCTTGAGGGTGGAGCACTGGAGACCTGAGTCAGAGAGATCAGGCAATCCAGGATCTGGCTCACTGGACAGGTGAAAGGGTCCAGATTATGCTTGGCAGCCCATAAGGCAAACTGCTTCCACTTCATGGCATAAGTGGCTCAAGTGGAAGGCTTCTGAGTGGCCACTAGGACATCCACTACTCTACTGTATACCCAAATCTGGTGATGGCTACGTCCTCAGGAGCCAAGCATGCAAATGGAGGGACCTGAGGTTGGGATGGACCAGGGTCCCCTGAACCTGTATCAGCAGATTCCTGCAAAGGGGGAGAGGGACCAGAGGTTCCTCTGCCAGCTGCTGTAGTAATGGAAACCAGATCTGAAGAGGCTAGAATGAAGCTACCAGGACGATGCTAGACCCCTCCATCAGCAGTTTGATTAGCACCCTCTGAATCAGCAGAAGTGGAGGGAAGGCGTAAAGGAACTTCCAGTTCCAGGAGAGGGACAATGCATCTTGCCAGAAAACTCCAGGCCCTGGATCTAGTGAACAGATATTGGGCAGTTTTGCGTTGAGTGGGGACGCAAAAAGGTCCAACTCTGGATGACCCAATCTGTAGAACAGATCTTCTGCGACGGATGAGAGAAGTTCCCACTATCATGCATGCTGGACTGAGTCTGGCTGAGGCTGTCCACCAGAGTGTTTAGCACTCCTGGGGCATGAACCATCAAGTGGGTCAGGCTGTGATCTAACACCCAATACCACACTCTCATGGACTCCGTGCATAGGGGTATGAAAGTGTTTCCCCCTGCTTGTTGATTTAGTACACTACACTGAGGTTGTCTGATTGAATCATCAACTGGCCCAGACGAATTAGGTTCTGAAAAGCCTGCATGGCATACAGAACTGCCCACATCTCCAGGACATTGATATGCAGGGAGGTTTTGGTTTGGGACCAACAGTCCTGAGTTTGAAAGGGACTCAGATGAGTCCCCCAGCCCAAACCAGACGCATCCGTGGTGAGGATCTGCTGGGGGGAGGAGATTTGGAAGGGCACCCCTTGCAGCAGGTTGGAGGGGTCCATCCACCACTGGAGCACACTGTGGACAGGGGAGAAGACCAGCACTAATTGATCTAGCTTGTCCGTGCATTGGTCCCACTGTACATGGAGAGTCCACTGGAGGATGCGCATGTGGAGCCTGGCCAGTGGAACAGTGGGAATGGCAGCTGCCATCAGCCCCAACAGCTTCAGATACACCATGGCAGACGTATAATGGCTCTGGGACACCTGAGCCTGGGCAATAAAGCACTCTGTCCTGTTTTGAGGCAGGAAAGCCATCCCCTAGATGGAATCTAGAACCACCCCTATGTATTGAAGCCTTTGGGACAGAACCAGAACCAACTTGGGCAGGCTGACTGTGATGCCCAGGGAGAGGAACAACTGAAGAGTTCTCTCTAGAGTCCCCAGGAGATGTTCCTTGGATGGGGCCTTTAGGAGCCAATTGTTCAGGTAAGGAAAAATGTACATTCCCTCCATTCTGAGGGCTGCAGGTACTGCTGCTAAGCACTTGGTAAATACCTCTGGCACATAGGATAAGCCAAAGGGCAGCATTTTGAACTGGTAATGCTTGCCCTGGAAATGAAACCGGAGGAACCCCCTGTGAGGGAAAAAAACACCAAGATGTGCAGGTCAGCATCCTGCATGTCCAGAGAACACAGCCAGTCGCCTTTCTTGATAAGGGGCATGAGACCAGGTAAAGTTGCCATTCAGAACATTTTGCACTGGACTTACAGACTGAGGTCTAAGATAGGCCTCAGATTTCCAGCCTTTTTTGGGGACCAGGAACCTGGAATAAAACCCCTTGTTTCTCTGGCACCTCACACAGGCTCAGTGGTCTGTTTGCACAGAAGGGACTGTACCTCCTCCTAGAGAACAGCCAGGTGGGCTGGGGGGTAGTTGGAGGGCAAAGGAGTTGTCTCTGGGGGTGGCTTGGTGAGCTCCAGAGTGTGACCTTTTTCTATGATTTCAAGAATACAGACCATAGAGGGCCCGCAGGAGGTGCTTGCTAACATCTTCAGTGGTCTGCAAGCATTTGAGAGCCTCCTGCTACTGCGTACCTTCTGGGAGGGCCTGGGCAGTGGCCTTGCCCTTCTTTTAGTTAATATTCTCGTACTTTACCATATGGAACAGGTAACTGGCAATCCTCAACCTAAGGGTGGAGAAGACATAAACCTTCTTGCCCCAAAGATCAATTCTGCGTGACTCTTTGTATGGGGGAGGAAGCTAAGGTGCTTGGGCACCTTAGACCTGTCATGAGCTGCCTTAATGACCACTGAATCTGTTTCAGGCAGGGCAGCATAATCAGGAAACCCCTGGAGGGCATGGTAAAGATTATCTGCCCAACGGGGTAAAGCTGACACAGTGTCAGGCCTGTGTGTAGTAGCATTCTGCAAAGCAGGCAAAATAGGAGGATGATCTTGGTAGGAGACTCTGGGATCGCCAGGAAATCCATCAAATCCTTTATGATGGCATCCTCCTTCTCAGTATGGAAACCCATAGCTGAGGACAACTGTTTCATAATATTGAAAAAAGGTAGGGTCCTGTGGAGGAGACCTAGGAGTGCGTTTAACAGAATCCTCACTGATTGAGGAAACTGTGGCTCTGTCTGAGGTAAGAGGTTCTTCTTCCTCCTCTTCTTCGTCAGGAAGAAGAAGGTCAGGGTGGTACTCACCCTTGATGCTGACCTCTTCCAAATCAACGTCCGATGTGTGAGGCATCGACGGCGATCCGCAGTGGGCAGCCCATGGCCATCGAGGAGGGGTCGACAACAGTGCTGCCGTCGATGGCACAGGTGACGCAGGCCTGTATGCACCAAGCATGTGGACAGTCACTGAGGTGAATTTAGTCAAAATCTCACTGAGGTTGACAACTGTCGAGGACTGCATTGATGGGGAAGGGGGTGACAGCGCAGGGAGCAATGACCCACCTGATGAGCCTTGAGAACCCGAAGAGCCTGTTGCCCGAGTGCCGGGGATGGGATCAGGCCTTAACAGAAAGGCTGAAGGGCCGTGTCCTGAGTATTGGTCAGAGGCGCTGTCAGTATGTGTCTGAAAGACACAGCAACCTGGACAGCAGACTTCTGCATTGGCACAGCCGCAGTCAATGAAGAACCCCCGATGAGGAAGAAGAGGCCGTCAGAGAGCAGTCCTGATCTCAGTCTTTTTTGTGACTTCTCCCTGAGCACTTGTCTTGGGCCTTAGCTGCCTGGGAGCTTGACGACCCTGCTGGTGCCTGGGAAGCTGGGACCCCGGAGGAGTCCTGCCCAGAACTAGCTACCTGTTGTTCAATGAGGACATTTTTTCTTTGTATGCTCTTTTTATCCCCACCATCCAGCCACCCACTCCTTCGGGCGGCCATCCCAACTACTGCTCTCCCATTCTTGCCATCTGCCGTCCCCGCTGCCTGAATGACCTGATGTGTCCCTTTCCTCGGGGGGCCCCCTTACCCACGACAGCAACTGAGAGGGGCGATTGAAGTGCCCAAAGGCACTTCCTGACATCTACACCGGGCAGCAAGAATGCAGCTTGGGGCTGTCCCGGCTTCGTGGTGGGGAAGCAGGGTCCATCATCATCATCTGGCCAGCTCAGGTGTCAATTATTGCTGTATTGCCTGCCCACACCAACCCTAATTGGACCCCTTAAGAAAGTGGCGACCTGAAGCAGGGTCGTACAGGGGCATGTCGAGGCTGTACGCCACCTTTGCAGTTCCCCAATCCACCTCCAGGTGCCCAGGGACATTGCCCCCCTCAGGAAGGAATCATCCAATGGATGCTCTGAAATCCCTGCCTGCCAGTCTTTGCCTCTGACACCTGGGCTCAGGGCACAAACCCAGGTCGCCAGCATGCTGAGTGAACCCCTTTGCTCAGCACCATTGAGCCAGCAAGGACATTTTTAAGAGGTTTCTTGTGTCACCTGAGGGTAGTTTGATTAAACTTCTGGCAGAGCTCACAGTTGGGGACTTCGTGGTCAAGCCCAAGACAGCAGACCCAGAGAGTGTATTCATCTGTGGAGGCAATTTTCTTTCTGTAGCAGCAGTGAGGGAAGAGAAAAGCTGGAGGATTAACTCTTAAACAAAATAAAGGAATCCCTTTTAAAAAGAGATTTTAAAGTATTAGGTTGAAAAAGTCATAGGCGAAAACTGGTGTGAAACTGTGTCAGAGCTTCCGTGGAGACCCATGCGAACAAGTCAATGATGGGGAAAGAAGAAAAAATTACTTACCATAGCAATGTTGCTTCTTCTAATGGAGTCTTGCTGTATTCTGACAAGATTTAGTATGACCGACTGGTTCAGCTGCCCCAGAGAGTTAAGAGTTAAACCCTATGCAAATGCATAGAATGTTGAGTTCGAGCTCTGTTTTCAAACCACTGTCCTAGGTACATCTATGTAACTGACCAGATTCTTTACTCTGCTCACCTGTGAAGACGCCTCAGAGACTGCTCCTCAACTTCTTCAGTTGAATTTCGAATATCAACGTTTTTTCAATCTACCGTTTATATTTTTTGCTTTTCAAACCTCTGTCCTGCAGTTACAGGTTAGACTAGTCTAGGTTTAACTTCAATTTTGATAAGTTTTCAGTTTCTAAATGGTTCTTCGTGACCGTGAGGAAACTGAAGATCTTTCTTTCTTTTCTTGCCGTAAAGTGTTATTTAAATTCTATCTTTATTATGTTTGGGTATCCGGTTCAAAGTTTTGGACTAAAAACCAAGACTTTTTCTTGGTTTTTAATGCAGCTGCTAAACCACTTGCTGCCTGAAATGTTGTCTCTCTTTTTACCCGGCCTAACTAAAGCCATCAAGGGTAAATACATTATTAGTTTTTTCCTTATCCGGGCCTGACTAAGCCACTTTGGATAAAAGGTTATTTATTGGATTTGCTTAACCAGCCTAACTAAGCCTCTGGGTTAAGCCCTAAATTTACTGAGGGTTATGTCACTGAAACCCAAGAGAAAAAAACGGTCCCACTGGGTTTCAACACTGCACCAAGTGCGGGGAGCAATTTACTAAGGCTGATCCACACTTAGTGTGTCTATTGCCTTGGGATTGACCACTTGCAATCAGACTGCGAAATCTGTAAACATTTTTCTAAATCTACCCTAGACAGATGTTTGGGTAAACTGAGGGACAGAATGAAGAAACCATCTGAGGAGGTCTGGTCCGGGTCAAAAGACAAACCGGTTGAACTGGTGACAGAACCCTTGGACCAGGATGAAACCTTGTTCAGGGAAAAGACAAGTGAACTCAGCCCCTGATACGGGCCCTGCGAAAAAGACAAGGAAAAGCGGTTCAGAACCACGTAAACAAGCGGTTACGGCTCCGTCCGCTGAGGAGATCGCAAAAGCGTTACGCATTGTCCAGTCATTGCAGCCCAGTTGGGGTGAACTGGCTCAATGACCGGTAACTCTTACCTCAGTTCAGACATCTGTCGGTTCAGTTCCTTCAGGCTTTTTGGATCTGGAGGAATTTTATGAGTCAGAATATGAAGATTATGATGAAGAGGAGGATCTGGGAGAAACTGTG
Organism: Neoceratodus forsteri; assembly: GCA_016271365.2. Taxonomy (NCBI): domain Eukaryota; kingdom Metazoa; phylum Chordata; order Ceratodontiformes; family Ceratodontidae; genus Neoceratodus; species Neoceratodus forsteri. Next base: position 606,352,819 of record CM028138.1, read on the forward strand.
GAGCCTGAGGTTTCTCCTGAACATCCTCAGTATGAGTCTCCACCTCATCCTACAAGAGAATCTACTTCTCATTTTGCATTCATGAGGCAGGTAGCAGAGAATTTGCAGTTGTCTGTCCAGGAGACTAGACAGGAGGAGGAGGAGGAGGAGAAGGAGAATGACTGTAAGGAGATGATGGATCTCCCTGTCTCCCAGGGACTTATGATTCCATTCATAAGTCTCTCAAAAACAGATCTCTAGAATTCTCCAGACCCCAAGTTCTGTTCCTCCAGTGGACAAGAAAATGGACAGCAAATATGTGTTGGCTGGCAATGGCACTGAATTTTTAAGTAGTCACTGCAGTCATGTGGGGGTAGTACAAGCTGCAGCTCATGAAAAAGCTGGCATGTCTCTTGCCTCTCATCCTGATAAGAGCTCAAGGAAAATTGACTCCTTAGCAAAAAAAGGGTATCTAGCTGCCTCCTTGAGTATTTATTTATTTATTTATTTATTTATTTACGTGATTTACCAGGAAGGCATACTGAGCAACATGCTCGATTCCAGATGCGACCTGGGGGCCCAGACCCAGTACATGGCAAATAATTCGAACAAATAAAAGTACAGATATTGTAATAAAGAAACAATAGCAAATGATTTGTACAAATATGATACAACATAACATGTATAACAAGTACTGCAGGTACAGTAGATTACAGTCAGAAATGCACACAATAGGAACAATTACTGTACATGGTTTAGTTTCATACAGGGCCGAGCTTGCAGCATTAGCAGGAACAGCTGGAGGAGAAGTGTGCCTGGAGTAGTCTGGAGCGGAGACCGGGATTAAGTGCGAGTCTGATGGGGGCGGGAAGGGCGTTCCAGATCTGTGGGATTCTGAATTTAAAAGCTAACTGGCCTTTGGAGGTGAGCATAAATGGGATATGTAGGAGTCTGGGATCTGTGCCTCTTAGGGAGTATGCAGGGGGAGGTTGTTGAGATAGGGTAGATTCAAGATAGGGGGGAGGGAGTGGGTCCAGAATTTAGCGGCAAACCTAGCGCAGTTTATTAATCTGCGGTCAAGGAGAGATGGTAGGACTAGAGAGTTATATAAAGTACAATGGTGAGTGGATTGTGGGGAGTCGAGGATGAAGCGACAAAAGGAGTGGAATAGAATGTCTAGGCTAGCCAGGGTGGACGCAGGGGAGAGTATACTATGTCACCATAATCAAGTACCGGGAGTAACATTTTTGGGACTATGATGAGCCTCGTTTCCTTGGGGAGACAGATTTTGTTTCGGTAGCGTGCCCCTAGTTTTGGTAGCAGCCTTTTATGCAGGGAATCTATGTGAGAGGCAAAGTCAAGGTGTTGGTCGAGCCAGACGCTTAGGTATCTAAAGCTAGTGCATTGCTCAAGGGGTGCTCCTTCCAGGGTTGAGAATGGAGGACACAGGGTTTGGCGGGAGAGTCTTTGCTGGGAGCAAAATGTATGCGACACTGTTTTTTTAGGGTTTAGAGATAGCTGGTTCTTCCTGAACCAGTGCTGAATGGCTGTGAAGTCCTCCTGAAGGACAGGTACTACTCTGCTTGTTGAGGGGCCGGATGTATACAGAACTGTATCATCTGCATACATTTGAATGGAAGAGTGTGATCATGCAGCGGGGAGGCCATTAATGAAAATGGAGAAGAGTATTGGGCCTAGGACTGATCTTTGAGGGACCCCAGTAATGACTGGAAGAGGGAGTATCAGGCAGGCATCCTATATGACCTGCATATCTAGATACCAGAAGTCCCTCTGGGAGTTAGTGGGACAGTTAGCCAAAAAGGCTCCCCCTGAACTGGCAGCAGACTTACAGGAGATCATCAGTAAAGGGGTTCAGTCATCCAAATGCCAGTTTCACATGGCAGTTGATGCCAATGGTGCAGCCTCTCGTTTTACGGCTTTGGCCATTTCCCTCAGGGGGGTTTCTTGGCTGAGGTGTACAAATCTCTGCCAAGACACACAGAACAATCCCATTGATTTTCCCCTGACACAAAATTATTTGTTTGGGGAACAAACAGAGGCATATATGAAAAAGATGAACGAATACAGGGTAGCCTACAAGAATGCGGCTGCCAAAGAAAAGACTACCACCCCTCAAAGGCAACAGACTACAGGAGGCAGAGGTAGGCCTTACCCCAGGCCTTTCCATCTGGCTCAAGTCTTCCGCTCCTACCAACAACCTAGGGGTTACTTTAGAGGTAGAGGCAGAAGAGGCACTGGCCATGCTGGTTCCACCTCTCAGTCCACTACAACCTCTAAACAGACACCCTGAGGTGTCTCTCTGGGCTGCCTCCCCACTGCCAGTAGGGGCAGACTAGCCTACTACCTTCAGTCCTGGCAATCTATCACATTGGACAGATGGGTCCTGGAGGTAGAGGGCCAGGGTCTTGCTTTCAGTTTCAGACTGTTCCTAAAAACAGCAAGATCATTCAAACCTGCCACCTTCTCAGAAACAGCCCTGCTGGAGGCAGAGGTTTCCACCCTCCTTCAAGTCAGGGCTGTGCAGCCTGTTCCCTCTCAGCACAGAGGAAAGGGATTGTATTCAAGGTACTTCCTAACCCTGAAGAAAATTGGGGAGTGGTGGCCCATTCTAGATCTGAGATACCTAAATAAGCACCTCACAAAGCCGAAGTTTAAGATGGTCACTCTGGCTATCATCTTACCTACTCTCAGACAAAAGGTGATTGGTTAGCATCCCTAGATCTAAAGGATGCTTGTTTCCACATTCCCTTCTGGCAATCTCACAGAAAATACCTCAGATTCAGACTGCCCTCAGGCCATTACCAGTTCAGGACCATGCCCTTCAGACTGACATCTGCTCCAAGGCCCTTCACAAAGTGCATGTCAGTGGTCGTGACACATCTGAGAAGGAAGAAGTCACTGTTTATCCCTATGTAATCCCCCTGCAAATGGGGGTTCCAAAAAGACTTCCAGGAGCTTGCTTGAATGCTCCAAGCCTGAATGGTGTTTGGCGTTTAAGCCATTTATCAGTGAGTGTTTTTAGAGCCTCTGGTACTGTCTCTTTAAGAGCTGTCTGCTTGCAGACATAATTAGTTTGTATGGGGGGACTGTGTGCTTCTCTGCTTGAGTACCACTTGAGCTGCTGCCAATTCACTCCGTTTTTGCAGTCACTAGGAGTGCAAAGGGAACCTATCTGAAAGATGTAACTGTTTGCCAGAAATCATTTAGAGTAATAATGAAAATACAGTTTGTCTAACCTGCTTTCTTTTGCAGTCAGAACTGTGTTTGCCTAGTTCCCCATTCTAGTTTTGAACTGCTGAACTGGACCAATCAGTGTGGGTTAAGGTAGCTCTAAAATGGTGCCTTGGACGAATCAGAACTTGGACTCGTAATCTGAGCCAGCCACAAGAGGATTGTATGGGCAGTGATTCTGGGAGATGTAGTTTGGACTTGGCCTTTTGGCCCAACAGGGGCAGTCTATTGTGAGTGACAGCCAATCCAGCCAAGAACTGGGAGGAACTCAAAGGAAGTGCCCGGTTTTGTCTGCTGGAGTTTCAGTTGAGCTCTGGCAGTGAAGAGAGAAGGAGCCCTGTTCTTTTACGGTGTGCAGTTTTAGTCGGGAAACGTGTGTAAGGCCCCGAGTTCCGGTCTGCAGCTTATGTAACTGCTTGTTAGGACTGAATCCATCCTGTGAAGAGAATCAAAGGATATCTGAAGAGTAGAAACCAGGCTCACCCTGTAGAAGACTGGAGAATTGCTGAATTCGCTCGGTCTGTCAGGAACTGAATCTGCTGTGTGTTCTCCCGGGTATTGTGCAGTAATTGCAATCGGGATAGAGAAGCAGCCTGCCTGGTATAGTACTTTCTTTTTACCATATAAATGTGTGAGGAGGCTTGTGTAGCTCAAGTGAATCCTGCTGCCATTAAAGGACTTTTGCCTGTGACTGTTTACCATATAAATGTGTGAGGAGGCTTGTGTAGCTCAAGTGAATCCTGCTGCCATTAAAGGACTTTTGCCTGTTACTGTTTACCATATAAATGTGTGAAGAGGCATGTAGCTCAAGTGAATCCTGCTGCCATTAAAGGACTTTTGCCTGTTACTGTTTACCATATAAATGTGTGAGGAGGCTTGTGTAGCTCAAGTGAATCCTGCTGCCATTAAAGGACTTTTGCCTGTTGCAGTTTGTCATATAAATGTGTGAGGAGTCTTGTGGAGCTCAAGAGTAGCCCTGCTGACGTTGAAGGACCCTATCTTGTTTGGAGGTCGTGAGTACTAATTCAGGGTCGCTCCTGTTGAATTGCCACATTGAATCCAAATGGAATTACTGTACACGCTGACTGTTTAACTAATTTTCTTTTCTCTGTGTGAAAGGGCCCCTACCAGCTGCCACAGTTTGGACTAGCCACTAGGGCTTGGGTACCCAGGGACAGTAACTGGTAGGGATAGCCTGCACAGAGCCATAGGTAGATGAGTAAAGTGATAAGCTAATTAACCTGATTTCCCCTGTCCTTGTTATATCCCCCTAAATAAATCAGAGCTGCTTGTTTCAGCAAAGTTATACTGCCTGAAGTATTTGTCTATGTTAAAGTATTGTACTGTGATTGTTGCACTGTATCTTCTTATTTTACAGGGGGTCCCAGTGCCTGAACCAGTCCTGGGGGTAAGTGTATACTGTGAAGGTAATTCTGATATACTGTGTGGGCCACTAGTGGGAAGAAAGGGGGGTTGCAGTGTCCCAGAGGGCTGTGACCAAGTTAGTTTAACTATTGCAAACCCTGACCTCTGGGTGGAGGCACCCGCCGTCGGATCCAGACCCCTCAACCTGTTAGTGGCAAATCAGGCAGGGGTAGTAGCCCCTGGGATAGCGCCATCTAGGGGTTACACCTACATGGATGACTGGTATGTAGTGGGTCACTCCCCCCAACAGGTAGAGGAAGCCTTGACCCTCACACAGGATACCCTTCAATCTTTGGGGTTTCTGGTGAATCTCAAGAAATCAGTTCTGAAACCCGTCCATATCCTAGACTTCATAAGAGCATAGCTGAACACAATTCAAGCAAAGGCCTTTCTGCCTCCAGGAAGGGCGGTCACCCTCATCCAGTTGGCAGAGTTTTTCCATCTTCAGGTTCCTCACACAGCAAGGTACTTCCTATAGCTCCTGGGCCACATGGCTGCTACCATAGAAGTAGTCCTAGGGGCCAGATTCCAAATGAGGGACATCGAGTTCCACCTGAGGTCCATTTAGTCCCAGAAGAGGGATTCTATGTCCAAACTAATACCAGCATCTGCCACTTTGCTGCAAGTACTACAGTGGTGGCAAGACAGGGACACCCTCAGGGCAGGAGTCCCCTTTCTGCAACAAGCTCCTTCAGTAGTGTTGACCACAGATGCCTCACTACTACAGTGGGGAGCTCACGTAGAGGAACACACTGCTCATGGAACATGGCTCCAGCAACAGTCTCTCCTGCACATAAATCTGCTGGAGCTCAGAGCAGTGTTCCTAGCACTTTAGTCATTTGCCAAGATACTACAGAACAAGGTGGTGCAGGTCAGAACACACAACACCACCACCATGTACTACATCAACAAACAAGGGAGAACAAGGTCCTCAGAGACCTGGAGAGTTACAGCCAACACACGAGTCAGCTTGGAAAGCTGAAAGTGAAAGTGAGCTGCTCGCACTGCCAGCTCTAACCAATCAGCACCTACAGTGAGAATATATTTGCTCATGGGGATCTAGAGTGAGAATATTTCGATATTCTTACTCTAGGTTCAGAGGAAGCAAAAATATCATTGATAAGTGCCAGAAAATATCCTCACAAACACTGTGTGTGTGTGTGTGTGTGTGTGTGTGTGTTATATATGTATGTATGTATGTATATGTGTGTGTATAATAGATAACCCACTCTTAGGTGTGCGGTCATGTTCTGATATACACACATCTTGGTGTGTGTTGTCCGACCAAGTGCGTCAACCACCCAAGGCGTGCATATATCAGAGCGCGACTGCACACCATAGAGTGGGGTTATCTATTTTATAAACTGGCAAAATTGTTTTGGAGGGGGTTAAAAGCGCATGTGTGCGGTCGCACTCTGATATATGCACGGTCATCTGATGTGTTTCAACCAATCAGAGGATTCCTTTTTTCTTACCCATTTTATAAATATATATATATATATGTGTGTGTGTGTGTATGTATATATGTGTGTGTATGTATGTATGTATATATGTGTGTGTATGTATGTATGTATGTATGTATGTATATATGTATGTTATGTATTTAGACATTAAAGGGGCATTCGATAATGTAAACCGGGGGTACTATGGAATAATCTGAAACTATGATAGGGAACCTAGACTTCTGGATCTAATTTGCATGTTGCATTCAAATACAAGGACTAGAATAAGATACTGTAAAAACAGTCTGCTGAAAGACGGGGCAGAGGTACAGAATATCATCAAGTCTGATTACGACGTATTTGTACCTGCATAATTTAACCTGTAAATTAACACCACTTTGCTGTATGCAGACAATGCTTTATTTGAAAACTGCTTCTAGGGTTCTCATATTCATAAGAGATGCACGGCACATCTCGGCAGAAAAGGGAGATGTGCTGAGCAACCCCAACAGTGCACCACAGCATGATATTCAGAAGGGAAGGAATGGGGCCTGTGCCCAAAAGTAATGTATGCCGTGCGAGTGAAGGGGATATTCCCATGAATAAGCCACGCAGAGGCATATTCAGAGGGAATGCACCCCACACTGTCTAGAGATGTGCGGTCCAAAGATCCACCATGAAAAGCTGGCCTAAGTCAGCTGGCCACCCACAGGCGAGCCGTGGAAGTGCACAGAGGTGCACCACAGCCTGCCAGCCCCAGCAGACCAGTGACACGCCCCACCCTAGACCCAATCCCACCAACAGGACATGTTGCCCCGTGCCACAACATAGAGGCAACCCCCACCCCAGCCTCAGTCGTCCCTACCGATAGTCATGCAAGTCCCCCCATCCTAGTAGGCCAGTGGACCCCCTTCCCATTCCAAACCCTGATCACCAGCGTGCCAAAATGTACAGTATATGCCCTGTTTATGACTTGGTGGTCTAGTGGCCCCCCTCCCCAGCCCTGCTTGCTGTAACCGACAGTAAATGCAGCCACACACCCTATTAGTCTGGTGGCAGCCCCTGCCCCGGCCCGATCCCCATCCATTCATGGCCAACTGGGAAACCTAGTGTTCCATAATATAGTGTACCCCCCTCCCTGCCCAGCCCTGTCCAATAATAGTATAGTGCCCACATCCTGTTTTCGTAGCATAGGGCCCCCCCACCCCATCCACGAACCCTGATCCCCGTTCGCAACATAATCCTTTGACCCATTGAAATCCCATGTTGCATAGATATTTCATTCCACAGACTAATGCCACAATCACAACCCCGGTCCAGTGTGCCATAATGTAGCAGTCCCCAACCCCCCTCCCTGGTAGGTGGGACCACCTCCCCACAACACCCCAACTCCACCTGTGCCAGTGACAGGCACAGCCCACCGCTCCCTGCCACGGCCGGCCACTGACTGACTGACTTTGCAGACAACACAAACTTCTGCAACAGGGTTGATACACAAGAGAGGTGGAAAGGATAAGAAGGGACTTGGCAAGATTGTAGGAATAGTAAAAAGTAAGGCAGCTTAGATTCAATGCAAAGAAGTGCAAAGTAATGCACCTGGGAAACAAAAACTCAGGGGAAGAGTACACAATGGGGGGGGGGGTACTAATAACACAGAAATGGAAAGAAACCTGGGGGTAGTCATATCAGATGACCTTAAGGTAGGCAAGCAATTTTAGAAGACACTAAGGAGTGCTGGGGGGATACTGGGATGCATAGGGAGAGGAATCACCAGTAGAAAACAGGAAGTTGTTATCCCTCTGTACAGACAGCTGGTGAGACCTCCTCTGGAGTACTGCATGCAGTTCTGGAGAACCCATCTCTGCAAGGACATAGACAGGATGGAGGCAGTCCAGAGGAGGGCAACTAAAATGGTGCAGGGTCTGCAACAGAAGCCATATGAAGAGACTAAAGGAGCTTAACATGTATACCGTTGAGGAAAGGGGGGGAGACATGATAGAAACTTTCAAGTACTTCAAGGGAATCAATGAAGTCCAAGAAGGGAGCATCTTTCAGAAAAAGAGATGTGCAAGAACAAGGGGGCACAATTTGAAGATAGAGGGGAGACGGCTCAGGGGCAACATGGGGAAGCACTTTTTCATGGAGAAGGTGGTGGATGACTGGAACCACCTTCCTGAGGAGATCATGGGGTCAAAAACAGTGGGGGAATTCAAGAATGCATGGGACAGACATTAGGCAATTATAGTGGGGGGGGGTAGGAGGAAGTAGGCTGTTGGTTAACTAGAATCTGCAGCTTATCCAGTAGGCAGAAAAATGGGCAGACTGGGTGGGTCAAGAGGTCCTTATCTGCCATCAAAGTCTATGTTTCTGTGTCTGTGTTCTATGTTTCTATGACAGGCGTCGGGGGGGCTGTCATAATATGGGATGGCACCCACTGGCCACTAGAGACAACCAATGAGCACCATCCCATATTATGACAGCTCCCAGGCTCTATATGTTGGTGGCCAGCCGTAGCAGGGAGGCGGATGGTTGGCAGTCACTGGCACAGGTGTGGTTGGGGGATGCAGGGAGGAAGTCCCACTTGCAGGCGCTACATTATGGCAGCTGGACCAGGGTTGTGACTGTGGCATTAGTCTGCAGAATGGGATATCTGTGCGACACGGGATTTCAATGGGTCACAGAATTATACTGTGAACAGGGATTGGGGTTCGTGGATGGGGTGGGGACCCTATGCTATGGTAATGGGATGTGGGCTGTATCCTATTATCAGATGGGGAGGGGCAGGGAGGGGGTATACCACCTTTTTTTTTTCCAACATACTTTTGCTCCAGTCGCAGCTCGTGAGGTTCTCTCTCGGGCATCCGGTCCTTGTCCTGCCTGCCAGAGGCTCTCCAGGACTGTGCTTCCTCTCCCCCAGCATGATCAGGCACTCGGTATCACCCTCCTGGGCAGGTAGCCTATGACTCTTGGGCTCTTTATCAAGGCAGACTCGAACTGCAGGGGACCTTGGCGGGGAGGATATTGGAAGGCCATCCGGGGTGGAGCCAGCTGAGGCATGAAGGATCAGTGCCATTGCCCACCCACAGGCCAGGTTTTTCTTGTATTCTGGTCCTCCCCATGCGAGCACCCCCTGGCGCATTTAGCATGTAGCAGCCCTGCCAGCATCAGGCATGCTATTTCTACGTTGCTTGCTAGCAAACTGCGACATCCCCCAGTCTCCACTAGGGGTCACCGGTGTGCTGAGCTCCCTGAAGTCCTCCCCCCGGGACAGGAGAGCCATCCAGTGGACGCTCAGTCCTGACCCTCCCCTGCCGACCCCGGCACCCGAGCTCGCTCCCAAACTTGGGTCGCCAGCATGACGTGAGGTGTGACTATCAGCGCCTCAACACTCAGGGCCACCGGGATGGCTGGGGTATACCATCTTATGGAACAATTATGTTCCCCAATCGGCCATGCATGGATGGGGATCGGATGGGGGGGGGGCCCGCACTATGGTTCGGGGTATACCTCCTGTCAGCTATTGTCAGGGATCGGGCAGAGGCAGGGGTTCCACTGGACTAACAGGGAGTGTGGCTGAGTTTCTGTAGGTTATGGCGAGCAGGGCTGAGGAGGGCCACTAGGGCATAAACGGGGCATATACATATGGGCATACCAGAGATTGGGGTTCAGGATGGGAGGGGAGTTACCACTAGACTGCCAGAGTGGTTCGGTGCATGCTTCTGTTCTGTTTGGGGGTCAGTGGGGGTACCGCTTGACTGCCAGGGCTGGCCATGTTACTGTGGTATATGCATGTTTGGTTGGAGGCTGGCCTAGTGCATTCAGCCAGCTAATAATAAGCATGCATGGCACCTGTTTGCACCATGCATGCCCATTAAGCTCATTTACTTTCACTGGATGAATATCTGCATTGGGGTCATGGTGCATCCAGGTATGCGTCACGGATATCCCAATGGCGGTAGTCAGCCCCCGACCCTGGATGTGCTGTGCGGAACTGGCATCCAACCACTCTGGGCTGTGCATCCATGGTTGGATATTCAGACAGTATGCGCAATCAGTCACAATCATGCATACTGTTTGAATATGCCCTCAGAGCCAGCCCGCATATCTATTCTGCGTGCCACATCTTTGGCGCGGCTGGCTCTGAATATGACCTCCACCCCCCCCCCCAGTCTGCAGAATGAGATTAACCATTTTTTTCTTTTTCTTTCTATCCTGTGTTTCCTCCATGGCAGGCCGCACTTGTAACCATTGGCCTTGCTGATGACTCTGAGGTCATTGGGGTCGTTCAGGAACTCGAGTGCTTTGTGTGTCCTTGTGGATTCCAGGAGTTGGCCTGGAGGTGTCATCCTTGTGTGACCCCCCATCATTTCCTCTTTTTTGCCCCATTAGCCTGAGGCCCAAGAACGTGGAAGCACATGTGCATGGAGGCACGCATGTACTCTGCGGCTCCGGTAACAGCCCCTTCCGCCCTCCCCCGGCCCAGTGCCAGGGCTCCTCGAGCGTGATGCTGCCTCCTAGCCTCCATCAGGAGGCAGCAAAGCACCGAGAAAACCCTCAGGTCCTTACCGAGGAGGAGAGCTGCCAGCCAGCAGCTCAATCAGCTCCTCACCCTCCCCCTGCCAGCCAGCCAGCCAGCCAATCCCCAATGAACCAAGTCCATGCTTGAATCCCAGTCGCCGATGTGGCGTGAGGTGTGGCATCCAGCTCCTCAACCCTCTGCACCACTGGGCCAGTGCCTGATTAACCAGATTTTGATAGCACTTGGGAAGTGGGAGTTGGTCATAAATACAGATAAAAGTAAAGAGTCAGTACTGGGAATGCAGAGGATGAAACACTTTAAATGGAAAGCTGACACTACAGAGCTAGAATTGGTGGACAATTGTGTTTATCTAAATATTACAGTTTCTAGTAGCATCAACTGCAAACCACACATTATGAAAAAATCCATTGCAAGACAGTTGGTTTGGGAAATAAACAGATTTGGGTAAAGGGTGCAACCCAATCATTTAAGAGAATGAACTCTATTTTTTTTTCTGCCAAAACAAAGATGTTTTATTCTGCATGGTTCAGAAATATGGGAATTGAAGGGTGCACTGCACACCAGAATCCCTAAAGGTGCCTCCGCTCTGCAACCAGAACTGAAAAAAATCAAAAATGGTTCTCAGATGACGTCTCTACATTAGCGAGGATACACAGGGGGCCAGCTCTGCAATCCTACATGATGAATAAACTTTAAATTATTCTATTTGCCAATGGTGTGTGTATGTGTGCTGTTTTTTTTTGTGTTTTTTTTTGAGGTGGGGGTTAGAGTCAATAGTTAGATCTCTGGAATGGATTCAAAACTTGTTCTTAAGATTATGACTAAGATTACCCCAGTCTGCTCCAGGAGAATTCATTTGAGCAGAAACTTACACAACAGCATTTACAAACAAAGCACTGATAAGAGTTATTAACTTCTGGCATAGAGCAGCAAGCAATAAAACTGGAGACCTGATAAAATCTTGCTTGGCAGAAGCATAAAACTACACTACAAAATGTTCCACATGGTTTAAAGTAGTAGTCTATGGGCCCCATATTCAGAACCAGCTGTGTGACATTTAGAGCACAGATGGCATCGGGCAATATTCAGACAAAAAGGCGCTCTGACTAGCACCTTGTCTGAATATGGGGCTGTGGCAGCACAGTGAAGAGTCTCTAAGTGCTGTGCTGGCACAGTCCCATTGTCAGACAGATCAAGACTGAATATGGCCCACAGTGGAGATAGCGCCTCCCAAACAAGATGGCGCCAGGGCTCCAGTGGGCAATATTCAACCCAGCATGCTAATGAGTGTATTGAGCATGCAAGGCTCTGTTGCTTCACTGCATAGAGTGATACAAGTGAGCAGCACAGAACCGTGTGCAGCCATGCCGTGAATGCGAAATGGCGCTGCACCGCTCTGGCTGTGTTTACATTCAGGCTCACAGACCATATTACATATTACTTTTTTATTTATTTATTTATTGATATCTCTGAATTACAACCTTTGAGTCAGTGACTCCTCTACAAAGGCTCCACATCAGGTACAACAGTATCAAGAGAGTACAGTTCCAGGTAGACATATGTAAAAAATGCAAACAGCAGATACAGATAAATAGATCCTGGTATTAACTCATAAACAACACTCCACACAGGGAGAGGCAACAGGTAGTAGCATAAATTAAACATTTGGATAAAAACATGGGAGGCAATGAATAACAGGAATAAGAGAGTGATGAGATGTGGAAGTGAGCAATCTGAGATAAACCTTTCTCGTCGGGAAAAGGTTAGAAATAAGGGAGGGGTGCAATGAGGTAAGAAGGGGGGTAGAAAGGTGGGAGGGAGGGGATGCAAGGAATGGGCAGTCCAGGGGACCCTGTCATACTTTGGAGGGAGAAGACATTATGAGAGGGGGAACCGGGGAGGACAGTGAACACCATGTCCAGACTAAGCTGGGTTAATGGGACAATAAGTGAGCACCCACAAGTGCCAAAGATGGGAGGAGTCTAGGTACAGTATATATATTACACTATATATATATATATATATATATATATTATAGTGACGTGGTCACGCCACTATAGGGTTCAGTGGTCACTTACATACTAAAGTCAAAAGTTTGGACATTAATAACTTTGGACCTGTTCAACGGATTTGCCTGAAATTTGGTAAACACAGTGGAACATGGTAGATTTCCTGACATGCTAAATTGTGTTTTGGTCAGACGTCCGGTCTTTGCGTATGAAAGCGTTGAAAAATGCAAAATTATCCGGTTTTGGGGGCACCTTTTGGGATTCTGGATGTGGTCCTGCATGGCCGTTGTGTGGCGTGGCACCCTGTGAGATGGCTTGTTTGAAAGAGCTTTGTTGGCCGAATATGCCACTTTTCATTTGGTGAAAAAATATTAAGGCATTCAAAAGTTATGCCACTTTTAAGTTCCCATTATAAGTCAATGGGAAAATTTATATGTATGTTTTGCGAAAAAAGAATGGGGTTCTGGCTTCTGGTCCCGCCTGGCGATCAAAGAATTTGCAGCCTCGCGGTTCAAGAATCTTTGTCCCTGAGGATTTTTAAAATTCTTTGATCGTGAGGTCTGCCATCTTGTTTTTAATTTTCCGATTGGAAAAGCACAAATATCTCGGCTCAGGGGTCACTCCTAAAGTAAAACTTGGATGGTTTTTACTTCCGATCTAGCAAGCCATGCCTTTGGTTGCATCCAGATCGGTAAAAAATGTAATTAGCGTTTAAAATCTTCGTTCGTGACTTACTAACAATCTTTGATTGCGAGCCTTCAAATTCTTTGATCGCAAGATTCTTTGATCATGGTCGTGCATCGCGAGGGAAGGACGAGATGGCTAGATTTAAAAGTTAGTTTTCTGAGCTGAAGGATGCCCTAGAAACATATATGAGGCTGGGTTTTGCTCAGAGGGCTTCGTTCTGCCTCATCTGAATCATTATAATAATGTATGACATATCCCTGGTAGTCTAGTAGCCCCCCCATCATAGTAAATAAGGTAATGATGTCTAATGTACTGGTACTCTAGTGGCCCCCCCCAATGTTTTTTTTTAAATCCCTGGCAGTGTAGTGACCCCGGAGGTCGTATAAAAAAAAAGTGTTGATATCCCTGTTGATCAGTGGCCCCCACCATCTATGAAATAATATCAGTGTGAGTGTAGATTTCAGAAGTTCAGCCCCCTCGGTTATGTCTAGTGTCTCCCCGAGTGGTATAAAATAGTATTAATTCCCGGTAGTCCAGTGGCTCCTCCATCTGAAATGAATATATATGTTCCAGATATCTGTTCAGCGGTTTCCTCCATTATAATGAATAAGACCACCACATTGGTAGTTCAGTGGTCCTCACCCCTCACTCCAGCATTCTCTGTCAACAGCCTTGCCCGCTCACCTGGCTACGGCCAGTTGTCGACGGCCCGATTACTGAAGCGCCAATGTAAAGAGGCGCCAGAAATATTTCCAGAGCACCTCTTGCAATACCACTTAGATGCACACAGTCGGCGGTTGGCCGTGGAGGGGAGAGGTGGGTAGTGCCAGTCGCCAGCTGGGGAAGGGCGGGGTGTTGGGTGGCTGGCACAGGCTGGGTGAGGGGTGGGGGGCCACTAGACTACCAGGAATGTGAAATTATTCTTAATTTTATTATAATGGGGGGCAGCTATACCACGGATATCTACAGGCACAGTGATATTATTTATACAGATGGGGAGGGCCACTAGACTACCAGGGATATTAACACTTATTATTTTTTTAATGCAACTTCGGGGCACTGGATATACTGGAGGGGAGCTGCTAGACTACCACGGAGATCTACACTCACCATTAGACATTATTACATTATTTACTATGATGGGGGGCCACTAGACTACCAGGGATATGTCATTAACTATTATAATTATTCAGATGGGGCAGAACGAAGCCCTCTGAGCACAATCCAGCCTCATTTGTGTTTGTAGGGCACCCATGGGCTGTGAAAAGTGATTTTAAATCTGGCCATCTTATCCCTTGCTCTTTGTTCATGAGCGAGCAAATTCTTTGATCATGACCCTGCAAATTCTTTGATCGTGAGATTCTTGTTTTTGTTTTTATTTATTGTATAATCGGATTTACAACCTTTGAGCCAGAGGCTCGTTTACAAAGGTACCCTCACAGAGAGGACATACAGAGTCAGCATATGTACAGAATACAATCATACAGAATAACATAGTTTTACATAGTTGTTTGAACACAAAGAGTACTTAAAAAACATTTCAGACTTGACAGGTTGGTACCAGCAGGTACTGGCAGTGGAGAGGGAGACCATGGGGGGGGGGAGTGAGGGGGAGTTCAGCCCAGAGGGCTATGTCAATAGTGTTTTGAGAGCAGCAGAGCATCTCTTAGTGACAGGTGCAGCAGCGGGTGTTGAACAATTGGTTCCATAGGGCAGTTTTAAAGGGGGCAACTTTGGTGGTGTTGGACATGGCTGCAGGGAGCGAGTTGAACCAAGATGAGGCTCTGTAGCTGAACGATCTCTGTGCCTCGGTGGTCCTAGTTCTATTGTCAGCGGTTCGGGTAGTGACTCTAGAAGATGTAAGTTGGATGGAGGCAGAAACCCCAGGGGGCAAGAGCCTGAGTAGAATCTTCTTAGTTAGTAGGCAAGTTTGGTAGTGGAGGCATTCATCAAGGCTAAGAAGTTTGGCCATGTCATTGAGCTGACAAGTGTGGGTGAACCTAGGGGCACAGGTCACTAGTCTGCAAGCTTTGTTTAGGGTGAGTCGAATCTTGTTGAAGGCTGTGGAGTCAGCAGCACCATAGACTGGAAGGCCGCAATCGACAAGGGACGTTACTGAGGATGTAGTGGCAAGTCTGAGGGCATCAGGTGGGAGGCAGTCCTCGAGATGACAGAGGATGCCAAGACGAGCGTTAGTGGCGGAAGCAAGGGCTGTAATTTGGGCATGAAAGGTGAGGGCCGAGTCAAAGGTGATCCCAAGGTATTTGTAAGAGTAAACTTGTTCAAGTGGTTGATGAGTGCTGGGGAGGATTTGGAGGGGGTTGTTGCTGGCTTTGTTCTGGTGCTGGGCAAAGAGCATTGCCTTCATTTTTTTGAGGTTAACGACTAGTCTGCTCTCCTTTAACCAGTTCTCAGCATCACTGAAGGAACGTTGGAGGGGGTCTTAGAGGGAGGTGGGATTTCTGTGGGTGGCATAAATAACGGCGTCATCGATGTGCAGGAGAATATTGCCAGAACAGGCACTGGGCAGGGTGTTTAGGTAGAGGCTAACGAGTAGTGGGCCCAAGATAGAGCCCTGGGGAACCCCGAGCGGATGGGATGGGTTTCTGAGAGTATCCCATTGTTTTTGACACGCTGGGAGTGGGCTGATAGGTAACTCACGCACCAGGTGAGGGGGCCAGCAGAGAAACCTGTATGGTTGAGAGCATTTAGTAGGAGGAGGTAGGAGACAGCGTCAAAGGCCTTAGGGAGGTCAATGAACACTGCTCCAGCTAGGGAACCAGAGTCCAGGGAGGAGTGCAGAAAGTTGGAGAACTCCATTAATGCTGCACTTGTACTGTGACCAGTGCGGAAGCTATGTGGTTCTGGGCAAATTATGTTGTATTTTGCTAGATATTCGGTGAGTTGAGTGGCCACCACTTTTCCTAAGGCTTTGGAGAGGGGGGGAGGATGGAGATTGGACGATAGTTGCTGGAGGTGGACCTGTCACCTCCTTTGTGGATAGGTGTGACTATAGCTGTTTTCCATGCTGTGGGGAATTGCTCCAGACAGAGGGACCGGTTTAGTAGGTCAGTGAGTGGGACCAGGACATCATCCAGGACCAGCAGGAGTATTTTTGGATCTAGGAAGTCACTGCTAGGACTGTTGCTGTTCAGCGCTTTAAGCAGAAGTGGTCTGGCTTCCTGGACGGATACTTTGCGTAGATAGAACCGGGGGCACTGAGGATCTGAGGGTGGTAGATCAGGGGTTGGGTCAAAAAAGTTACTCGGGAGGACAGAGCTAAGATCTGTAAAGGAGGAGTTAAGGCAGTTGGCAATGTCAGTGGGGTCAGTAAAGGTGGAGCCATTGACTGCAAGTTGGGCTGGGGGGGAGCATGATTTCCCATTTATTTCTTTTATATTGTCCCAGAAGTTCCAGGTGCACCCCCATGAGGAGGTGAGGGTGGCCTGGTAGTGGTCTGCTTTGGCTTTTCGGATGGCCCATGTGCTCCTGTTACATGCAGCATTATATGTCTGTCTGTCAGCCATCCGGACAGTCTCAGTGGCTATATGCCAGAGGTTATCACTATCCCTGAGCAGTTGGAGTAGGGCCAGGGTGATCCAAGGTGCATTTTGCCTTTTGGAGCGGATCATGGTGAAGGGAGCAAAAAGATCACAGGCCTTGT
This sequence comes from Neoceratodus forsteri, assembly GCA_016271365.2. NCBI lineage: Eukaryota > Metazoa > Chordata > Ceratodontiformes > Ceratodontidae > Neoceratodus > Neoceratodus forsteri. Next base: position 606,369,817 of record CM028138.1, read on the forward strand.
TAAAGGCTTGTGAGAAGAGGTCGAGGGCGGTGTCAATGTTGGCTGCATGGTGGATGGGAGACCAATCAATGTGAGTGAGGAACTGTTTGAGTTTTTTCAGTCCGCCTGGGCGGAGACGCCTGCGGTGTGTGGCTTGGGCTACATGCTTGGGGGTGGGGGCAGACCAGAGGCAGTTGCATAGCGAATTCCCAGAGGGCCTGGGTGCAAGGCGATGTTACAGGGCCTCTTCCCAGTTTTGAATAAACATCAAAATTATGATTTGGGCCCCTCAAACCTCACGGGCCCGGGTGCCACTGCACCCCCTGCACCCATGTAGCTACGCACCTGACCAGAGGAATAGGAGAGGGGCGTAGTCGCTTAAGGAGTCTGAGAGGACTTGAATATCCTGAATCTTTTGGGGGCGGTTGGAGACAATGACATCTAGGAGGGTGCAAGTCCCTCTAGTTTGGTTATGTCTTGTGGGTTGGAGAACGAGTTGGGTCAGGTCTAAGGCAGCGAAGGTGTCTCTTATTGGTGAGTCAGAGGGACTGAGCCAGTTCACGTTGAGGTCTCTGACTAGGACTTGTTGTGCTTTATGGTGGAGGGAGGAGAGAGATTCAATGAGAGACGATATTGATGGGGTCTGATTCCTTGGGGGTACTTAGGAGACTGTGAGATACAGCGGGCTCTTGGATGGGTCTGGGGTAAGTTTGAGCGTAAGGGCCTGGGCACCGTCTACTAGTTTGGGGGCAGGGAGGGCATGGCCAATGATGGTGTCCCGAGTGTAAAATGCACAACCACCACCATGTTAACCTGCTCGATCCTCGTGATATAGGGTGTAGCCTGGAAGGGAGACAAAGGAGTCTGGGGTGGACTTAGCCAAGTTTCTACTAGGGCTATGATGTCTGGTTGGTGTAGTATGACCCAGCACTGAATGGCAGCAAATTTTTTCAGCAGGCTGCATATGTTCATAGAGGCAATGCGGAGTCCATTGGACCTAGTTGGTGGACTGGTAGGGGCAGGGCCTGGGTTGGGGTGGATATTACCAGAGAGGAGTAATAGAATGGCCAAGGTTCTAGCCCTGGGGTGGCAGTTTGTTAACTTTTTGGAAGTACGTTGAGAGGCAGGGCAGGCAGTAGGGGAGCAAGGGGTGAGCAGGGTTTGGAAGGTCAGGAAGACACAAAGGTAGTGGAGCCAAGGGGAGCCAGGGTGGGTGGTGGAGTTGGGGGGGGCAGCTTGGGGGTAGATGCAGGGGTCCAGGGTGCATTGACATGGTTGGGGATGAGTGGGTTACACTGGTGAGGTATGTTGGTGCAGTCAACAAAGGGCAAGGGGTAAGGTCTGGCTGGTGGGAGGTGAGCCCCAGGATGCTTATGAAGATGAGACACATAAGGTGGAGGTGAGCATTCATGGTGCCAGGTAGCCTTGGAGCCAGAGCAAAGTGGCTGGGGGGGAGCCAAAGCTTTAAGAGCTTTAAGAAGCAAGAAAAGATTATGTTGGCTTGGTTGTGGGGCTGCCGACTTTAGTCTCAAGAGTATAGGGTTTGAGACCTGCAGTCGGACAGCATGGAGAATTTTTAGTCGATTATGGAACCAAAAAGCTTTAAAAACCAAGAGAAATTTATCTTGGCTTGCTGGCCTAGAGGTAGAGCTGCTGACTTTGGTGTTGTGCATACAGGGTTTGAAACATGTGGTGAAACAGTAGAAAGTATTTTTAGTTGACTATGGAGCCAAAAAGCTTTAAGAGCTTTAAAAACAAAGTGACATTTATCTAGGTTTGTTGGCCTAGTGATAGGGCTGCGGACTTTGGCGTCAAGTGTACAGGGTTTAAGACCTGCAGTTGGACAGCAGAAAACTACTTTTTTAGCTGACTATGGAGCAAGAAGCTGTAAGAGCTTTGGAACAGAGAGAGTAAATAGCCTGACATGTTGGCTTAGTGGTAAAGCTGTTGAGTTTTGGGTCAGTGATACAGGGTTTGAGACCCACAGGGGACAGTAGAAGATGAGGACTAGAGATTAGGAAGGATGCAGAGTAGGGAAAACATGGGCTAGGAGGGTGCTATAATGACTTCTAGTGGCCAGAAACCAGTAGTAGCAAATAGGGAGTGGAGATGAAAGTGAACAGAGTGGTAACTGGAGGGGCACAGCAATGACTCCTAGTGATCAGAAAGTATAAGCTGCAAATGGAAAAGTGGACACTTGCGTAAGCAGCAATACATGTAGAGCTGGGTGGGTGGCTGGGGCAGGCAGCATGCTGCACCGATGGGGTAACACCTCTCCATATGTATGCTGGAAGGAAGGAGGCTTTACCTCTTAAGGCTCTCTGTAGTCCCCTGTTGCATGCACCTCAGCTGGGCAGTGTTCTTTGATCGTAAGGGCAGGACGATGAGAAGGCCAGATTAAAAAATACATTTTCTCAGCCCAGGGGTGCCCTAGGAAGTCAAATGAGGGTGGGTTTTGCTCAGGGGGATTCGTTCTGTCGAACCATGGTGGTGGTTTGCCGGAATTCCCTCAATTTTTTTTGATTTATAGCATTTTTTATTCTTTCTTCATGAGCTTGCAAATTCTTTGATCATGAGTCTGCAAATTCTTTGATCGTGAGATTCTTTGATCGCCATCTTTGATCGTGAGGACAGGACAAGATGGCCAGATTTGTTTTTAATGGAATAGATAGGGGAAATTTTACCAATCTTTAACATTGAATATCTCGGAAACAGTTTGGTCTTTTTACTTGAAATTTTGAGGGTGTTTATGGCATGTCATGTGGATGTAAATTACAATGCTTATGTGTCCGAAAAAAATTTTTTGCCAGAGATATGGTGTGGCGCACTTTACGTGTTGCGGACAGTGTTTTGCTTGTGGTGGTGGCTTGAAATTGATGGGATACCTAGCCCTAATGTCATGGATGTAGTTTTCAGTCGTTATGTGTATTAAATGTCAACAGGTGCGGAACTGTGCCAGTCTGCCGAATGAAAATCTCATACGTTAAAATGTTATATCTCTGACACAGTTTGGTCTTTTCACCTGAAATTTGGAGGGTGTTGACGGCATGTCCTGTGGATGTAAATTACAGTGTTTCCATGTCAGAAAATGTTTTTTTATCAGATATATGGCATGGCGCAGTTTACATTCTGCGGACAGCGTTTTGCTTGTGATGGTAGCTTGAAATTGATAGGATACTTAGCCTTAGTGTCATGGATGTAGTTTTCAGTCGTTGTGTGTGTTAAATGTCAACAGGTGTGGAACTGTGCCACTCTGATGAATGAAAATTTCAAATTGTGACATGCTATATCTTGGACATAGTTTGGTCTTTTTTACTTGAAATTTGGAGGGTGTTGACGGCATGTCCTGTAGATGTTAATAGATGTGTTTATGTGTCGGACAATGTATTTTTTGCAGAGATATTGTGTGGCACAATTTACGTTTTGTGGACAGCATTTTCTATTGTTTTACTAGATTAACATTTGTTTGGTGGCTGCCCTTGCTGTTGTGAATGTACTTTTTAGTCATTGGGTGTGTAATGTGGCTTGGCACTTATAAGTTGGTGGGAGCGTAGGGCCCCCAACTTGCGCATCTTCCTACTTTTCTATTCTTTCTTAAAAAGTAAGGAAATTCTATGCAAAAAAACTTAGTTAATGCATCAGGGTTCTTCTACAGTGAAAAAAGTGAGGAAATTACATTTTAGGGTTCCCACCCTTGCACCCCACCCCACCCTGCCCCCACCAACAGGCATCAGGGTGTGCATTGAGTCACTGGCTAACTCTTACCCCATTCTCCTACACTGCACCACCTCAGCTTTTTACACATGGGATGGGGTGAGAGTTGGTCCGATGACTCTACACACCCCCAATGCCCACAGGAGGGCAAGGTGGGGTGGCAAGGTGGGAACCCTAAAATCAAATTCTCGTCATTGTAGAAAATCCTAACTGATGCATTAATGACATTTTTTGCATAGAAAATATATATACACACACACAAACACGCTGCCATATATTATATTACATTATATTACAGCACTCGGGTGATGAAAAAAGTATTTTAATGGCTTAGAAGCCTAATTGGGGTTTTTCCTGGGGGTACAAAGATTGGCATTTTCATTTAAAGTGACACAATCAACCCTTTTTCGATATTTCTAGTTGAAAAAAATACATTTTATGATTGTCTGCCTTCTCTAAAACTCATTGATGTTGCCGGTTATTTTATTTGCTTCCTTTCTTATTAGGACTAAAATGCATGCTAATGGTGTAATGAAATTTAACCTTGTTTTGTTTCAAATCCTTAATTTACTTTAGTTGCATACTTCTTGAACATCAGAAACACCACCATACAATGCAGCCTCTCATTATACAATAGTCTCCTTGCCTCCAAATGCATTGTCAATGGAAGACTGTTGCAGGATGTTCCCAACCCAGGAAAGATGCAATGGAAATAGATAGGAACATACGGAATTGCCAGCAGATACAGGCCTTTGTGGTCTATCTAGTCTGCTCAAGTGTGCAGCACTTCAACCGTTTAGACAGCAGCTGCCTCACCGCACCTATCTCTGTTTCCTCCTGCTTCTTTCACACATACCCCTGTCCACCCTCAGTTTGCACCCTCCCTTTGATCCTGTCCTACCCCCTCTTGAAGCTGCTCACTGACCTCAATGTTACCACCTCCTCCGGCAGCACATTCCATCCTGTAACCACTCTTTCTGTGAAATAGTGCCTCCTCATTTCCCTCCTGACTCTTCCTCCTTCAAGATCTAGGACTGGAAACAAATCCATTTTGTGTGGGGAACACTGTATGGTGGGCAATCTGTTTTTCACTTTTAAAAAGAAAAAAGGAATCAGAATCAAATTACCAGCTGCATCAGCACTCTCAACAGACAGAGACCAATCATGAACTTTTTTATTTAAACTAGAGACACTTTGAAGCTTAAGGGAATTGACAGTGTTCCTTTAAAACAATATATGACAGCCTGTTTGTTATCAAAAGACATTGCCTTCAACCACCTGAGAAGCACATTCTGGAGTTTATTATTGCTATTGCAAAATGGATTACAGGCTTGTACGAAGTGGCATTATTTCAAATGATAACACACGTTCTGGAGTTTATTATTGCTGTTGTAAAACATACTACAGGCACGCACAAAAAACAGCTGGCAGAAACTTTCTTGGCTGTAGTGTTATCAAAAGACATACCACAGCTCTGAATGATTAGCCAATCAAGTTTAAGAAAATCTCTTACCGATTTGATAATATTACTTAAGTATACAGTGGCTCGTTTGTATGCTGGAATCTGATCAGTCAGTTAGAATTACAACCCTAGGTCATAGCCATGACTCAGCTTGCAGTCTTGCATAGTTCCTGTATTCAGCTGTTGGATTTCTTTTACAAAAAGGTTTTGCCAAGATGCAGAGAAACTTTTTAATGAAGGCTTATCTTTAACATGGAAATAGAATGTTGGCAAGTCCAACTTATCTCTTTTGTCTCCGCTGTCCCTCTTGGAAGGTCCCAGGGTGATGTCATCATGTTGTGTGCAGGAATGTCTTGCATGTACTCAGCACACTGTGTCTTGGGGAGAAGGTGTCTCGGGTCTCGGCCATTTCACTTCCAGCTGCTGTCAGCATTGGAAGTCATGCAGCAAAAGAATAAATAAAATAAATCTTTAAAAAAAAATGCTCCCTCCCTCTGTGTGCTCTCCTCCCACCAAGTAGGCAAAAACCACCATTCGCTCCCTCCCTCCCTCTGAGTACTCTCCTCCATCCAATCCTCCCTTTTCAGCACGTTACTACAAAAAAAAAAAAAAAACACTCCCTCCCTCTGTGTGCTTTCAATGCCTCCAACACTTCCTTTCTTGTTTTGTTAACATAAAAATAAATAAGCATTTGTCAATGCTGAATGTTGGCTTGCTGGCATTGGCAGTGCAGGAGTTAGAGAGATGCATCATAGGAATGGCAGTGAAGTATTGAACTGATGCCAACCCACCCCCACCCTGCAGAGAGTGACAGGCATTAGGTGTCCCTCTGGGTGTTTGGTAGTGCAGTGTGGGAAAACATGCTGGGCAGGATGTGAAAAATGACAGCTGCACAGTTCATAAGGAGGTGTAAAAAAATGCCAGTGTTGAAAATGAAGCATACAAATATACGAAATTTTCAGAGTTACAAGGGTGCGTGGGAAATATGCAATGCACGCTTGCAACACTGCCATTTTATGGGCATTCTGCACCAAATTTTCAACATAGGCATTTTAGCACCTCTGCTCATGTACAGTGTCACTGTTATTTCCTCAAAGTGTCCCAAGAAGTGATTTTGCACAGCGACCACGCTATTCTGCGCCGGAAGTGCAAAAACACATTTTGGGCAGGATATGTGAAATGACGGCTGTACTGTTCATCAAGAGGTGTGGAAAAATGGCAATGGTGAAAATCCAGAGTGAAAATATCACAAATGCACGATGGTACGAGCGTGCATGCAATCTGCCAACGCACACTCGTAACACAGTCATTTTATGGAGTATCTTCACCAAATTTTCAACATAGGTATTTTAGGACCTCTGCTCATGAACTGTGTCACTGTCATTTTCATAATCTGGCCCAAACACAGTGATTTCCCACAGCGACTGCTCTATTGTGCTCCAGAAGAGCGGAAACACATTTCGGGCAAGATGTGGAAAATGACAGCTGTACTGTTTGTAAGGAGGTGTACAAAAATGACAATGCTGAAAATCCGGTGTTAAAATATTGCAAATGCGCGAAGTTACAAGCCTGCGCGTAGCAAATGCGCAACGCAGGATCGTAAAACAGGCATTTGTTCGATTTTTTCCACCAAATTTGGAACATAGGCTTTTTGAGAGGCTACCTCATGAACACTGGCACTGTCATTTCCTTAATGGGTCCCGAAAGGTGATTTTGCACAGTGACTGCGAAATCACCTTTCGAGGCTGATTAACGCCATGACAGTGATAGAATTCATGAGGACGGGCCCCAAAAACCCCATGTTGAAAATTTGGTACCAAAATTTCAAGAAATGCCTGAGATATGCAGCAAAGTTGAAAAAACTCTATTCATTCCATTATACAGCTTACCGGCATTTCCTCAGTTCGTGGTCGGCTTTGAAGCGAGAAGACATGTTCCCGGTCCACGGAAGATCGTCGCGCGGACTCGGAGGAAGTAAGTATGGGGTGAGGGGTGAGGGAGGCAGGGTGTGCAGTGGGTGGAGTGCGGGTGGGGAGAGACAGCGAGACTATGAGAGGACGGTTTTCGTTTACAGGGTAAAAAAAAGGAAACCATCGCTGGACAGTTTTGTTTTTGTGGCATTTGTCACGCTGGGGTGGGCCTCAGCGTGCCACCTAACTGTTTTTTTTTTGGTCAGTAGCCAGCAGGGATTGGGCATCCTCGTCGGCACACAATGGAGGTAATGCCGACGGGATTGGGGAGCCTGTCGGCAAACAAAGAAAGTGTGGGGAGACGTGGAGTCGAGGGGGATTGGGCACCCCGGTATTCAACATTATTTATGCCGACGGGAGTGGGCTCCCTGCCGGCACACAACATGGGGGAAGTAATGCCGACAGGGACTGGGCACCCCGTCGCAAACAAAAGCGGAGGCGAGAGCCAAGGGGATTAGGCACACCTCGGCATTCAACATTGGGGGTGATGCCGATGGAAGTGGACTTCTATCGGCACATAAACATGGAGGGTGTTAGCGACAGAGGATTGAACCCCGATATGGCAACGCTAGGCTGCCGCCTGCTTACTGACCATGCTCATAATGGCGGTGAGCATGGCAAGAAAAGGACCGCTGCGTGTGATGAGCTTTGCTCGGATTGCAGCAGTCCTTTTCTTAGATGTGCTCACCCAATTATGTATGCATGGTGTGGCGCTGGGCATGCAAGCTGATTGGGGAATAAGGGACGCATCTACTGATGCATGCCCTGCATTCGCCCAACAGCGGCCATGCACCCAAATCTGCACTCTCACAAGATGTTGACTTGCGCGCAAGCGTGGCAAGCCAACATAAGAAAGCACTGCCTCCCTTCCTCTGTGGGCTCTCCCTCCTTCCAGCCCTCCCTTTCCATCCCTGATAAAAATAAATATTGTCAGGAGAGGCAGGAACTGGCAGCAGAATGCACTCCCCTATGGTAGTGCACTTTGGTGTGTGTTCACTACCTCCAGCCCTGTTGCCTTTCCTGGGTACAGGAAACCACCCAATAGCATGGACCTCTTTTGGTCCTTACCCCCAGCCAGTCTTTCTTGCATGTTTGGTGTGATTTGGGTGGTTAACTGGTGCATAGTTGAGTTGTAAGTGAGCTGATTGCGGGCAGTGTCGTATGCTGTGTTTTGGTGGTTTGTGTGCTTTTGGAATTTGTTTGGGCAGAGGGTTATTTAGGGGTTGATTTTAATTATTTTTAGTGGTTAGAATATTTTTTGAGAGCTAGGATGACCCACATCCCCTATTCTCTGGAGCAGCTCCATCGACTTGGAGCATTCAGCTGCACCCTGGTCCCTGCAGTGAAGTGGGGATAGCAAGAAGGTGGAGTTACTGATGCTTGTTTGGTCCTGGGATGGGGTTTGGGGAGGGCAAGAGGAGGAACAGCAGTAGTCGTAAAATAGCAGGATGATAATATTTATAGTAGAATAATAGTAAAAGAGTAGGATAAGGTGTCACCCTGGGTCAAAATGGAAAATGGACGCCTGGTTCCCCTCCCTATCCTGTCAGGGGTCCCTCAAGGCTCTATCCTTGGCCCCATCCTTTTCTGTCTTTTTATAAATGATCTTCCCTCAATCTGTCTCTCCTCTAACATACACATGTACGCAGATGACACTGTCATCTATGCCTCCAGTCTATCCTACGACAGTGTTATCCCCCAACTGCAGAATGATTTTGAGAATGTACAGTCTTTGTTCAAATTGAATCAATTAAAGCTAAATGCTAAAAAGACAGTTACCATGTTTTTTTGTTCCAGGCAGAAGTTAGCACCTCCCCCCATGATCTCCACTCAAGATGGCTCACCTGCTCAAGAGGGTCTCTGCCTTCAAATACCTGGGTGTCTGGTTGGACAGCCACTTTGATTTGTCTGCACACAATGATGCCATCTGCACCAAACTCCGGCCCAAACTTGCAGTCCTCTACTGCCACAAAGCCTGCCTTCCTCTTCCCACTTGACGGGAATTAGTTTTCAAAACAATCTTGCCAGTGTTGGATTACACTGACGTAGTCTATGGCACTGCTCCATCCTCCTCCCTCTCCAAATCAGACACTCTTATCAACTTCTTCTGCCATTTCACCACCACCGCCCCTCACCCATCACTGTCTTCTCTATGCTCCACTTTTCCTTACCCCACTATCGCACAGGAGAACCATCCACTGTGCCTCACTAATTGCTAAATATTGGTTCAGCTCCCTTCCCCCCCCATCTCTCATCCCACTTCTCCTCAGCCAATTCCACTTCCTACTCTCTTCGTCACAGAGACTCGCATACCTTCTCCATCCTTACTCCACAGCAGGCCAGTCTGGTTTTTCATACCGTCTCCCTCTTCTCTGGAATAATCTACCCTGTGACCTTCATCTTATTTCCCCATTCTCGCACTTAAAAAGACTACTCAGAGCTGGCCCAGTGGCGCTGAGGGTTGAGGTGCTGAACGTCACACCTCGCACTATGCCAGTGACCCAGGTTCAGGAACGGACTCGGGCCGTGGGGGGTTGGAGGGGAAGAAGAGGATCAAGCATCCCAACGGATGCTCTCCTCCTCCTCCTCCTCCTGGGGTGCCTTCAAGCACCTGATGCACCTATGCCTGTGGAAGCACGGGCATCGGAGCACAGGTGGCTCTCCAGAGTCGGGAAGGGGAGAACATCATGGGCACTTGACAGTGGCATGTGTCAGCACATCGTCTGTCTGGACATTCGTCCTGTGTGCCGATGCCCTCAGGGGAGGGGGGGATAAGGGGAATAGTAAGGAAGAAAACAGAAAAACACCCTCTCGGTCCTAGATGACGACCGATCTAAGCCTCCCATCACCTACCCACAGGCAGACCCCATTGTGTAGGCAGTCCTAAAAGGAGTGAGGAAGGGGATAATGGAAGAAGCCTGGCACTCTAGAAGCAGACTCCATGGGGGTGCTCTCGGGGGTTGATCAGGTCTGAAGGAGTTGAAAGAGAAGGTAGTCACGCGGAGATAAAAAAGAAAGTTAAAAAAAGACTACTCAGACTCCTCCCCTCTCCCCAGTGCCTCCTGTGCTCTTAACCACCCCATAAACCCTCTTTTACCACCTCTCTGTCCCCACTGCCCCACTCAAGCTGAGCTGGTACTTGCCTGATCTCAAATCTCAACTCCTGCTTGCCCCATTTCCCTCAAAATGGGATCGCAAAGTGTCTCGAAGCATCTTAAGCAAAACTGCTAGCCATGCTTTTGTTTTCTCGCCTTGTAACAAATGTACCTTCTTTGTTATGCTTTGTGCCTAGACCCTATTTTACCTTTTTATATGTACACAGCTATAAACTCTATGTAAATTACTTTTATTGTAACTAAATGTTCTTACACAATTGTTACTTTGCACCCAGGTCACACCTGGAAACGAGCTTTCGGCTCAGTGTGCCTTTCTCAGTCACCGAATTTAAATAAATAAATAAATAATTCAATGTGTAGCAAACAGCTTAGTGCTTGTGTATACTATGATCTGACTGGTATGCTTGGTGTTTACAACGTGAGCTTTGGTGCTTCTCTGGATCCCACCCTGGGTAGAATACTGGGTAGGTATAAACTTAAGGCCCAGGGGAGAGGGTAAGATAGGGTTGCCGGATAAGGAGGAGGAGACAGGAGAGGATGGAGGGTGCTGCCAAAACCCTCTAAGCAGAGCGGAAGGCAGCCTGCTGTTTATGTAGGGAATGGGGGAGGAGCTATTTCCCCCCCAGCTGAACAACAGGCTAAAGCCTTCCAATTCAATGTGCGGCACATAGTTTAGTGTTTGTATATACTTATGAGCTGGCTGGTATGTTTGGTGTTTACAACGTGAGTTTTGGCACTTCTCTGCTTCCCACCCTGGGTAGAATAGTGGGTAGGTGTAAACTTAAGGCCCAAAAAGAAGTAGCGAAATTGACTACCTCCTCCAACTCTGGAGAGTGTGGTACGTAGCACGCAGTAGAGGAAAACCCCCCTTGGAGGGAAACCTCCGAGGACCCATGGCTACTGGGAATACTAAGAGTAGAAAAATCCCAAATGCACTGGGTTGAGGTATAGTTATGTCCAGGAGTACGGTCTAGTGTAGCTGGTGGAATCCAGTTCATGGTCGAATGAGCAAAGGGTTGGCGTTGCAGATGAAGGTTCGAGCAGATGGAATATCCAATGGGAACACTGACCGGTTGCTGAAACAATGTTTTATTCAAGTCTGAGATAGATGACTTCTGTAGATCCATAGCACGGCATTTGGGTACTAGATAGAGCCAAACAGTGGGACAGTTTGTTGTGATGGCTGGAACCTGCAGCAGGTTAACTTTCATTGTAGTATGAGCTTAATCCAAGGATAGGAGGGCGATAGCCTTTGTAGGAATGGAGGGAGCCCACGTGGTCTGCCATTGCAACAGTATGGAATGCAAGACATAAAGGACAAGAGTCACTGAGGCTGACCTGAAATGAGAAAAGTACCCGATAAGGCCCGTAGTGGGGCATGCGTAAATGGAATGGCGTGACCCCACATGGTTCGCCATCACCATGGAGATGTTAAACGTTAACCTTATGATAGTAGGCTTAGAGGTAGGCTAGCTAGGGAATGATATTCCCATGGAGTCCAGATGAATGAAGAAGTCATGAATGAGTGACTGACTCTCATGTGGACAATACTGAGAGGCAAGACCCCGACTAGGGTCTGCCATAGTGAGAGAAGAAATCCGTTGTTTTATAGTAGAGGATAGGCTCCTGTTGAGTGGGAATACACTGGAAGGATGATGAGACCCCAAGGGGTTTGCAGAGATAGCTACATGGCCTATAGGTAAGTTAGAGGGAAGCAAAGGTCACAGAAGTTGGAATGGGATAAGGAATAAGGGGAAGGGTGTCGAGGGACATGTAGAGGAGGGAAGGTGGGACCCCACGTGGTCTGCCATCGCCATAGAATGGAACGATCTAGGAGGCAAGGGGTTCCCTCAGAAACCAGAGTGTGTTGCAGTCCAAGGTAAAGGAGGAAGAACCCCCACATATGTACTCTTTGACGTGAATATGAATACTAAGATATGGCAGGGCCGTTTTGCAGGCATAGATGTATGGGGTGGTGGGACCCCACGTGGTCCACCATCGCCATAAATAGGCTGAATAAGGAACAGACACAGGACTCCGCTGACTGAACTTATGCATGTTCTCAAGGAAGGACAACCCGACATCAATCAAGCTGCAGTACGGGGACTTGAAGGAGCAATGAGTTGGAATCTCTTAGAGTGGATGGGGAGTAGGAGGGTAGGACCCTCCATAGTCCATCATCGAGTAGCAGACATTGGGCAGTAAATCAAAAGCGGGACCCCTTGCCCCATGGAGTAGTGCAGGATAGGGATAGTGGGACCCCACGTGGTCCACTATTGCTGTATTGCTCGGACAGCATGAATGGGATGGTGAGACCCCACATGGTTCGCCTTCACCATGGAAGCAATAGTGCCCAATAGGGATGGAGGGGACCCCGCGTGGTCCGCCATCACCGTATCGGAGTAATGTGTTTCCTTCCATCGAGTAGTGTGCAATAGAGATGGCAGAACCCCACGTGGTCCGCCATCACCGTATCACGAGCAGTACAGGATTGGGAAGACGAGACCCCCCATGGTTCGACTTCACCATAGAAGGGTGCAAGATTCGAGGAATCATCTGCAATTAATATAGTGAGATCAAGCTTTAAGGAAATGCCTTCTTCATTGCCGATAATACATGGTCTGAGGAAAGGCAGGGGAACTCTGGGGGATTAATGTGGGAGTAGAAACAGTTGCGATATGATAAGGGCCCCCTTGGTGCAAGGCAGAATGGGAAGGGGACCCACAAAGTCAGGTATGACCAAAGAACAGCTGTGCACGTAGAGCTGCTGAAAGTCAGAAACATGAAATACATAGTGAAAGTCTGGTCGTATGATCCTGGAGCAATAGTAGCTCACAGCTGGCAATAGGTTAGACATAGTCTTGGAAACTAACGCTTTACTCACAACATTACCAAGCCTTGCGAGGGTTGGCTGGACTGCAATAAAATGCCCTAATATGATGGGCTGACATGGTAATCATTACTAAACAATGAACGGAGCTCTGTGCTGCAAGGAAAGCAGGACCTTAGGTAGCAAGGAAGCAATGGAAAGGCAGCCATGGGAGGGAGTAATGGTCAATGTATCGCACTAGTAAGCACAGGCCATGTAGAAGGAGAGTCCCTTGAAGGAAATGAGGTAGATAGCATTGGGCTTGAATATAGGGATGGGGCATATTTATGGCCAGTAAGTCACTGCTCGATGGTAACATTTCTGGTTAAGTAGATTTAGTTTATAATATAGGAGAGTCATCTCTGATAAAGGAGCAGCTCTCTCCATACTCTATCCCCAACTGACTGCCGTTGACTAGGGCAGCACACATTTATTTGTTGTTGAAGGTACATATTATTATACATACTAATTGGGAAGCCTTCCCAGTGTTTTGGAAGTAGAAATGGCTCCAAGAGTCCAGGGGTGGGATATTCAGAAATGCACCAGGCATGGGCGCAAGCCTGGTGCAGTGCAACAGGGCAGCGCCAGGGCATGGACCAGGCCATATTCAACAGTGCTGTGTCATGGCTCAGCACTGTTGACTATGGCACTGGGAGCACCTGTACTGTGCATGGCGCAGTGGCACTGCGCCAGTGCAAGTGGCACTGTGCCAGCGCAAGTGGCAGGAGAGGAGCAGGGGGCTGCGCCAGCGCAAGTGCAGCTGTGCTAGGCACAGTAAGAGTGATATTCAGATGTGAGCATGCAAATGAGGCCATTATGAATGCATGGCACAAATGGGGGCCATTTGCATGTCATTACGGCCCCATTTGCATGTAGGTGCGCCGATCTCCAGCGACTTGTGCCTGGCGCCCTGCCAGGCTGCAGCCAATGGGTACCGACGCCCCCTGCCCCTCATTGGGCAATGCGCTGCAACGCCCAATCATGGGCTTCAGTTACAACTAAATTCCCTGGTGGTCCAGTGGACCTGCTCCCCAGCCCGATCACGGGCTTCAATAAAATGTAAATATGCCCTGGTGGTCCAGTGGACCAGCTTCCCAGCCTGATTACAAGCTAAAGTATAATATAAATATTCCCTGGTGGTCCGGTGGACCTGCTCCCTAGTCTGATCGCAGGCTTAAATAACATAAACTAATCTCTGGTGGTCCAGTGGACCCAATCCCCAGCCCAATCACAGGCTTTAGATGTGAATATACGCCCTGGTGGACCAGCGGTACCCCACTCCCCACCCGCCACCCTGCCTCCCCCAGTCAGTGGCGGGTGGCATCTCCCCACCCGCAAGCCGCCCAGACGCCCGCCAACTGACAGCGTACAGTATGGCTGTACGCCCATTGTCCCGAGCGTGGGCCAATGGGCGTGCAGACCATACTGTACTACATAGTCCCAAATGTGAATGGTTCATTCACATTTCGACTGTGCAGTACAGTGCGGTTCGCACGCCCATTGGCCCATGCAGGGACCAATGGGCGACAGCCGCATTGGCACGCCGTCAGTCAGTGGGCGACCAGGTGACCTGCGGGTGGAAGCTGCCACCCACCACTGAGCGGGGAGTGGGTGGCGGTCTGAGTGGGCGGTGGGGAGGGGTACCGCTGGCCCACCAGGGCATGTATTCACATCTAAAGCCTGCCATCAGTCTGGGGAGCGGGTCCACTGGACCACCAGGGAATATATTCTTTTACTGAAGCCCGTGACTGGGCAGAGAGGCAGGTCCACTGGACCACCAGGGAGTACATGTCTTTATTTGCCTGCGATCTGGCAGGGGAGCAGGTCCACCGGACCACCAGTGAATTAACTTCTTTCTTTGCCCACGATCGAGCTCGGAGGTAGGGTCCACTGGACCACCAGGGATACTGATTCATTATGCCCATGTCCGGGCAGGGGGGGCACGACTCCCAAACTGTGTCTGGGGTGGTCGGGTGGCCATCCACAGCTGGTGGCTGCCGTGCTGCACCCTGCTATACGGCAGCTCACCTGTGGGTGGCCAGGACTTGCTCCTGCTTTTCAGGGGTGGATCTTTGCGCCCCCTTGTGCAGCGCAAGGTGGATTTGTGCCTGCATATGCGCTGCACATCCCACGCTGAATATCGGGATGTGTCACATATGCATGGGCACGCCCCCTGCACTTGCACCGCATACATTACTGGTGCGCCCCAGCGCATCGGGAATTGCGCAGTGTAACATCCCCTTTTGAATATCGTGCCGGGGCGCAATCCCTTTGAATATCCCACCCCAGGTGTATAGTGGAATGGAATTGCAACACTGGCATGGTTGAAGAGTGTGTCAGTTCAACCACTAATAAAGGAAAATAGCTCTTGACCCGACATACCAAGATTGTACACTGAGGAAAGTGAAGCAGAACCAAACAGCGGATGCAGTACTTCCCCTGGATTACCAAGAGTTAATTAGGACCCTATACCTCTGATGCATTTGTAGGGAGGAAGATCTGATGCGTCTGTATAGGAAGTTCTATCCAAGCTGCGTCGGGAACCAGAAGTAGGAATATGCAAAGGGGTGTACTAGGATGTATGAGAGGTCCGCGAGGCAGTAGTTGGAAGGGGAAGAACCCCCATATTGTTAGAGCGGTAGGTCATCCTTGGAAGATGGAAGACAGCCACAACTGCCGTCGGTTGAACAGGAAACTAAAACTGGCTCCGAATATATGCTCAGCGGTGTAGCAAAAGTCAGCAGAAATCGTATGCAGATGCCTGGCAGTTATAGATGATCCAAAGTGTGGGACATGGAATCCAGTAGAAGAGGGACTGAGAACGGGAGTCAAGATAGCGAGCCAGAGAGCAAAGCTGGAATGGGAAAACCCTGGGGAATAGCGCTGATGAAGCGCAGGCAAGCAGTTACAGAATGGGGCGAGTGTAGCTGGGGGAGCGGCAAGAATCTGGTGGAGAATGGTAGACGAGGGAAACAGCATATCGGGAGCGCATGGAGGTGGCGTGGCTGCAGGCAAAGAGAAAGTCCTAAAAAACAAGAGACAAACGGGAATGAAGACAGGGCAAAATTCAGGGAAGGGGCAGCCAAAGAAACAGGGAGCACCTGAAGGGGAAAGACTGCAGTGGGGGGGGGGAGAAAGCAAGAGCGGGGAGGAAAGAAGGCCACAGCCGACCACCCACGCAGCCGCTGCCGAAACGCTCTACGCAGAGTAGGAGGTGACCTGATGTTTATGTAGGGAATGGGGGAGGAGCTATTTCCCTCCATTGAACAACAGGCTAAAGCCTTCCAAATAAATACCTGAGGGCTCCTCAAATGTCATCACATATGATAGCAAAGCCCACCGGCACAGCTCCTCCCCTGAGGGCAATTCTTTGTAATGCCAGGTCCATCAGGATATAAGACTGTGATAATAGCGGATTCTGTTGTGGATTCCTTGGCGGACCTGGTAAGCATCAGAGACCAGGTTGGAGGATGACTCTGGCCTGTGCTGGAGGAGGTCATTCTGAGGGGCTATACAGTGGTGCACTGCCCTAGGCAGGAGTGTGGGGGTCACCTGTTTCAGATCTGGCCTGAGATCTGCAGCCTACTCAATGAGTCAAACCAGGTTGTTTGAATGTGTGGCCTTCAAGGGTGATGTAGGTGTGTGGGGGAAGGGGGACAGGATTCTTTACATTTACCATCCCTATGGATGTGAGAGTGGATTTCTGCATGAATTTGGGGAGTGTGTCGCTGGCCTGACGTTGGACTACCCTTGATGGTTGGTGTTGGGTGATTCAATATTTGAGCCGATGACTAATTCCTTTTGCCTGGTCAACAATTCCTCTGAAAGAAGGAACTGTTGGGCTTCAGACAGTTTGTTGCCTCTGCTTCTCATAAATTTGTTCACACCTTGGACCTGTTTATTCTACTGGGGCGCGACCTTTTAATGTTGAGGTTGACCCAGTCAGCTGATCGGACCATCACAGTGAGTTTTCAGATCAGGACCCCCTCAAAACATGTCAACTCCCTGATGGAGTTAGTTCGGTACTGGCCTTTAACAGAGGTGAAGCCTTGTTGGTTCCTGTTGGCATTGGACTGCTTGAGCTTGTTGCAGGTGTGTGCTGACGTGGTCGAGAATGCAGTGGAAGCTTATAATACAGGTAATACTGCAGCTGTCAGTTCACTCGCACCTTTTCATGTATGCCAGAGTGTCTCTCAACAGAGGTTCACCTGGTTTAGTGAGGAGCTCAGATGGTTGAAGGCCAAAGGGTGAAGACTGGGGCAGCCTTGGTGTAGATCAGGCTTACCGGGGGATAGACTAACCATGAGAACCCATTATAAAGAGTATCATGGGTAATCACTCTGAGAAAGGCAGAGTTCCTGTCATGGGTGATTGCTGGAGTAGTTAAAAGGCCAGCTCAGCGCTTCTGCACTGTGGACAGGTTGTTGCATCCAGCCTGCCTACAGTCTGGAGGAGTAGTGACATGTGAAAGATGCAAGGAGTCTGGCCAGTTTTTTCTTGAGAGGGTATCCTCTATTCATTCCTTGCTCAAGTGGGCTGTCATTGCCCAACATGGTACAGTCTGTGACTAACAGAAGCCCTTGGTCAGTCTGGGAGGAATTTCACCATGTACTGGCTGAAAAGATTCTATAGGTTAGCATGAAGCTGTGTTCCACATTCTGTTCATTGGACCCTGGACCAGCCCAGCTTTTCTTACACTGTTGGGAGTCTGTTGGTCCGGTGATTGCTGAGATTGTCCGATGCTCGCTTTGGCTGGGTATGTTTCTGATGGCCTTGAAAAGGGCTGCTGTGAGACCCCCTTCTCTAGAAGCCATTTTTAGACCTGGATGTCTTGGCAGATTACAGGCCCATCTGTAAATACAGGTTACTCACCTGTAACAGGAGTTCTAGGAATGGTATATGTTGTTCATCCACACTTATTGGCAGGTATCCTTGCCGCTTTAAATCTTGCTGGAAGGTCTTCAAGCTGGCTCCTCCCACCCACCCAGGTGGTAAAACTCTCGGCTCCACCCCGTGACGCCAGATCTGGCCCGCTGGAAGCTCAGGTTGTGCGTCGAAGCTGGGGAGGTCGGGTGGGTCGTATGGATGAACAACATATACCATTCCTAGAACTCCTGTTACAGGTGAGTAACCTGTATTTCTAGGGACATGGATATGTTGTTCATCCACACTTATTGGCAGACTCCTAGCAGTTCTCCGGGAGGAGGGAGGCAAGATGCACACCCCCTACTTAGGGAAAAGAGACTGGAGAACCGAGGCCCCAAAACCAGAATCCCGGCGTGACTCAAGGTCGATGTGGTAGTGGGCGATGAAGGCGTGTGCTGACTTCCAGGTAGCAGCCCTGCAGATTTCCTGGATAGGGACATCCCTGGAAGCAGCCACTGATGCAGCGGTATGGTGGGTAGAATGAGCTCTTATCCCTCTGGGAGGCTCCATGCCCGCCAACCTATAGCAGAGATCTATGCAGGAGGTGACCCACCTGCTTATCGTCCGCTTGGCTGCAGGTCTGCCAGGTGCGGCTTCAGCGTAGGTGACGAACAGCCGCGAACCTCTCCCCGAATATCAGCCGTGGCACTCCTTATAGTGCTTAGCGCCTTCTAGGGTCCAGAGTATGGAGCCCATATTCGCCTCCGGAGGTGTGATTGGGGTAGAACACCGCAGCGCCAACACCTGGTTAAGGTGAAACTCTGACACCACCTTCGGAAGGAATTTCTGGTGGGGCGCAGGACAACCTTGTCCCTGTGGAAGACCAGGTAAGAGACTGATGGAAAGCGCCTGGAGCTCTCCCATCCTTCTGGTTGACGTATAGCCACCAAGAAGGCGGCTTCTCCACAACAGGTGAGAGAGATCACACCTGTGCATTGGTTCGAATGGCTTGCCCATGAGCTTTGCCAGTACCAGCAGTAGATCCCACAGAGTTGAGGTTCTCGCACCAGAAGGAAATGTGATCAAGGCCTTTGAAAAAGCGCCAGACCACCTTCTCCTGCGCCACCGATTGCTTCTCGCCCGCTCCGTAAGCAGAGATGGCTGCCAGGTAACCCTTAGGGTCACTCGACCTAAGCCCTTGCTGAGAAAGGGACCATAAATAGTCCAAGATGCTTGCCAAGGAACAGGAGGAAGGGTCCAGGCCCTTGCCCTGTCACCAAATGGAAAACCTTTTCCATTTGAAGGCATAGCATTTCCTGGTCGACTCCTTACGGGACGCCTCAACTACATTGAGGACCTCGTTGGAAAGACCCAAGGCCTGGAACTCTAGCCGCTCAGGAACCAGGCCGTCAGGTGCAGGGATTGAAGGTCCAGATGGAACACCTTCCCCTGATTGACTGAAAATAGGTCCAGGCGAGCTGGAAGCTGCCTCGGGAGCCTGGGGCTGAGGCTGAGGAGATCTGGATACCAGCATTGGCGGGGCCAGTCTGGGGCTACCAGAATCACCTGTGCCTTGTCCCTCCTCGCCTTGAGAAGCACCTTGTGGATCAAGGGAAATGGAGGAAAGGCGTAGAAGAGGCCCAGGGTCCATGGCCTCGAGAAGGCATCCCCCTGCAGTGAGCCCTGCTGAGGGGGCATGGAACAGCCTCAGCTTCGTCTCTCCTGAGGCAAACAGGTCCACCTGAGGTGTGCCCCAATGGGAGAACAGATCTTGTACTACCTCCGGCAGGAGAGACCACTGTGGGACACAGCCCCTATCCGGCTTAGGGCATCGGCCAGGGTGTTGGAGGCTCCTGCCACATGAATGGCTAGGAGATCCACCTCCAGGCTGCGCATGAGTGACCAAATGCGGAGAGCTTCCTTGCACAGAGGCATGGAGCGCGTCCCGCCCTGGTGGTTTAGGTAGTACATGGTCATGGTATTGTCCGTCTGGACCTGAACCACTTGACCCGGTAGAAACAGAGCGAATGCGGTGAGAGCTAGGCGGACCGCTCGGAGCTCCAGCAGATTGATATGGCATCGGGACTCCCATGGGGACCAGAGGCTGTGCACTCTGTGCTCCCCCAGATGGGCACCCCAACCCATCAGAGAGGCGTCGGTCAATAGAGAGACCATCGGCTCGGGGTGGACAAATGGGAAGCCCTCCTGCAGATGAGCTGGAACGATCCACCACTGGAGAGCGTTCCACATCCCCTGGGTCACCGTCACTAGCTGGTCCAATGGATCGCAGCGTTGAGACCACTGGCTGGCCAGTCCCCATTGAAGGGGGCGCATGTTTCAGCGGGCCCAACGGACCACGCTGGTGCAGGCCGCCATGAGACCCAGGAGGCGCAGGAAGTCCCGGGCAGGGCGCAATTGCCCAACCAGAAATGATCGGGCAAAGGAGGAAAGAACCTCGGCCCTGTCCACTGGGAGCCATGCTCTGGCTCGAAGAGAGTCGAGCTCTGCCCCGATAAAGAGAATCACCTGCTTCGGTTCGAGTTCCGACTTGGCCTCGTTGATGAAGAGGCTGACCTGAGAGCAAACCTGGAGGGCCAGATCTCTGGACCGCTCCACCTCCTATCTGGAGGGGGCTGCTATCAGCCAATCATCCAGGTAAGGCTACACCCGGACCCCTCGGCGCGGCAGGAATGCTGTCACCACTGCCATGCACTTGGTGAAGACCCTGGGTGCAAGAGACAGGCCAAAGGGCATGGCTCAGAACTCGAAAAGGATCCTTCCGTCGAAAGCTTAAGGAATCTCTGGTGAGACGGACAGATAGGGACGTGAAAACATGTCCTGTAGGTCCAGAGAGCAGAACCACACGCCTCGTTCCAAGGATAGTATTATCTGAGCCAGAGTGACCATCCTGAAGGTCCGAGACCTTAGGAACTTGTTTAGGTCGTGCAGGTCGAGAATGGGGCGCCAGCCCCCCGTCCGTTTTGGGACCAGGAAGTACCTGGACACAAACCCCGGGTCTGAGGGAGGGTCAGCCACCTCTCTGATCACCTCTTTCTCGAGGAGCAGAGCGATGTTGGCTCGGCGAGCCGACAGCGAGGCTGCGGACCCCGAGGCCCTCCTGGGGGTGACAGCTCGGAAGGGCGGGGCCTGCTCAAACTCCAGAGGCAGGCCCTTTCCTACCACTTCCAACACGCACCGGTCTGTGGTTATAGTAGACCAGGCGGAAAGGAAGTAGCAGAGCCGTCCCCCCACTGGGAGAACCTGGGGTGGGGTGACAAGGTTGGGGGTGACACCCCTCAACCTGTCACTGGGCAGGCTTGGAGGAGGGACCGGCCGAGGGACCTCCTGGGCCTTTACCTCCCTGCTTCCTGGAAGAGGAAGCCACGGGCTTGGGTTTGGGATGCCAAGCGCGAGCCTGCTGGCCCTGATGCTGCTGGGTCGGACGCAGGGGCGAGACGGACTAAAGGCTTGAGTTGCGGCCCGCACCCTTGTCCCTCTGGGCGGATGAGACC
Source organism: Neoceratodus forsteri (assembly GCA_016271365.2). Lineage (NCBI taxonomy): Eukaryota > Metazoa > Chordata > Ceratodontiformes > Ceratodontidae > Neoceratodus > Neoceratodus forsteri. The sequence continues at coordinate 606,391,305 of CM028138.1, forward strand.
AAGTCCAGAGTGGCATTGGACTTTTCGATCCTCTGGAGGTGACCTTCCACTCCAGGGCCGAAGAGGTCGGTCCCCAGGAAGGGGACATCCGCCAATTTGTGCTGGGTATCCACTGTGAAGGTGGATATCCTCAGCCATGCCCAACGGTGCATAGCCACTGCGGCCGCTACTGACTTGGTGCATGAGTCACTGATGTCCAAAGCAGTCTGAAGTTGCTGCTTGGCCACTGCCCTGCCCTGGTCCTGCACCTGCTTAACCGCGGTCTGCAGGTCAGCCGGGAGATGAGGGACTACCTCGTCCAGGGAGCCCAACAGGGCGTGAGAGAAATGTGCCATCTGCACGGCCGAGCTGTCCTGACGAAGGCCAAGGGAGGACTCAGCGTAGACTTTTCGCCCAGCGTAGTCCAACTTCTTGGACTCCTTATCGGGAGGTTTGTCTACGTCCCTGGCATTTCCGGCACGTCGGAAGACGCTGTCGGTAACCAACCCCTCAGCTGAGGGGTGTTCCGAGAAACCAGACAGGGAACCGGTAGGGACCGCATACTTCCTTGCCATCCTGGCCGAAGATGCAGGGCAGGAAGCAGGACGCTGCCAGAGCTCCAAGACTGGGCCTACAATGGCCTCGGCCACCAGAAAGGCCTCCGTAGGAGAATCCCCTTGGTCCAATATCTCCATGAGGGGATACTTGGCCCACTTGGATACGGGCTCAAGCTGCATCCTGGTGGACTCCGAGATGAGCCTAAGCAAACCCATGAAGGACGAAGGCCTTATCGCACGCAGCCACCTGGACTACTCCTTCATGGTCAGGGTGTGTATAAGGGTACTCAGCATTTTACTTTTCAAGCTGGTATAGTACTTCTTTTCTATTTTCTTGTTGACCCCTGGAATAGATGTAGGGGACTTGAAGCAATTTGAGATTGTTCTCTTTAGTGACTTATGCATTAGTAAGTGCAACCTCTTAGTGGGGGTAAAACCCATCATGTCCAAAAAATCAGCCTACTCCCCTTCCTCTCCAGAATCCTGTGTGGAGAGTGTCAAGGTGTTGGCCGTTTGTCTCACAAAGGCACAGTGTGAGGAATAGTCCTCCCGTTCCCATGGATGAGATCGAACTCCTGGTCGGGGGAACCGTTTGAATCAATAGGTTCCCCTTCATCATCCTGTTCCTCATTACTCATCACCCCGATCCCCTGGAAAGGGGGGGGGTACCAGAAGTTGGGTAAGAACTGGTGAACCCATAGGGGCACCCATGGCCTGAAAAGCCTGGAAAAAAACGTTGTCATGTCATATTGAGAGGACATTTTTGTTAAGTCCACTGGTGTCTCCTTTTGCTCTTCAGCAGGAGGGGCAGTGGCACTTTTGTCTTTATGTTTTACTTTCTCTACTGGTGTTTCCTTTTTTTTTCAGCAGGAGGGGCAATGACATGCTTCTATTTTTGTTTCTTTTTGGCAGGAACTGAATCAGTAGGCTGCTCTGAGGGTCTTTTATGCTTTTTGGAGCAGTCCTTAGAGGAGCTGGGAGTCTTGGAATGTGAAGGACCCTGTGTAATGTGCTGAACCACAAATGGACTGAGACCACACTTTGCTCCAGTTTCCATTTTCTTGTTTTGTTTTTATACAAACACACTTGTGGTAAGTTCAGAATAAACGTCCTAAGCAGGACCAAGGCAAGTATTTACAAGATGTTATAAACTGTCACCCAAAAAATAAATAAATACAAAAAAAATGGGTTCTTCAGCATCTGCCTGACCTGTCAGAACTCAGGCAGAAGTGACAGTTATCCAAATCCCCTCAGGGAGAAGAACATGGCAAAACCCCTCATTTTTCCTTTTCTTTTTTTTTTTTGAGGTAAAGACCGCAACTTGCAGTTCGCTATTTGCGTCTCAATTCCCAGAAACTGAGATGACACTAAAACAACACAGAAGCAGGGAGAAATAAAATAAGATTTTCCTATAAAATACCACTTAAGACTGGATGGACAACAGAGCTCTCTGGTTTCAGGGACCACTGCAAACTAGAGAATTTGCAATATGAATAAACTAAGTAAAGCAGAGAAAGAACCCCTGCAACTAACAAACTAAGAGGGCAGAGACTAAAATAACAACATGAAATAATACTTGTTCTCATCAACACCAAAATGGCATGAGAAGCTGAAGAGAGCTCTTCAGGGTGATTTGCTTCTGCAGGCGGAAAAATAGATCTGAAGTTAAGCTGCAGAATGCAGCAACACCAGAGGGCAGAGGTTTGAATTACATTCCAAATTCCATCCATGGGCTCTGGGGCCGCTTCACCTGCTGGGTTCACTGCAGTTAGTTAAGCATAATGAGGGATTCCTGGAGTCTGCATGTCAATGCTGTAATGGGATATAAAGCTATCCGCTTTACTCCAGGTTGCAGCCCTGCTTATCTCTGCAATAGGGATGTTCTTGAAGCAGTTGCTAAGGCAGTGGTATGTCTGGTGGAATGAGACCAAAGCCTCTTCGGCAACTCCCTACCAGCCAGCTATTGCAGAGGTCATTGCAAGATGTCATCCACCTAGCAATTGTTCCCGTTGCTGCCGGTCTGCCAGGCGTGGCTTCAGCGTATGTTACAAACAACCGATGAGCCTCACCCCAACCTCCAGCTGCATGCTCTATATAATATGACAGAGCTCTTTGTAGGTCCACAGTGTGAAGCCTACAATAGGCCTTTAAGGTTGGGTTGGTAAAACATACCAGTAAATTAATCACCTTAGATAAAATCACCTCACCACAGCTAAACCTTAGAACAGGACTGTCGTCAAGGCACAGGTCAGGAAGCATATGAAAAACCAGAATCAGTTGTAAAATTCACAACAAGAGTTTTATTAGTACTAGCAGTATAAAAAAAATAAAATTGTTCAGTATAACTGTTCACAAAGGCATAATAAGCAGAGAAAATTCACTGGCATTTTCCTTCAATCACTGTGTCCCTTTGCAAGCAACTGCAGCTCTCCTATAAGTCCTTGCAACCCCCCTTCTTTCTAAAGTATTCTAGTATATTTCAGGTAGGTGCTGGCAGGAACGCAATGTCCCAGAACTCAGGCCCCTTCTCCACAGCTCTTCGGCAAAAGGCTTAAAAATTGCTCTAAGGAAACCTCTTGAGTTTCCAATAGTATTTTTGCAATCATCTCAAACTATAATTATATACATTTCAACAGTAACACTATATAATTTCTAAACAAAGGGATCCCAATATCAGTTACATTTTCACATGATTTGCATATGTAACCCCCCTGCAAATGGGGGTTCCCAAAAGACTTCCAGGAGCTTGCTTGAATGCTCCAAGCCTGAATGGTGTTTGGCGTTTAAGCCATTTATCAGTGAGTGTTTTTAGAACCTCTGGTACTGTCTCTTTAAGAGCTGTCTGCTTGCAGACATAATTAGTTTGTATGGGGGACTGTGTGTTTCTTTGATTGAGTACCACTCAAGCTGCTGCCAATTCACTCCATTTTTGCAGTCACTAGGAGTGCAAAGGGAACCTATCTGAAAGATGTAACTGTTTGCCAGAAATTATTTAGAGTAATAATGAAATTACAGTTTGTCTAACCTGCTTTCTTTGCAGTCAGAACTGTGTCTGCTAGTTCCCCATTCTAGTTTTGAACTGCTGAACTGGACCAATCAGTGTGGGTAAGCTAGCTCTAAATGGTGCCTTGGACAAATCAGAACTTGACTCATAATCTGAGCCAGCCACAAGAGGATTGTATGGGCAGTGACTCTGGGAGATGTAGTTTAGACTTCAGTGCCTTTTGGACCAACAGCAGCAGTCTATTGTGAGTGACAGCCAATCCAGTCAAGAACTGGGAGGAACTCAAAGGAAGTGCCCGGTTTTGTCGGTTGGAGTTTCAGTTGAGCTTTGGCAGTGAAGAAGGAAGGAGCCCTGTGCTTTTCAGTGTGCAGTTTTAGTCAAAACGTGTGTAAGGCCCAGAGTTCGGTCTGCAGCTTGTGTAACAGCTTGTTAGGACTGAATCCGTCCTGTGAAAAGAATCAAAGGATCTCTGAAGAGTAGAAACCAGGCTCACCCTGTAGAAGACTGGAGGAATTGCTGAAAATTGCACTCTGTCTGATTTGAACTGAATCTGCTGTGTGTTCTCCCGGGTATTGTGCAGTAATTGCGATCGGGATACAGATGCAGCCTGCCTGGTATAGTGCTTTCTTTTATATGGATGTGTGAAGAGGTTTGTGTACCTCAAGTGAGCCCTGCTGACATTGAAGGACCCTATCTTATTTGGAGGTCGTGAGTACTAATTCAGGGTCGCTCCCTGTTGAATTGCCACATTAAATCCAAATGGAATTACTGTACTGCTGACTGTTTAATTCTCCTTTTCTCTGTGTGAAGGGCCCCTACCAGCTGCCACGGTTTGGACTAGCCACTAGGGCTTGGGCACCAGGGACAGTAACTGATAGGGATAGGCCTGTGCACAGAGCCATAGGTAGATTATTAGAGTGATAAGCTAATTAACCTGATTTCCCTGTCCTTGTTATATCCCCTAAATAAATCAGAGCTGCTTGTTTCAGCAAAGTTATACTGCCTGAGGTATTTGTCTATGTTAAAGTACTGTACTGTGATTGTTGCACTGTATCTCATTTCACAGGAGGTCCCAGTGCTGGAACCAGACCTGGGGTAAGTGTATACTGTGAAGGTAATTCTGATATATTGAGTGGGCCACTAGTGGGAAGAAAGGGGGGTTGCAGTGTCCCAGAGGGCTGTGACCAAGTTAGTTTAACTATTGCAAACCCTGACCTCTGGGTGGAGGCACCCGCCATTGGATCCAGGCCCCTCAACCTGTTAGTGGCAAATCAGGCAGGGGTAGTAGCCCCTGGGATAGCGCCATCTAGGGGTTACACATATATTTTTATATCAGCAGACATGCAAGAGAGGAAAAGACAGAACAGCAGTGGAAGTCTGAGAGACGGTGAGAGGCAGAGAATTGCAAAACTGTCGGGGTGATCAAATCTTAGGTCTCACAGGAAAATCTGGTTGCGCAACCAGACAGAGAAGAGATAGATAAGGAAAGAATAGAACAGATTGCTGCATTCAAACTCTTTCTCCAGAACAACTGGGACAGGGTCCCATTCCACCCTGTCACATACACCCCCCCTTAAGAGGGAACCTGTTTTAGTAAACAGGTTTCCAAAACTTTCTATTAATTCTTTATCATTAGCTTCTAAGTTTCAGAAATTAATCACATGTGCAGTTTCCTTATTTTCTGACAGTACAGCAAACAGTAAAGTTTAAACTCATACATTTGTTTTTCAACCCTCAGATCCCTCAATTCCTGATCCATATATTGACAGAAAATCAGCATTGCTATTCTCTTTACCAGATTTGTGTATCACCTTGAATTTAAATGGCTGTAGTGCCAGGTACCACCTTGTGATTCCGGAGTTTTTATCTTTCATTTGTTTAAGCCAACAGAGAGGATTGTAATTTGTTATAAGTACAAAGTCAGTTCCTAGCAAAAAAAAAAACTTAAGGGACTCCATGGCTCACCTTGCTGCTAAACATTCCTTTTCAATGGTGGAGCACCTCTTCTCTGTCATGCAACTTCCTACTAATGTACAGAACAGAATGTTCCATCCCATCTATATTTTGACTAGGACTGCACCTAGGCTCAGCTCTGATGCATCTGTTTGTAACAAACATGTTTCTCAACGCCTGGGCTTCTCAAATGGGCTGAAAGCTTCATTGCACTCTGGGGTCCATTTCACATTATTTTGGTACCGCTTTTTTCATGAGTTCAGTGAGGGGAGTAGCTGACTCAGCAAAGTCAGGAAATAATCTCCGATAATAACCAGCCAGCCTTTTAAATGACCTGACATGTTTCTTTTGTTTTAGGAACAGAGCTGTAAGCTACAGCGTCTGCTTTAGAAATTTCTAGCTTAATTTCTCCATTTCCCAACACATAGCCCAAATATCTGGTTTCCTGCATGCCCAAGGCACATTTGGTAGGATTAATAGTCAGACCTGCATTTTTGATAGCTTGAATAACTGCTCGTAAGTGTTTCAGGTGGCTTTTCCAGTCTGGGCTGTACACCACGACATCATCCAGGTACGCAGCACAATAACCATTATAAGGGGATAAAATTACATCCATGTAACGCTGGAATGTAGCTGGCGCACCATGTTAACCAAATGGCATGGTGGTGAACCGACAGAATCCAACAAGAGAGGCAAATGCAGTTTTGTCTCTGGATTCTCTAACTAAAGGTATTTGCCAGTAACCCTTGGTGAAATCGAGGGTACTGATATACTTTGCACTCTACAGTCTGTCCACTAAATCATCTATCCTGGGCACAGGATAACTGTCAAATTCTGACACTTGATTAAGTTTCCTAAAATGAAGGCAGATTCTAACACTCCCTTCTTTTTTGTTTACAGTTACCACTGGAGATGATCAAGCACTCCTCAACTCCTCTATGATACCCAATTCTTTCATTTTTTGTATTTCCTTACCCACGTCAGCTCTTAACCGCTCTGTTAACCTGTATGTCTTTTGCTTAAAGGGCGAGCATTCCTTAGCACTATTGCACGCTCGGCCTGGTACTGTGGTAAAAGTACTGTTAAAGGTCTTTAGCATAGTATGTACCTTGTAATCTCCCAGGTCGCACCTGAAAATAGGCACTTGGCTGTCTAGTGTGCTTACCCGGTAAACAAAAGCAAATAAATAAAATATTATGAATGTCTGTTTGTTCTGAGGTTAAGGAAACAGTCACCTTTACAGCATCAGCAGTTACAGTTTGTTCCAGTCTATTATAAGCTATATCAATATCTTCTTTATCAGTTTCTGGTAAAACTAGCAAAGTAGCTTTTGGCATTTTTTCAACCCATTTCTTCAGGAGGTTAGCATGGTATATCTTAGTAGGATTTTTCCTGTCAGGGGTGTCAATCTCAAAGTTAATGGTGCCAGTACATCTAAGCAGTCTATAAGGCCCTTGCCACTTCATTAACAGTTTATTCTCTGTTGTGGGTAACAGTAAGAAAAATTACTCATCTTAGTAATTATGTTTCTTCTAATGGAGTCTTGCTGTATTCTGACAATTGCAGTTGGCTCCAGCACTTGAACTGCCCCAGAGAGTAGAGGGTTAAATTTCTATGCAGGGCATAGAACATTGAGCTCGAGCTCGGTTGAAGACTCTGTCTGCAGTGCTTTGAAACCCAACCATCAGATTCTTACGAGCTAAAACTCACTGACCTATATATGTGGAAATTGAAAATTTCTACTAGCCAACTGGTGACCAAAAGCTTTTAGATTCCCAAAAGAAGACTCAAGTCAGAAAACCCCAAAAAACAGGTAGTAAAACATGAAAAGATTACTAAATAATAAACACAAAGCACCCACATCAAAAGGAAGTGTGCTGAAGACACCCCTGGGGTGCAACACTGCACCTGCCCACCCACTTACCAAAACCAGGTTCTGCGAGGAGGCAGGAGGAGACAGAATACAGCAAGACTCCATTAGAAGAAACATAATTACTAAGGTAAGTAATTTTTTCTTCAAACATGAAGTCTTGCTGTATTCTGACCATTGCAGACTACCAAGCAGTACCTCCATGGGGGAGGGACAGAACCTACTTTGGGAATAGGCTCTGCAGTACTGCTGTGACAAATCGAGCATCACTCCTAGCCTGGATATCCAGAGAGTAATGCTTGGTAAAGATATGGACTGTTTTCCAGGTGGCTGCTTGGCAAATTTCTAGCAAATGAATATCCCTGGTATCTGCCTGAGGGTGGAATGTTTCCTAGTTTCTCATAGATGAATTGTATACAGGATACAATCCACCTGGCAATGGTTCTCTTGGTGACTGGTTTGCCCTTACCTACTTCCCTATAAATGAGGAACAACTGGAGGGAGTCAAACCTGTGACCCTTTGTACGTTCTATGTAGTAACTAACATCTAAACTGTGTAACCTCCTTTCTCCTGAGGAAGAGTGATCAGTGAAGAATACAGGAAGAGTCATAGACTGGTTTAAATGGAAATCAGAAACCACTTTGGGTAAGAACCTCCTATTGGTTCTAAGGACCCCTTTATCTTTACGGAATGAAATAAAGTCAGGCTCTACTGACAGTGCTTGCAATTCACTGATACTTCTGGCAGAGGTAATAGCTACCAGAAACACAGTTTTCCAAGTCATGTACTTAAGCTCTGCTGAGGACATCGGCTTAAAAGGAGGTTGCATAAGCTGAGCAATGCAAGCATTCCAATCCCAGGCAGCAGCAGGATCCCTAAAGGGAGGATTGGATGAAGCAATCCTTTAAAAAATTTACAAAATACGTGTTGAGATGACAGTGAAGAAGGCTTTCCCACTAACAGAAAAGCAGAAAAAGCTGACAAATGTACTTTGAGAGTAGCTGGTCTGAGGTCTAGGCCATTAAGATGAACCATATGATCCAGGACTGTAGACAAATCAGCAGTGTCTAGGGATATGTACCTCCTGGAACACCAAATGCTGAATCTCTTCCATTTGGAGTTATAAGTTTTTCTGGTGGCAGGCTTTGAGAATATCCAGAACCCCTTGGGACAGATGCAAGTCTGCATATTCTAACTCTTCAAGAGCCATGCCTTGAGATTGAGGGACCGAAGATTGGGGTACCAAATCCTCCCCTGAGAGGAGGATAACAGGTTGTAATTCCTGGGAAGAGACAGGGAAGATGGACTGCTAGGGACAGCAACAGGGGTACCAAGGTTACCTGACCCAGTCCAGAGCAATCAGAATCACTTTGCAAGGCTGTGACCTTATCTTGATCAGAACTTTGAAGAGTAGAGGAAAGGGAGGGAAGGCATAAAGACATTTCCTTCCCAGTTCAAAATCAGAGCATCCAAAGGGACTGAGCCAAGACTGGGGTCTGCAACAAAACAGAGGAAGTTGGTGATTGTCTGGGGCTGCAAAGAGATCTGTCTCTGGAGTGCCCCACTTGAAAAGATGACTTTCAACACCAGAGACTCCAGAGACCATTCTGTGATGGCCTTGGGAGATCCTGCTCAGTGCATCTGCTAGCACATTGTCCTTCCCTGGAAGGTGGACTGCCACCAGGGAGGTCTGTAGAGAATAAGCTAGGAACCACAATTTCATGGCTTCTGTGCACAAGGCCATGGACCGAGTGCCTCCCTGCTTGTTGATGTACCACATGGTGGTGGTGTTGTCCATCCTGACCTGAACCACCTTGTTCTGCACTGACTGAGAGAAAGCTTGCAGGGCCAGAAAAACTGCTCTGAGCTCCAGAAGATTGATATGAAGGAGGGATTCCTGAGGGAACCACAGTCCCTGGGCTGTGACAGCCCCCAGATGGGCTCCCACCCCAATAGGGAAGCATCCATGGTGAGGACCACAGAGTGAGTCTGAGTGACAGATGGAACTCCTTGCCTTAAATTGTCCAGATCCTGCCACCATTAAAGGGACTGGATTAGAGTCTGAGTAACCAAAACTAATTTGGTAAGAGTATCTTTCCTTTGGAACCAAAATGCCCTCAGATGGAACTGAATGTCCCTCATCTGAAACCTGGCACCTTGGACCACTGCTGTGGAAGCTGCCATGTGGCCCAAGAGCTGGAGGAAGTGCCTTGCTGCGATGAGAAATTAGAAGGCGGAAGGAAGAAGCCAGCTGAATAATGGCTGTTGCTCTTCCAGGGAACGAGAGCTCTTGCTTTGACAGTATCCAGCTGTGGTCCTGTAAAGGTGAGAAGCTGTACAGGCTCGAGAACCAACTTGGGAAGGTTGAGAAGAAATCCCAGAGAAGTGAGTACTTGCTGGGTCACTTGCAGATCTGACTGGACTTGGTCTGAGGACTGACCCACAATAAGCCAGTCATCCAGATATGGAAAAATGGAAATCCTTTTTCTTCTTAAGAAGGCAACTACTACTGCTAGACATTTTGTGAACACCCTTGGAGCTGATGTTAGGACAAAGGGCATTGCTTTGAACTGATAGTGGCCTGTGGGCAATTTGAACCTAAGGTACTTTATGTGGGAGCACCTGATGGGAATGTGAAAGTAGGCACCTTTGAGGTCCAGGGAGGCTAGCCAGCCCCCTGGCCGTAGAGAGGGAAGAGTCGTTCCCAGAGTCACCATTTTGAATTTTGGTTTTAAAAGATGTTTGTTCAGGTATCTTAAGTCTAGGATGGGTCACCACTCCCCTGTCTTTTTGAGGTAAGGAAGTACCTGGAGTGCAGACCTTTGCTCTTGTGTAGGGTAGGAACTCTCTCTCTCTATGGCCCCTAAGGCTAGTAGAGATGAAACCTCTGCCTCCAGTGCAAGAGTTTCTGAGATGTTTGTAGGTGGAAAGGATCTGGCTGTCATTTTTGGAAATGTTTTGAAACTGAGAACCACTCCCTGGCTTACTACCTCCAGGACCCACCTGTCTGAGGTAACAGACATCCAGTCCTGGACAAAGTAAGTCAGCCTGCCCCCTGCAGGGATGGGGGAGTCTCCCCAGGCTGACACATCAGGGTGTCTGCTTGGCAGGAGCCTTAGACTGAGGAGTGGATGCAGCCCTGCTCATCCCCTTCTGCCTCTCCCTCTAAAGAATCCCCTCTGAGAAAAGGGAGAAGAGGCCTGTGCTTGGTAGAAAGGCCTGTGAAAAGGCCTGCCCCTAGCTTGCTGCCTTTGAGGAGTTGCCTGCCTCTCCTTGACCTGTGCACTCCTATAAGTGGTCCTGTACTCATCCATTTTCTTCATGTAATTCTCTGTCTGCTCCTCAAACAGAGAATTACCCACCACAGGGAAATCCATGGCCTTAGCCTGGGTGTCCTGTGAGAGGCTAGTACATCTGAGCCAAGCCATCCTCCAAAGAGACACAGATGTAGCCATGACTCTTGACGACACATCATTGGAGTCCACAGCAGCATGAAATTGTACCTTTGATGCCTCAATCCCATCAGCAGCCACCACCTCCAGCTCCTTGGCCAGCTGGGGAAGGCATGCTTAGCCAGTGCCAGTACAGTGTCCCACCTGGACTTCTGGTACCTGGCTGTATAGGCCATATAGTTAGCCTGCCTGAGTCCCAAGGAGGATGCCATGTACTGTTTCTTTGCCATGGCATCCATCTTCCTGGAGTCTTTGTCTGGGGGGTGTGAAGCAAAGGGAATATTTGCCCTGTCACAGGCTGAAGCCTGCACGACCCCAACATGACTGCATTGCTGGTAGAAAAACTATGTATCCAAACCTGATAAATTATACCTCTTGTCCATCCTTCTGTCAACAGGAGATACAGAATTAGGAGACTTTAGAATTTTTTGTGTCTGCTTCCCAAAGGACTTATGAAGGGGAATAGACAATCTCTTGGACTCTGGAATGTCCATCATTTCAACAAAATCAGGCTCCTCTTGATCCTCCACAGCCTCCTTCATAGGAAGCTGGAGGGTTTCAGCCACCTTTCTGTAAAACAGATAGTGGGGAGGGGACTTGGAGAGCCCAGGAGGGAAAACACCAGAAGGTCTGTCTGGGGAGATGTCCAGTTCCACAGGCACATCCAGACTTTCATAATCATCACCACCCTCCTCTTCAAACTCCAGTTCATAAAAGTCTTCAGGGGTATAATCTTGAACCGGGGGAACCGACCGAACCGAAACCCTGCTAAGAGGCGCCAGATCAGTTGGAACTGGACGAAGTGATTCAACAATCTGAATCGCTCCGGCTATTTCTTCGGTGGTCAGAACATGAACCTCTGGATATGAACCAGCCGATTTTTCTTTGTGTTTTCTTTTTGTAGGAACCGATCACGCAGGATCGGCTCTCTTCTTGCACAAAGAAGTATCACCCTGGTCAGAGGCAGTCCTTCTGGTTTGGTGGGAACCAAACTGGGATGGCCTTCCAGGTAAGCGGATTTCTCGGCCTCCTTATCCCTAAGTCTACCTAACCTCTTTTCCAGGGTAGAGTTAGGGAAATTTTTACGAATTTGGCAGTCTGAATCTAGGTGGTCAAACCCCAGACAGTAAACACAGGTGGTGTGGGGATCAGCCTTAGCAAAGACCTCCCCACACTCACTGCAGTGTTGAAACCCAGTGGGCCCATTTTTTTTTCTTGGGTTTCTCAGACATGGCCAACCTAATCAAACTTACCCTTTATAAGGCAACCGCCAGGCAAGACTCCCCTATCAGTTTCTAACCGTGTTACGGGTATTGGGGAAAAAAAACGCAGAAATTACGTTTTTTTAAAACCAATAAGGACCAGTAACCACACAATAAAAGATTTAAACTAACGGATCAGTTCAGTCAAACCAATCGAGAAATACAATTTTTCAATTTCCACAAAAAGAGACAGAGATACTACCTAAAGTACTTACTGTACCGCAGACAGAGCCCTGAATCGACAATGTGGAAAATAAATCGGAATAAAACCAACAACTTTAACCGACTTCGAACCAAGCAAAAGGAGAAGTCTCCGGAGCAACCGTTCAGTGAGGTGGGGTAAAGAATCTGACGGTTGGGTTTCAAAGCACTGCAGACAGAATCTTCAACCGAGCTCGAGCTCAACGTTCTATGCCCTGCATAGAAATTTAACCCTCTACTCCCAGGGGCAGTTCAAGTGCTGGAGCTAACTGCAATTGCCAGAATACAGCAAGACTTCATGTTGTTTGAACAAAACCTTTTCACCTGGCTCAAAAACTTTTTCTTTTACCCCATGGTCATAATATACCTTATGCTGGTTTGGGGCATCTTCCTGATTACTACGGGCAATTTCAACATATTTTGCCAGCTTCTTTCTTAGGGTACACATATAAGAAGTCATAGATTGTTTCTGAGTGGGGTTATCTTCCCACATTTCTTTTAGTTCAGTTGCCCTCTTGGCTGTCTACCATACAGCATTTCAAATGGTGAAAACCCTGTTGATGCCTGTGGCACTTCTCTGCAAGCAAAAAGTAGGTAAGGCAAATATTGGTCCCAGCCTTTCCCTTCCCCTTTTACAAACCTTTTTAACATGCATTTTAGGATTTGGTTAAAATGCTCAACAAGCCCATCTGTCTGAAGGTGATAGGGGGAGGTTCTTATGGCAGTGATACCTAGTAGTCTGTACAGCTCCTTAAGTAATGCAGCACCAAAATTACTACCCTGATCAGTAATAATTTCTTCAGGTGTGCCCACTCTGCAGAAATGTTTTGCAAGCTCTGCTGCAGTGTTTGAAGCTATGACAGTATGCATTGAAACTACTTCTGGGTATCGAGTAGCATAGTCGCATACTGCCGGGATAAATCTATCACCCTTTTTATTTTTGTCTAAAGGACTAACCACATCCATTGTAATTCTTTCAAAAGGCACATCTATCAAGGGTAGGGGCACCTTGTCTTTTCTAGTGACTGAGGCTACTTTCTGACACTCAGCACAGGAATTACAATAGATAGCAACATCTTCATGAATTCCAGGCCAGTAAAATCTATACAGCAATCTGGCATGGGTGCAATCTCTCCCTGAGTGATCAGCCATGGGACTATCATGTGCTATCTGTAACAACTCTGTTCTGTACTTCTGCGGTATAACCAGTTCTGCCTGTTCCTGTGTCTGAGGTTTAACCCAAACTCTGTACAGTAACCCATTACATTTTCTAAGCTTTGGTCCACCCTGCTTTGGTTTCACCCCCAGCTGCTTAAAATAACCCTGGAGAAAAACATCATTAGCTTGCTCTGAAAGAAAATCTCCATCTGTTATCGATTTAGTTTCAGCATTTTCATATGTTAACCCCTTACTTGGTATACTTGGTACATATGGGACAAAAGAAGGCCAAAGCCCATCGGGACTGTCCCCCACAATACATGTGGCACATTAATCTACAGTCAAATTAACTTCAAGCCATTTGTCAAGCCTTGATTTGAATGTAGAAAAAGAAGGTGAGTCCACAAGTTTTTGGGTCAGGGAGTTCCAAAGTCTAGGAGTCCTTATTGTAAAAAAGTTTAATCTTTTATTTGTGTTTGCTTTTGCTACATTGATTTGCTCATTATGCAATCTGAGGACAATATGTCTATTATTAAAGTATAATCCAAATTGCTGCATTCATTCTGAAGACTGATGAACTTTATAAAGGAGAAGAAGATCCCCTCTAATTCTCCTTTTCTATAATGAATGCAAACCTGTAATCTGCAATTTTGAAGCATAATTGCTAGATGCCAGATAGGGAATCATTTTAGTTGCTCTTCTTTGAATTCTTTCCAGACCTTGTATATCCTGCTCTAAATATGGACTCTAAAGTGGGGAACCATAGTCCATATAGGGCCTTACATATGTTCTATAGAGGGGAATAATACATTCTTTGGATTTTGTGACAAAGGTGCATTTTATATGCATAAGTAGTTGGTTAGAGGTTTTAGCTGTCTTAAAACAATGGTCTCTATGAGTAAATTTATTATTAATTAGTATTCCCAGTTCCCTTTCACAAGCAGACACTTTCAGGGGAATATTATTAAGGGTATATGTCTGTAGGGGATTAGCTGTACCATAGTGTAAGACGGTGCACTTGTCAACGTTAAAGTGCATATCATTAATTTGTTCCCATGTTTCAATGTGTTTTAAATCATTTATAAGTGAAAGTCTGTTAGATAATGAATCAACTCTCCCTCCCAACTTTGTATCATTGGCAAATTTTGAAAGAAAATTTGCAGATTTAATCTGCATATCCCAAATGAAAATATTAAACAATGAGGGCCCAAGTACGGATCCCTGAGGGACCCCGCTTGTTACTTGTCCTTCTGATAAAATACTTTGTATTTTAACTTGCTGGCTTCTATTAGTCAGACAGTTATCTATCCATTTAACTAAAATAGAAGAGAAACCTACTAGTCCATCATTCTTTTGTTGCCACAGTTTCTTCAGGCTTTGTCTTTCTTTCCTGGATTTCTGGATCTTGGAGCTGTGCTCAAACAAGTCTGAATCAAAATCACTGAAAGGAGAGTCCCCACCATCTGAATTTTTTTTGTCTGTGCTCTTGTCACCACTGCTGCTGAAACTGCATGGTTCAGTTCTTCTGACTCAGTAAATCCTGGAAAGTCATTTCCAGTAATCACAGGTACAGGTAATTTAGGTACTACTCCCACTTTCATTTGGTGTGACATACCTTTAATTTTCAGAGTCACTTGGGTGGTGGGATAGTATAGAGTGTCCCCATGGATGCAGATCACACCAGTACCTGGTCCTTTTGCACAGTGTTTTCCCAGCACTTTAACATGCACTAGAGTTTGTCTGCTTCCCGAATCAATGAGTCTCTTCACAGTCTTATCCCCCACCTTCACAACTGTTAAGTACTTGCCCCAATTTGCCAAGGACAAATCTGCTCCAGTGTCACTCTTCTTATGGCAATTTCTTGCAATATGACCCGACGTACTACAGTTATAGCAAATTACATCTTTGGGCACAGACTTGTTACCCCACCAGAGTTTTTATCAGACTTGGGAGTATAAATGGCAAAAGAGTGTCTTACCAGTGCTTGGCTGTTACCTCTCTGCTGTGGCATCTGTCTGGCCATTTGGTAGTCCTCTGCCAAAGAAACAGCCTTTTCCCCACTTTCTGGTTGGTGTTACTTTACCCAAAGTTGGGCATTTGTAGGCAGGATGTTGATGAATTGCTCCATTGCAAATGTGTTGATCTGTGGGACTGTTTTGCCCTATGGTTGGAGCCAATTTATCAGGAGTTCTCTGAGTCGAGTGAAGGCTTCTTGAGGATTGTCAATTGAGCTGTACTTAAGAGATCAAAATCTCTGCCTGTAGGTCTCTCTCGAGATGTCATACCTTTTCAGCATTTTGCTTTTCACCAGGTCATAGTTTTCTGACTGTGCAGTGTCCATATTGCTGTAGGCAAATTGGGCTTTCCCTGTCAGGTAGGGCACCAGTCTGATTGTCCATTGCTGCCTCGGCCATTGGCAGGTTGTGGCAACTCTTTCACAAGTTGTCAGGTAAGCCTCAATATCATCCAAGGGACACAACTTTGTAAGTTTAATGGCTTTTAAGTTGCTTGTGTTTTGTTGCTAGTCTTGATGTGTGCCAGATTGTCAGCCTTTGATAGCTTGCAAGGCATCCAGCCATCGCTGCTCCAGTCGCTGCATTTTTTCTCCCATCTGCTGCTCCTGTTGTTGCATTTCTTCTTTTCACTGTGCTTCTAAATGTTGAAGCTCTTTTCTCTCTGCTTCTCTGTCTCTTTTTGTTGTATAGCCCACCGTTTGAAAAAGTCCATCAGGCTTTTAGGTTCTTTCACTGCCTATTCTTTTTTCATAATTTGTGCTGGCTGCACAATCTTAGCTTGGACTTCAGTCTCTACTAGTTTGGCTGCCATTTTCCTGGTAACCACTCCTGGACTTGCTGCTGCAGAATCAATACCTTTCTCTATGCTTCCCTGGTACCAGGTCCAGTACATATGCACAAAACTCCTGACTTAGAGTATGCACAGTGTAAATCCCACTTAGGCTGACACCATCTGCCATCGAGGCACAGGTCAGAAAGCATAGGAAAAACCAGGATTGGTTGAAAAATTCACAGCAAGAGTTTTATTAGTACTAGCAGTAACATAAAAAAATAAAATTGTTCAATATAACTATTTACAAAGGCAAACTAGAAAAAATCCATTGGAGTTTTCCTTCAATCTCTGTGTCCCTTTTGCAAGCAATTGCAGCTCTCTTATAAGTCCTTGCAACCCCCTTCTTAACAAGCATCCTGTTTTTTCTAAAGTGTTCTAGTATATTTCAGGCAGGCACCGGCAGGAAGACAATGTCCCAGAACTGAGGCCCCTTCCCCAAAGCTCTTCAGCAAAAGGCTTAAAAATTGCTCTAAGGTAACCTCTTGAGTTTCCAATAGCTTTTTTGCAATCATCTCAAACTATAATTATATACATTTCAACAGTAACACTATATAATTTCTAAACAAAGGGATCCCAATATCAGTTACATCTCCGCATAATGATTTGCATTTATTTTCATATCAGCAGATATGCAAGGGAGGAAAAGACAGAACAGCAAGGAAAGACTGAGACAGTGAGAGGCACAGAACTGCAAGACTGTTGGGTTGATCAAATACTAGTTCTCACAGGAAAATTTGGTTGCGCAACTAGACAGAGAAGAGACAGAAAAGGAGAGAATAGAACAGAGCCCTGCATTCAAACTCTTTCTCCAGAACAATTGGGCCAGGGTCCTATTCCACCCTGTCACAAGGCCCACATTATAGAAAGGCCCTTCTCTCAATTAGAGGTGGAAAGGGTGATTAAAGACTTGAAACATAACAAGTCACCTGGCCCAGATGGTTTTGCAGCAGAATTCTACCAGAAGGTCCAGACAGACTTAGCCCCTATTATGGTCCCGGTCTGTAATGAGTGCTAAGGCCCAGATGAAATCCCAGATAATTGGTGGGGGGGGGGGGCTATCACTCAGTATTAGCCAAACCATGAAAAGACTTCTCAACATGTGGTGGGTTTAGACCTATATCATTACTAAACCAAGATGTAAGGATTTCTGCATAGGTTATTGTAAACCAACTCCAGCATGTGATTCTGCAATTGTTCCATTCAGATCAATCCAGTTTCATACCAGGCAGATACCTTAATGATAACATACGGCAGTTCCTAACCACCATGGCATGCACCCACAGCAACCCCTTGGGGGACCAGAAGGTTGTGGTGACATTAGATGCTGAAAAGACATTTGACCACCTCAGTTGGGCTTTTGGAGACACATTCCAATCATGGATAAAGGCGCTATATTTGAACTCCACAGCCCAGATTCAAATTAAAGGAGCCACATCCATTTCCTTTCAAATTCAAAGAGGAACACAGCACGGGTGCCCAAAGTCGCCCCTCCTATTTGCTCTCAGTATGGAACCACTCCATCAGACAGTCAGGATAAAAAAGGCTATAGATGGTATCTGAGTGGGCACAGTGAAAATTCGCATATCCCAATATGCAGATGATGCCCTTCTGCAAAACCTTATAGAAACACTCCCAAAGGCCAGGGCTCTCGTAAGAGAATGCTGTGAGATATCTGGATTCAAAACAAATTAATCAAAATCTGAAATTATGATGATGGGGTAGTGCAACTGCAGATCTTAAAAGATGCACAACACTTAAGTGGACTTCCACAGGTTTTCGATACCTGGGAGTGCACATTACCTCATACTTCAGTAAACTTTTCCAAACAAACTATCACAAGTTGCTAGAAGAAATCAGCAGGATTGTGACAAATGGACCACCCTACCATTATCATTGATAGGTGTGACAGGGTTGAATAAGGCCCTGCCCCATTTGTTGTTCAGAAAGTTTAAATGCAAGGATCTTTTCTATCCTCTCCTATTTGGTCTCTTGTCTGTCTGATTGAGCAACCAAATGTCCTCGTAAGACCTAGGAACTGATCACTCTGACAGTCTTGCAATTCTACGCCTCTCACTATCTCCCTGTCTTCACTTGCTGTTTCTTTCCTCCCCTTTGCATATCTGTGGTTATAAAAGTGTGAATCTTTATGTGAAACTGGGATTCCTTGGTTTGAAATTGTATGTAGTTATAATGTCGAAATGATTGCAAAAAGCTATTTGGAATTTAGAGGGTTAAATTGAGATGCAGTCTGAGCTCCTCATATTTGTTTGCAAACTCTTTTGCAGAGCTGTCAGCAGTAGGTCAACCTCGGACACTGTTCTGTTTGCAAGCCTGCTCTGCACAGAAACCGACAAGAACATTTTCTAAAAACAGGCTGCTCTCTTAACAAGTTCCCAGGCAAAGACTTATAAAAAGAACAGCAATACTTTTACTAGAGAGACTGAGAGACTAAAACTTGGAACTAGAAATACCCTCAGATGAAGGACTTTGTTTTCTTGGTTTGTACTGCCTTTGTAAATATAGTTCTACTGAACAATTTTTAATTTTTATTTTGCTGTTATTGGTAACAATAAAATGGTCATGGAGAGCTCATTAAATATTACTCCTTGAAGAAAAAGGAATGAGAACAAATATTTAAGGAACTTCAGTACCAGCTTACCACCTTGCAAAGCTATCAGCAAGGAGACAAATCCATCCATCCCCAACTGAAACAGGTCAAACAAGACCTGCAGAAATGAACTGACTCAAAAGTGCAGCAATAGCTTCTTTATCTTAAACACTACCAATATGAGGGGGAGCAAAGGGGAGCCCACAGCCTCGCCAGAGCATTGAGGGTGCAGATGTCCAGGGCGTGCATCACTCAGATGTTTGATGTGGACACAGTTATTCTCGCCACCCATGCATCGTCCATTCATAATATATTAGCAAAATATTATAAAACTCTTTACTCTACTGAATATGACATGACCTCCTAGCAAATATTAGAATACTTGTATTTTATTTCCATACTGAAACTCGACACAGAAAGGACACAACCTCTACTGACACCCATCTCAGTGGAACAATTAAAATGTGCAATTAAAGATTCCAAACCACAAAAAATCCCCATGATTGGACGGCTACCCAGCCAAATTTTACAGAAAGTTCCAGACTGAACTCGTCCCTATACTTCTGGTCTTCCAAGCTATTCAAGATAGGAAACCTCCCCCACCCACGTGGCACCACACGGTTGTAACAGCATTCTGAAACCAAAGATCCCAGATATGCCCCATCATGTAGACCCATATCCCTGTTAAATTTTGATTATAAACTATTTATGACCACCTTGGTGTACAGATTAGAAAACTTCTTACCATCCCTGATCAACCTGGATCAAGTTGGATTTGTCCGCAGCCATCAAGCTCATGACAGTGTCAGAAGGACCTTTTTTGATTTTGGACCATGTTTCAACACGTAAAATCCCCCTAGCATTACCAAGTTTAGATGCAGAAAAGGCATTTGACAGGGTGGCCTGGCCATTTTCATGGGCCACCCTGTTGAAATTTGGCCTTCTGGATGCATTTATCACCACTCTTCAAAATATATACACAACCTCACAAGCTTATAAAAAGCTGAATGGATCCCTGTCAGAGCCTGTCCCACTGGAAAGGGGGACCAGACAGGGTTGCCCCTTGTCCCCCTTCCTTTCACCCTATACTTGGAACCCCTAGCTATTATCAGGCAGACCACCCAGATATTTCTTCACAGAGAGGGTTGTAGATGCATGGAACAACCCTCCAGAGGAGGTCATAGAGTCAAAAACAGTGGGGGAATTCAAGAAAGCATGGGACAGACATAAGGCAATTCTAGTGTGGGGTAGGAGGAAGTAGGCTGTTGGTTAACTAGGATCTGCAGCTTAACCGTTAGGTAGGGAAATGGTCAGACTAGGTGGGCCAAGCAGTCCTTATCTGCCATCAAATTCTATGTTTCTATATCTGGTATCCTATTAGGAGCATGGGAAAATGAAATATCTCTGTTTGCCAAAGATCTCCTCCTTACAGTTACGTCCCATGAAGATTCAATACCCAAAATATGGCAGATTTTTCAAACCTTCGGGAAGGTATTGGGATACAAACTTAGCACATCCAAAACTGAAGTAATGCTTTATAATTACACCCCTCCTACACAACTTAAATCAGCTTTCCCCCTTCAAATGGCATAGTCGACTTTTTGATACTTGGAAAACAAGATCTCCTGAAACTTAGAACATACAGAGTTGCTCAACTTTGAGCTCCTAATGCAACAAATTCCAGAAGATCTCCATCGCTGCTCCCACATTTATTTCAGCTTCTTTCAGCGAATCGAGGTTATACATCAAAATATCCTCCCCTGTATTTTATATTATCTACTCCCGATGCCATACATTATACTTCAGAACCTGGAACAGACTAATTTCCTGCTTCATCTGGAATAGTAAACCCCCAAGAATTCAGTTTTCCCTCCTTCAATTCCCATGACATCATGGAGGGGTCAACCTTCCAAATCTAATATAATATGCCAGGGCAACGCATTTGCACATGGTCTGCTGCCCCCTCTCCTCAACCCTATTGGAAGCAAATCGAGTTTGTTTTAAACAATCTCCATGATTATGACCTTTATCTACTAGGCAACCCACCAAAATGCATCGCTACATCCAAATTTTACCAATATAAAGTGACTACCCTTAACCAATGGATACTGATTCATAAATTACTCCCACCTTCTCAGCCGTTCTTCCTACAAGCCATTGCATACGATGAGAACTATGTACAGTTCAAATCAACTAGATGGAGCAACAAGAAATTGGGCTCAAATGGGCCTCGGGTATTTCTTTCAAATCCTGGACTCCAGTGGAGTCCTCCCTTTTACTAACCTACAAATGTCATTTCGCCTACAATCAAAAGATCACTACAGGTACCTCCAGATATGATCCTATGTGAGAATGTTCCCCACTCCATAGCGTAGTACCCCAACTGTGTTCACCTTGCTAACCCAACTCCTAACTGCTTATTTACAAGGTATCACACTAACACACTTAATTGGGCAAGCATATAAAGCAATCTAAGAGACCTTCACTGACCCCACATTTTCCATTTTGCAGAAATGGAACGCAGTGTTAAATACAACACACACTCTGGCAGATTGGGACAAATATGCCTCGAGTGCGAATCGAATCACATCATCAATGTACTGGAGAAAATTCTCTTGGAAATGTCATTCAAGATTTTTCAGAAGGCCTGACGTAGGCTGGCCCACCAGTGCAGCACTTGGATTTCCACTTGTGACACCGACAACCCAGGTTCAGGAATGGACCTGGGAGTCAGAGTGCAAGCTGGGGAAGAAGGGCTAAGCATCTTGGGGACTGCTTTCCTTCTTTGGAAGGAACAGTGTCTGGTGCTTTACGGACCCCTGGTGGAGGCTAGAGATACTGCTGTGACCGGCACATCACGTTCGGGGAGTGGGGTGGATGCTGGACATCACTGCATGTCCCCACCCCCAGGAGCAAAAATTGGAAAAAGCTGCCCCCCCCCCAGCATGACAACCCGCTCCGTCACCATCTCCACTGCCTCCGCCATGGTGGTCCTGCTCCCATGGCCCCGACCTGGGGGGGGTGAGCCAGGGCTTCCCAACAGTGTCCATTAGAAGGGGGAGCCCTCCTGGCAGCCCCACCCAGGAGGGTTATCCTGGGCATGGGGGGCCAGCAGGCGGAGTGGGTCTGAAGACTGGGGGAGGAACAGGGAGAAAAAAAAGAATGCCTGACATAGTTGCCAGAAACACAGGGGACAGACTAGGGGTGTGTTGGAGAGGATGTGGCCACACATCAGCAAACCTAAGGCATATTTTCTGGACCTGTTGGTTCTACAGCCCTTTTGGCAAGTGGTATCACTGGAACTTGAAGCCATTTTCAACTGCCCGGAGATCATTACCCCCTCTCTATTTCTACTAGCAATCCCACTGCAAGGATCAGGCAGGGATCACACAACAATCTATTTGCTCTTGATTTCTGCTATCGCAGCAAAAAAAAAAAACATAACGAGACTTTGGCATATTCCCAGAACCCCTACTTTGGAAGGATGGCGTTCCATAATGGTGAATATATATAATATGGAATGCATGACTTATAGCTACTCAGATAAACTCCCCCAATTCAAGATTAGATGGCGAAAGTGGGTACTCTACGAAATGGATCATTACCCCAATTTCATCCCATAGAAGGGGGGAGTCGAGCCCCATATAGCCCTATTCTATTATTAACTTGCACACTACTTTAACTGTCTTTTCTGTTCTTTGGTTACCCATATTCTAAGTTCCTAAGCTTCTCTATTATTCTGTTTTCTATCTCTCTCTTCTACTATATAGGTTATAAAGTGAACCATAACATGACACCCTGCTTCCAGGAGTCTAACAGAACCTCTGTATTAGTCCAGTCCTCATAAATAAGTGACTACTGCTCACTAATATGCAAATCTATAAATCTTGGCTGTTTATTCAAGGGCAAAACAGAAGCTCTTTACAATAACCAGCAGAACGAAAGGACACCAAAATATGTTAATTCAGGCAAAAGATGCCATCAGGAACCACGATGAACAGTCACATGGACCTCCCCTACTGTAGCACTGTAACTGTAAACTGTTATCCTTATTCAGCCTATGAAAGGTACTATCCACCAATGTAAATACAGTGTAAAAAATACTGTCTGGGGAAAGGTGTCAACCAGTGTGCTCACCCACCTCAGGGTTCTTATTCACACAGACCTCTTGAGGTTTGCTCTTGAGGTCTGTGTGAATCAGAACCCCTCTGTGGGTGAATGCACTGGTTCTACACCTTTCCCCAGCCAGTATTTTCTATATAGTGTATAGCTGAGCATTGTTCTATATAAAAATCCATTCTTTTCAAAATGCCGTTGTACCACAGTTCAAAGGTCATAGACTGTGACTACACTGTTCTGTGGTAGAACAGTATTCTAGAACCTCTAGAGATTGCACAAGTCAGTTTCATTGTGAAAGAGAGAAAAACAACAATGCCCCATTTCACATAATACTATATACTATAAAAAAAACAGGATGAGCAACTTAATGCATAACCAGTGTGTTCTGCCACCTTGGGGTTCCGGTTCCCACGGACCTCTCGAGCTTCGCTCTCAAGGCCACAAGGAATCAGAACTCTTCTGTGGCAGAATACACTGGTTGTTTATAGTTTCCCATCCAGTATTCTCTATATTGTTTGAACCTATGTGCTGTAGAGCTGTATCTCCAAGGAGTAGATTCCCACTCTGGCTAGGATCGACTTATTGTATGGCGCAAAACAGTGAAAAAGTAATAAAAAATAAATTATAAAAAAATAAAATAAAATGCTCATTGCAAATTTTATAACTGCTCCTGGTTTTTCTATGCTGCCTGACCTGTGCCTCAACGAAAATAGGCCACACAGAAACGATCAGAATGAATGTTCTACCCCACCTACTTTTTTTAATTGGGGTATTGCCCATACAATTACCCAAGTGGTTTTGGAATTTAGTACAACAAATGCTTCCTAAATTTGTGTGGGGTGGAAAGAAACCCCGGTTGAAGTGGAGCATAATGATGTTAGAGAAGGGGAAAGGTGGTCTTGGAGTACCAGACCATATGACTTATTATCAAGCTGCACAGCTACAACACATCATACCCCACCTCAGACAGGGGCACGAGTTCATGTGGGTGAGAATTTTTTTTTTTGAATGGAACAAGTTAGTCTTAAACAAAAACAGGTTAGAGGATAAAGACAATAAATTCCATACCGAACCCCTGGGTTAAAACCCTCCTACTTACTTGGAAGGAAATCCTAAAGAAACTGGGGATTTGTGATGGAATTAATAAACTAACCAGTATCAGGGTCTGCACAGATTTTACCCTGGGAAGAGCAAACAGTATTTGCTTGGTGGGAACAAAGAAGACTAGCAAAGCAAGGACAATTTCTGACAGGGACATAGTGAAAAGCTTCAAACAACTACAAGGTGAATTTAGCTTACCCCAGAAAGATTTTTACTGTCATCTTCAAGGGAGATATTATTTGACCACTGAACCTAGGGAAACATTATTAAGGGAAAATACTGGGCACCCGCTGCTAACATTCTGCATGAGGGCAATGGAGGCGGAAAATGAGGGGAAATTACTGGACATGTAAGGAAAGCAGTTCCCAGTCCAGGTTGGATATTCAACTTACATGGGAAGTGGAATTAGGGGATACACTTCCTGAAAAAGTCTAGAACCAGATTTGGGAATGAGCCTATAAGACAACAGCCTCACCATCGTGGTGTGAATTTTGGTGGCAGGTGCACACAAGGTTTTTTAGAACACCAGTGATTACCAAACATTATATTAAGCATCCAACCGATGCTTGCTGGTGAGAATGTGGTATGGTGGGCACTCATTAACACATTTTCTGTAGACGTCCAACAATCCGGTCATTCTGGAAAGCTGTTCACCAGATAATCACTGAGACATTACATACTCAAATCCCTGACAACTGTGATGCATTGGTACTGGGAAGATTACCAGTAGGGATTTGTAATCCTGGAGAAAAATATTTGTTCAATATATTAACAGCAGCAGACAAAACTATAACCAGTAAGTGACTTTCAGACCAGCTTCCAAATGAGCCACAATGGCTAGTATGCTGCACACAGATCAAGGAGACAGAGAGATTAACAGCTCACATCCACTTGCAAAAAGAGAAATTTACTGTTAGGTGGCTACCCTTCAACTAATTTTCGAGTGACAGGAAGGGTATACCACTTTTAGAAAGCTTGGCAGGGGATGCCTAATCCAGATTCTGGTTGGTTGGGCCCACCTCAGCCCTAATGTAAAAAAAGAAAGGCATGCAGGTAAAATCAAACCTTAAGCAGTAAGAATAAGAAGAGCAATCCTTATAACCATGGTATGTACAATAATGGTAGTTTAAGCAATGTTAAAATAATTTCAAATGAAACCTTGAAGGGGGATTTTGTAAATCTAGTTATTATGATTATGTGCTATATAGTAGTCAATCTACTGGTTAATGTTTGAATCAGAAGAGAGTAGAGTATCATCCTCTGTAGAGTAGGCTTAATATCCCTAGTGTTATTGAATGTTTATGAATTGTGTCCTACTCTTTCTTTTGTATAAATGTTTAAGTAATGATTTGCGTTGTTTTAAATATTGTATGTGTCCCTATTTGATAAAATAATAAATACGCAATTTAAAAAAAAAAGAGAGATGGCTGCCAGGTGTACCTTAAGGATCATCGCTCACAGGCCAGACAGAAAGAGGGGCCACAGGTAGTCAAGGATACTCACCATACACAGTAAATAAAGCTGCTCTGGTCATGGATGGAGTATTAAAAGAAAATAAGTTGTTACTAACCAGGCTGGGCTGGAGTATTTAGAGAACAGAGCTTGTGCCTCCAACCTCCGCTTCCTAGGGATGCCCCAAGGGCCAAGAAGATGATGATCCTGTGGGTTTTATGTGACATTTAATATCAGACCTTTTCCAAGTCTCAGTAGAGCACCTCGTGGTACAAGCGTATCACATCACGCCAAGAAATAGGCCTAATAATCTGGATTTACCGCAGACATTTCTGGTATCAACGACAGGGGTGCACATTAGAGATTTGATCCTGTAAAAGGCTAAAATGGCAGGATCTATCACCTTACCAGATGGAACTGTTTTACACTGCTTTACTGACCTAAGTTATGCCACTTGAATGAGACACCGAGGGTCCGATGTGGTCCGAGCAGGACTACGGGAACTCGGGGTCAACCATGCCCTCCTAATGCCTGCCAGGCTTAAAATCTTTTATACAGGCAAATCTTTCATTTATAACAATCCTGCTGATGCTGGTCGGAAGCTGGAGCATATTAGGAAAGACTCTGCTGCTTCAGGACAATCAGCAGTAGTGGAGGAGGAAGACAACAAACCTTGAACTCTGGCTACATGGACTGCAATGTTAAAAATATTTTTCCTATCTCTTGTTGTAGGAGTGGATTTTGCTGGTAGTGAAAATCTTAGCAAATAGTCTGCATTCTATGTTTAAGGAGGTTTCAAGTTTATTATTGTTTTTCACAATTATAGACTGTGTTGCTAAGACTTTTTTTCTGAAGATTTTGATCTCTTAAAGTAATAAGTTAATGTTAGAACTTACCGTCACATGGTCATTAGTAACCTAACATAGTTCATGGACTTTGCTGCCATATGGTGATTGGGACTGGTTTCGGGTTACAATATCTTATCATTCTTAATTTTATGTACGGTTTCTTTTTCTATTTGATCACTTGTGCTACCATTGCTATCTGATTATATTAGACCTATGTCAAGGGATGCTGGCAGAAAAGCGGGGTTGTATCTCTAGCAGATGAAGGGAACAGTTCTCTGCTCATTTTAGTTATCATGGACTCCTGGGCTTAGTCATTGACAAGGGCCCATATTTCTAGAAGGGATTCTCTGGACTTTGCAAGATACATTGTTGGAAATGTTGTCCATGATCTTGCTGCAAGAGCTGAAGTAGTAGCCTTTATTCAGATATTACTACTAATACAGCATTTTCCCACACAGTGTTGTAACAATGAATACAGGGCTAAGTATTACTTAGCATAATTATCTGTAATTCTTTGTATTCTATACCTCAAATCAAGGATTATATGTGTATATGTTTATTGAGAAAATGAATAAACATAGAGATAAAAAAAGGATGGTCACTATGGGGCATGTAAAAAGGGATCAAGCACTTTGCCCTGGCACCAAATCGAGAACCTCTTCCACCTAAATGTGTAGCATTTGCGAGTTGACTCCTTACGGTATGCCTCCACAACATGCAGGATATCTTCTGAAAGGTTCAAAGCCTGGAAATCTAGCCACTCAGGAACCAGGGTGAGAGGTGTAGGGATTAACATTCCAGGTACAGGACCTTGTCTGGTCAACAGGTCTGGCAAAGGGGCAACTGCCATGGAGGCCTGCTGCTAAGGCTGAGAAAATCTGGGTACCAGAACTCTCTGGGACAGTGTAGGCTATCAGGATAATCCACGCCTCATCCTTCCAGGCCTAGACCACAACCCTGTGGACAAGGTGAAGGGAGGATGGCATACAGGAGGTCTGGGCATGAAGGCATCCCCCAACAGTGCCCCGAACTGTGGGGGCAGCCACAGAACAGCCTCAACTTTCTGTTCTCCGAAGAGGCAAACAGGTCCACCAGAGAAGTGCCTCACTGGGGGAACAGGTGGCTTACTACCTCCTGATTTAGGCATGATCCGTGCAATATCTCCCAACCTCGCTAAGAGCATCTGACAGCTGCTTGTTCATTCATGTGACATCGATTGCCGGGAGATCTGCACTCAGGTTACACATGAGAGTCCAGGTTCAGAAAGACTCCTAACACAAAGGAAAGTAGTGCATTCCACCCTTCCTGTACAGATAGAACATGGTCATGGTGTTCTCCATCTGGACCTGTACGACTTAACCCCTAATCAATGGGGTGAATTCCATCACAGCCAGATGCACTGCACAGAGGTCCATCAGTTTATGCAGTGATGGGACTCCCAGGGTGACCAGAACCCATGGGCTCTGTGTTTTTTTTTTTTTTGGTGTGCTCCCCCCCCCCAAGACTTGTCTGTTGTGAGTGTAACAGGTGGCTCTGGGTGGACAAACAGGATTCCCTCTTCCACATAGTGTGGGTCCAGTCACCAATGGATGGTATCCCACATTGGCTGGGTCACTATGACTGGCTAGTCCAAGTCAACTGGACACTGAGACCACTGACAGCCCATCTCCTACTGCAGGTGGTGCATCCATCAGCAAACCCAAAGGATCGTACTGGTGGAGGATGCCATGTACCTCAACAGTTGCAGGAAGTCCTTGGTAGGGTGTAAGAGCCCAACCTGAAATGATTGGGCAAAGGAGGTAAGATCCAGTGTCCAGTCCGCAGGAAAGCAGGCCTTGGCCTAGAGGGTGTCTAATTCTGTTCTAATTAACTTGATCAACAGTGAAAGGACCAGCTCAGACTTGACCAGGTTGACCAAGAAGCCCAAGTCTCAACAAATCTGGAGGGCCAGATCTCTGGCCTGCTAGACAGTCTCCTAGGATAACCTGGCTTTCAGCCAGTCATCCAGGTAGGGGTACACCCTTATGCCCTTGTGCCACAGGAAAGCTGCCACCACTGCCATGCACTTGGTGAAGACCCCGGGTGCGAACCAGAGACTGAAGGTCTTGACCTGGAACTAGTACAGGATCCCTTCTGTGCAAAACTGAAGGTAATAGCAATGGGACGGACAGCTGAGATGTGGAAGAATGTATAGTAACATAGAATTTGACGGTAGATAAGGACCGCTTGGCCCACCTAGTCTGCCCATTTTCCTACCTAACAGATAAGCTGCAGATCCTAGTTAACCAACAGTTTGGTTCAGTATCCTGAAGGTCCCCAGAGAAGAACCACATGCCCTGCTCCAGAGATGGCATGATCTGATTCAGAGTGACCAACTGGAATGTGCGCTTTCACATGAACTGGTTCAGATCATGCAGATCCAGTACGGGACACCAGTACCCCCAATCCGTTTCAGGAATAGGAAGTACCTGGACACATATCCCTGACTAACCAAGGCATCTGGGACATGTGCTATATCCCCTCTCTTTAGGAGCTGAGAAACATCTGTCCTTAGTGTCATCAGCATGTCCTGCAACACTATGGACTCCCAGTGGCAGACCATTGTGGCAAGACGTGGTGCAGCCGACTCCCAGCAGGAAGCTGGGACAGGAACTGGACAGGTGGAAGTATGACACCCCACAACCCATCTTTGTGCAGCCATGGAGGGGGCTTCAGTTGCAGGGGCTGGTGGAGGACCACCACGCATGCCTTCCCTTGGACCCTGGCCACTGAACTTGGGTTTTGGATACCAGTGCTGGTGCTGCCCCTGCTGGGGCTGCTGCCAGGGCTGCTGTGGCTGAAATGGCAAACAGTGAAAGGTCTTTTTTAATGCTTTTGGGCCTTTGGGTCCTTCTAGGATGAAGCCACAGAATCCAAGGAGGTACTGGACTTCTCAATGGGAGTGAGATGTCCCTGCATCCCAGGTTCAAAGAGATCAGTCCCCAAGAAAAGGACATCGGCCAACTTGTGCTGGGTATTCGCAGTGAAGGTGGAAAGCCACTGCCAGACCATGCAATGCATAGTGATGGCCACTGCCATGGCTTGGGCACAAGAATCGCCCATGTCCAAAGGCCATCTGAAGCTGGTGTTTTTGCCAGCAGCAGCATGGAACTCCTTGGTCAGAGCATAAAACAATGCCTGGAGTGGATAAACAGATGCTAGAGATATCTGCAAGGTGTGGACTGATGTAGGCACAACTGGCATGTGCCAAGGGATCACAGAACCAGGCGCAGGGACCTACCACTCCCAGCAATAGTCCATGGTTGCCAGAGGAGATACTCATAGCATTAATGCATCTTGCGGTGATGCCTCTCCTTGCATGAGGACATTGAAAAGTGTCAGATGGTGCCTCCTGGTCAAGGGGGATCAACAGCGTGAGTGGTACATTGACCTCAACCACTGACCTGAGGGTTGATGTCAACTGGTATACACGGGCGGGTCACGGTAGACGACATGCCAGACCATATTAAACAGGAGATGCTTCAGAGGCAGAACCACTGGTGGAGGCCACTCCCGAGATTATCAGGTCAAAGACATTGACCATGCCACATCCTCCTGGGTGAGGACCAGGAGCAGCAGGGTCTGGGGATCGACTCTTCATTGAGCTCCTGCAACAGCCAGTTGACAGGCTCGAGAAAAATCTTGACCTTCTGTTAAACCGGAGTATTGGTCAACAAGCCCAAGAGTGGTATGGAGAGCTCTCAACCTTTCCCTCGACCAATGGCAGCTCAACCAGGATCTAGCGGACAGGGGAGTCAAGGGAATGGGAAGAATGTGTTCTCTCCCAAATCTGTGACCTGCTACTGTGATGCGTGTACTCCTTACCACTGTGATATGGGCTCTCCCCAAAAGTCTAGAGGGCCAAATACATTTCTCAAAAATCATTTGAGAGGGCATGGTCAACCACTGAGCAAGCAGCAGTAACTCTGCAGCCCTCTGCACTCATAGAAGGCATTTCATGTAAATTTACAGAAATTTAGAGTTTAATCTCCTTTTCATTGGCAGCACTCGATAAAGGAAGTTATGCTGCCTACAACCATACCGAACCTATTATTATTCTGGTCGTCAGTGATCAGCATAGGGAAGTCAAACAGGCAGGCAGGCAGGTGCAGACGGTGAAGGAGCCCAGCCGAAATGACCACAACTGGGAACAAGCAAAGAAGTTCAGTTGCCTGCTATGGAGGGAGACTCTTCACAACCAAAGAATGCTGCACTTTTATGAGCCATACAATCGCTTGATAAGCACATGACAGACTTACAGGATCAGCTTAAATCTATGGACACAAAAATTACTACCCTCACGGCTGACACACAGATGGCTACACAAATGGCAGATCGAGCTCTTACAATTTCAGCCGGTCTAACAAAAGAAAATGGTCTGTTTCGAAGGAGGTTGGAAAACTCAGAATGTCCACATATTGGGAATCCTGGAGAATGCCAAAGGAGATACTCTAAAGGAATGCATTACCATGTGTCTAACTGATCACTGTCAACTGGTAACCGCACCAACAGTCTTAAAAGCTAACAGGATCACCGCCAGAGGCACTCAGATTCATCGCCCCAGCACCCAGACCAATGATCTTCAGCCATGGACCATATTAGTCAAATTGGGGTAGGTGCTGGGGGTGATGACATACTGCTCAAAGCCAAGCAGAAGGGCCCATCGGAGTGGCAAGAAAGTCAAGTCCACCTTTTTCTCAACCTCAGTTACGAAACTTGATAAAGGCATACCGGATTCAACGGGTTGCATAGAAGACTGCGTCAACTGGGAATTCAACATCTTTTGTTAATGCCTGCCAGCCTTAAAATCCTGTAATGGGATAAGACTTATCAGTTTTCTGATCCTATGAGTGGCGCTAAGCTTCTATATAAAATTGAAAAAGAATTCCAACTGCGGGAGCAGGACACCAAAGAGAAGATGGAGGCTACTTGACCGAGGGTTTCTCTGTAACCACTATGCAAAACTGAAGGAGGTATGGCCTTACCTGACAAAGCCCTAACTATTAACATACTGTAAAAGGGATTTTAGTTTGTGTGCAGCCTAAGAGATCTGTGGATTTGTCATCCTTAATAACTTTTGTACGTTGGTGTTTTTATCTATCTCTGGAGGCACATGGAACAAGTAAAATGGCGGCAATATGTGACTTTAGTCAGTTCTTCCAGGCATTGCCTCCTCCTCCTTCCTCTCCTCCTCGTAGACATGTTCGCACCATACAGTGACTCTCTCCACACAGGTGCATTGAATACTTTTTATTTCTACCGCTTGAAGAGAGCTGAGCCACTCTGGATGAACTACCCTCCTCAATTGAACCTGTAAGACTTCTGAATCTTGTTTATTGACTTTTCCTCTAATCCTGCCAGAAATTATTTTACCGTTGTGCAATTTATCCATTGTTGGACCTGAACATTGCCTTACATAATGTCCGTCTGTTTAGGACTTTGTTATTCTCTTATGAATGTCTGGCATTTGTTTATACATCCAGTTTAAATCAATATATTTTTTTTGCTATACTGCAGTATGTTTATAAGAGGAGTCAACAAGCTCTTTTTTTATTCTTTCAGCTTCTGTATAATGCCTTTGAATGACTGCATTTTTCTTACCGGATTGCCTGTTAATTCTCACCGTCTATGGTGGTTATGGGGGAAGTAAGCTTTACAGATAAAAATAAGGGATAACTATGTTGTATGTTATTTGAGATATCCCCTGCTCATGGCAAATTAAGCCATTTAGTATTTTCAGATAAAACTATTCAGCAGTACCTCTCAGTGAAGTAACAGTTAGGGGCTCAATTGTTT
The DNA here is from genome assembly GCA_016271365.2 of Neoceratodus forsteri. Taxonomy (NCBI): domain Eukaryota; kingdom Metazoa; phylum Chordata; order Ceratodontiformes; family Ceratodontidae; genus Neoceratodus; species Neoceratodus forsteri. The sequence continues at coordinate 606,423,552 of CM028138.1, forward strand.
CTCTTACTGTTACAATCTGTTACTTACTGTATGCTCTCTGTCTCTGTCTTACTGTTACCAAGCCTCCTGTACAAACTGTATATGTATTCTGAAGCTGCCTACTGTACCTAATGTAAAGTGGTTAGTGTACTCAACCCCGGGTCGCCCCTGAAAAAGGGGTCTCTGGTCTCAGAGGGCTTACCTGGTTAACAAACTCTAAATAAATAAATATAGTACGCTCTTCTGCACTGATATAGAGTATATCCATTGTGTATATGCTTACCTACGTTTTTCTTTTCTGCTGTATTGTAATGCAGTAATACTTTTAAAAATAAAGTTTAAAAAAAATTTGAAAAGGACCCTCCAATGCTGGCCCCAACTAGAAACAGCAACGAGACCGAAGAGCAACTCACCACCACCACCTCTTCTTCCATGACTGTTAACTGTGCAGCTGACCAGGCAGCCGCTGGGGCCTTTTTGCAGTCCTTTGCTTGTTCCTTCAATCGACCCAGAGTGAGACAAGCCTTCCATTCCTCGATGGATGAGGGCAGCATGGTCTTGCAAATATTTCAACCCACATTGGATCAAACCAGGGATTTCCTGGAAAATCACAATCTACTCAACAGATCTCAGCACAGCTTCAGGTCAAGCTACAATACTGAAACTGCATTAGTTGAACTCATCAACTTTATCAGCAAGGCTAACGACAACGTTCTATACACAGGCTCAGTCTTTATGAACCTCACAAAGACCTTCGATCTTGGTGACCACCAAATGCTCATCAGCACCCTGTCTCACCTTCGCTTCTCTGACAAAGTTCTTAACTGGTTCCAACACTACCTCAGTAATAGAGCACATATTACTCTTATTAAAGGACAATACTCCGATATCTGTTTCGTCAACTATGGAATCCCTCAAGGGTCCATCCTTGGCCCCCTGTTTTTTTCCCTCACCGTAAATTCTCTACCCGAAATCTGCGAGCACAGTGAATTAATACTTTATGCAGATGATGCTGTCTTCTTCTACAAGGACAGGCGTTCAAAATCTCTCTTTGACAAACTCCAGAGCAACTTCCACAAACTCCATTCCTGGTTCTCCTCTCAAGGACTAGCCTTTAATGCTAAAAAAAAAAACAAATCCATGATTTTCTCAGGTGCTAGTAAAAACACACTGACTTCAGCTTCTTGTTCTTGGACAACAACGGCAATCTTATCGAAAAAGTTACTGAATTTACATACCTTGGCATCTACCTTGATTGTCACCTCTCCTAACAATACCACATAGACCAAATCACCAAAAAAAAAAAATCACCAAAGACTCGGGATGCTACCCTGGGTCAATAACTTCTTCATTCCCCAAACCAGGGCACTTGTAGCAACAGCCTCCTACTCCCACATGTATATTATGGATCCATAGTTTGCTCCCCCTCTCTTCACCAAAAGACCGTCCTTTAGCTAAAAGCCTCCTACAACAACATTCTCAGGTTCGTCACTGGCCTCCCCAGACTTACACACTACTGTGACCTCTACAAGGACCTACCCTCTCCACTCCCACTCCTATTTCCTCTCCCTCATCCCACTTAGTCGTTATCTAAATAAATACCACTGCTTCTAGGCACTTATGGTCCAACTGCTCTACACTTCTGTTGGCAAACTGAAACTGTTGTCATCCAGTTATTCCAGGCTTGTTACTGTACCCACACTCATTGTACATGTGCACTTGTAGCTATCTTAATGGATGTCATCTTGCAACTGTACTTATTTCTCAATGTATATTGCACTGCTGCATTAGCGATCCTCTGTAAATTGAGTTGACTGCCAACTTGTTACTGTTCTTATTTCTCTGGCTTTCTTGCCTTACTCTGTACCACTCCCCTTTCCCTCCAGGACACATCTGGAAACAAGCTGTCAGCTCAGTATGCCTTTCCTGATGAAACCTATAAATAAACAAGGCTTCCAACTGGCTATCCCTAGAAGATAGATTTAATTACAATATCCTTACCTTCTTCTTTAAAATCCGCCAGGGACTGCTCCCCAACTCCATCACGTCCAAGTTCCAAGAGGCCCACTAGGACACGTACTACCATATCCACCCCACCTCTCTTTCTTAGTGCCTTTTTTGCACACTACCTAAACCCTCCACTCCCTAGCCTCCAGGAGCACCAGGTGTTTTAACAGCCTTCCACCTTCCCTTTTACTAAGCGCTGCCTGCACATTCAAAAACCACCTCAAACTCCACCTCCTCACTAGCTCACAATGTTTCTGCCCAACAATATACCGCACCCAAAAATCCTTCTTTTTCCTCTCACCCTCTCTACCTTAAGTGGTCTACTGTTCCCCTCTGTACCATAACACCCCACTGTAACGGGGGTCCTGTTGTGAAGTATAAACAATCACTTCAAGATGCAATAACCCCCCCCCCATTATCTCTTTTCACCCTATCCTATCCTCTATTATATTTCAATATCTATCCTATACTTTCTTGTCAGGGTGGCCAACCTGGCAATCTTCTATCTATCCTTTACTGTCCCTTTTTTTTTTTCTGTCAGTACTTAATTGCATCTTGTTAAAATAAAACAATACTTATATATTGAAAAGCTATGCTCAGCAAACCTTCAGTGGCTACTGGGAGAAGCAGTCCAACAAGCTCAGTGTCCCAAAACAAATGTCAAGAAGGAGCTGTTTCATTTGTAAACAAAAGAGCCTCTAAACAGCAGAGGGCTGAGTTGAGAAGCAAGTGTCTGCTGCAACTTCAGCTAGTAAGTTAAACAGTGGCTGTAAAACTAAGGAAACTGGAACAAATAAAAGGTATTGTACTAAAATAAACTGTTACCTGAGTGCCCATGTTAGTTGCAGAGGTCCTTCTATAGAGCAGGCAACTCATGAAATGGCAGCTTATATGGTCTCAAGGAGGAATGATGTCAGAAGGGGGAGGAGCTAAGCTAATGCTCTGACATCATAGTCCTATAATTAAGTTTATATTTTTGTTTTAGGACCTTGTGAGGAAATAAATGTTTTTTGGGGTAAACCCTTGAAGTGCTAGAATGATACTAGTTGGTTTAATATATATATATTTTTATATATAAGCTTGAAAATGCCATTGTTCATCTTAATTAAGATATCACATGATTGATGAGGTCACCCTGTGGCATTATAAAAGGTTTCTCTTGGAGAACCAAGAGAGATAGGTGGTCAGCAATGTTCTGGCCAAGGAGAGAGAAGGTTCTAAGAAGAAATCGTGCAAGTTTCCACATTGTTTGAGAGAAGGGAAAGAACTCAGGAATTCTGTAATTGTTTTATATTGCAAGAATTATCTCCTGATGTTTGAAGAGGTGTGACGGATTAACACCATTTATTTTTCCTTTCTGTATATATTAAATTTAGTATTTTTTTTTCTTCTTTTTGAATAAAATGATAAATGCAGACATATGCATTTTTATGCATCCATCTGGTTGTATGATCTGTTTATTGGGACCCACACTACCACAACTGGTATCAGAAGTGGGATTCCAACCTCTGGGGTGTCAGAAGGTACTCCAGAGGGGGTGTTGCACTGAAAATACCCTAGCAGATGCAACAACCAGAACAAGTGGAGTTGGATGCACTACATCTGACCAGGTCTGTCAGGTTGAAGACTGGTGTCCAGTTGTTGCCAGGGATCGAACCTGCTACCAGACAAAGAAAGATGGAAGAAGGAGCCACAGCTGCAGCTGGTAATCCAAAGAAGGAGGAAAGCCAGATGACCCCAACACTGGAGGATCCAAGTGAACTACTGAAATGGCTTTGTTTACGCCAACTTGAGATGGAGCGCCAGAGAGAAGACCAGAGACAGAGGGATGAAGACCGGAGGATACAGGCCTAAGAGACGGAGACAAGATGAAAATGGACGGCAACCTTAAAGCTATTCAGGACATGACCCAGGGGCAGATGGGGAGATCTGTTCCTAGAGACATTAAATAACTAAGTTGACAGAGGTGGATGATATTGAGGCCTATTTGACAACTTTTGAGAGGGTGGCCCAAACTGCAACTGGCCCAGAGACCAATGGGTGATTCATTTGGTCCCATACCTCTCGGGCGGGGCACAACTAGTCTACAGCCAGCTAAGTGGAGCTGATAGCTCAAATTATGACAGAGTTAAAGAAGAAATTCTTTGCAGATATAATATCAACACGAGGAGACATACAGGAACGATTTAGGTCTCAGAAAATGGCAAGCTTGGATACCCAAGAAAACCTACGCCCGTTTGAAGGACTATTGTGGAAAATGGCTACAACCCACCACCAAAACTGTAGACCAAATCATGGAACTGATAATAATTGAACAATTCATCCAGATATTACCTGTGGAAGTGCAATTATGGGTAAAGAACATAAACCGAGCCAGCCGAAGACACCATTAAGTTGGCTGAAGATTACCTAGCAGCAAGAAGCACCGAGCCAGAGGTAACCAGGGCAATCCAGGACCATCTAATGTGCTGGTAAGACCACCTTTTAATGCTTCTACTAACCAGAGACAGTTCTATCGAAGGGAGAGAGGTGGGAGAGTTCCACATGCAGAAATAATATGCCATGGTTGTCTTGGAAAAGGGCATATTGTAAGGAACTGCCCAAATAAAATATCTGATTTAGCACATCTTGCCCTAGCAAATTTTGGGTATGTGACCTCTGTGGGTATTGGGGATTATAAAATGGCATTTCCAAATAAACATCACTGATTGGTCCAAAAAGCAGTGCCATATATGTATTACACATAGGTAAAAAAAGGAGCAGGCAAATAAATCAATGCTCAAAATAGAATCTTGACAAATAAAATAGAATGTTGATAAAGCACAAGTTAGCCATCTTTTTTCCTCACATAGCGAAACACAGATACCAAACCATGGCAGGCGACAGCTTAGTAAATTTCAACATTAGCATAGCAGAAGACGAGCTTGATGAAATATTTAAAACTTAGAAAAAATGAACCGGAAAGCAGCAGTAATGAAACGGTACCTACAAACATCAGCAACACAGCTCCGACAGCCGCAGTGAGTACCGAGTCAGAGCTGTCATTTTTCAAACCAGTGGCGGGAAAAAGCAGGCACGAAATAGTGAACGAAAGCGAAGCTAAACAAAATCGAAGACTCCCGTAATGAGCTTAACACAAAGCGCAACAATATGGGGAGTTAAAGTTTTCGATGATTGGGCTTCATCAAGGCACATAAAATTAGATTTTAAAACGGCTTCACCCGAACTGTTAAATGAGACATTCCCAAGTTCTATGCGGAAGTCCGCAACACAGATGGAAAAGAATATGCCCTCAGCAGTTTCTGTAGCCTGAGGGCTGCTTTAAATAGACATCTAAACTGTACAGCAATCGGTAGGAAAATGAACATTATCACAGACCAAGCCTTCACATCAAGCAACAACGTATTTGTTGCTGTCATGAAAAAATACAGAAGAGAGCAAAAAGACTGTTCAAAGCATAATCCACCTATAACCAATATCAATCTTCACAAATTACGTACCTCTCCTGCACTGTCACCTAACACAGCCCCTGGCCTTGTTCGCAAAGTGTGGCTGGACATACAGCTGTACATGGCAAGGCGGGGACGTGAAGGGCTCCGTCTGTTAAAGCCCAACAGCTTTCAATTCCACCACGATGAAGACGGCAATGAATTTGCGACCTTAACTTTCAATGAACAAACAAAAAACCATAGCGACCCGAGAGAACAAAACAAAGAATCCTATCGTGGCTTTATTTATGCCAATCCTGGATCCCTATCTTGCCCAGTGCAAAGTCTGAAGAAATATCTTTCAAAATTACCTGTTGATGCCAAATCCCTATACTGCCACCCCCATAAATTGCCCCAAGAATTCCTGGACACCAAGAAACATGGTATAGTCGTGAGCTATGGGCATCAACTTCAACTTCGACCATGATGACTGCCTAAGCAAAGAGGCAGCGCTTGTTTATAAATGTACACGAACCACTCAGTTCGGTACACAGCTGTCCGCCTTTATCTGATGCTGGCTGTGAGGACCAGAAATTATGTCGGTCACTGGCCACAGAAACGAAGGCCAGTCTCAGATCGTATTGGTCTGCTAATTCCTCCGATCGCAGAAAATGGAGCAGCATTTGGGGCAGGATGAAATACCACCCATCCAGCAAAAAAGTAGCCAAATACTGCTGCCCAAAACGAAGAAACCAAAATCCCAATCAATCACCGTGACGTCAAGTCATCCAGCTCCTCATTCAAGTCCGTATAGAAACTGTAAAGCCGGCGAACTGAGTACTGCTGACCCAGAAAAAGGAAAACCGAAAGCCAAATGATCACGCTTCTCATGCAGCTAATTCAGAAGAATCACCCCTGACATCAAGTCATTCATCTCCTCAATCAAGTTTGTGGCAAGAAACTATCAAGTCGGGGAGAAGTGCTTGGGGTTCATATCCTTTACCACAATCAGCCGTGCAGTCACCTGTCAAGTCGGGAAGTAGCCCTTGGGGTGCATATCCTTTACCTCACTCAGCCCTGCAGTCACCTATAAATTTCCCGAGCACAGGATTCAACTTCAGTGGTCCAGTCACTTTCAATGGCACTGTAAATTTCATAAACATGAAAGAATAACCTGTAGTTTTTGGTAACAGCCGTTTCAGTGAAAAAAAAAAATTCACGTTCTCGTTCTCATTTATCTCACGTTCATTGTTAGTTTTAGTACATTATAATGTTGTTACATTATTCACTCCTTACTTAAACAACGAAACTGTCATTTTGTTGGCATTAAAAAGTCTCAGTTTAAAGGGACTATTTTTCCTTGCGTAGGAACACTATTCAAATAAACCAATATTTTAATGCAAATACAATATTTTCTCATGTTTTTTTTCAATTACAATTAAATTTCTCCATTTTATAAGCGCAATAAGACATTCCGGGGTATATGTTGAACATATATTACCGCACGGCTGGGGCTGAAGTCACTCGGCCTGCGGCCTCGTGACTTACTACGCCCCAGCCGTGTGGTAATATATGTTCAACACATACCCCATCATGTCTTATTGCTTACACAGCAGACTTTGGGTTTACTGGACTCAGGCAGTATACAAACTTTGATCAGGGCTGATCTAGCACTGAATATGCCCCAGAGTGATTCAAATACTACTGTGCGGTGTGCATGGAGACATACACCGATACCCTACAGCATGTCTTAATATAACTGTAAATCAAGAAAGCCATGACATGTTGGTAGGCCTTGTTCCACGACTCCCAGTACCTGTCATTGTTGGGCAAGACTTTCCTCATTTTGACCTTTTAATGCAGCAGCAGAAGACTTCTACAGGAACTGTTAATGTGGTTACTAGGTCCCAGGCCAAAACACAAGACTTACAGGAAGTCTTTCCTTTTGATAATGGTTATTTTGAGACTGTCAGTAAGGACAAAAAGTCCAAGAAGACTAGGCAAAGAGAAAAAGACTTGGAATGAAAATCATCAGGCTAAAGGTCAACTTAATATCCCAGAGACTTTAGTGCAAGATATTGTACAGGACCAAAATGCGATGAATCTTTAACATCTTTATTTTTACAGGTGGACAAGGTTGGACATCCTGGACAATCTCAATTAGTATCAAAAACAATATCCTGTATAGAGTTGTTGTAGAGACTGGTACAAATGAGGAACTTGAACAGTTAGTGGTACCCAGTAAATATAGGGGAACAAATAATGCACTTGGACATGATATTCCCATGGCTGGTCATGAAGGTAGAGACCGGACAGTACAACGTATTCTATCTCGATTCAGTTGGGCTAGGGTCCACCAGGATTTGCAGCCTATTGTAGGTCCTGTCCCAGTGCCAATTGGTTGCCAAGGAAGGGAAGAAAGATACGATGCCCCTACAACCTATACCATATGAAACTACTCCATTTGACAGGGTGGCAATCAATGTGGTGGGACCCTTATTAAAAAGTTCTAAAGGAATCAGTATATTTTAGTCATTTGTGACTACACAACAGTACCCAGAAGCAATACCAATGAGACGTTACTGCCCTTCGTGTTGCAGAAGAACTGGCAAAAGTCTTCAGCAGGATGGGAATACCCAAGGTTATCCTGACAGACCGGTGGTAGTAATTTTCCTCCATCATGCTGCAAGAACTATACAAATTGCTAGGGGTATCTGCTGTTAGAACATCCCATACCATCCCCAAACTGATGGGTTAGTGGAAAGATTTAACAAGACAATGAAAATGTATGCTTCAGAAGTATGTGCAGGAGGAAGGCGGGACTGGGATAAGTTTTTCCCTATTTGCTGTTTGCCTATAGAGAGTGCCTCGGGCTACTAGCAGGTTATCCTCTTACCATGTTATATGTGCGTAACCCTAGGGGTCCCTTAGATGTGGTAAAGGAGCATTGGGAACAGGGTCTAATGTAGCATGCAAAATATACTTGAATACATGACTGCATTGAGGAAAAGGCTAGTGAAATATGTGACTATAGCCCATCAAAATGTTGACCAGAAACAACTCAAACAGAAAGAACATTATGATATAGGCTTAAAGCATAAAGCATTTGAACCTGGGAAAAAGTGTTGCTATTGTTACCTCCACTGAAAATAAATTGCTCATGCGTTGGCAAGGACCATATGTGATCTTACACCAGGTAGGCAACGTAAACTATGCCATTGAGATGCCAGGGCATAGACCGGTAAAAGAATTTACCATGCCAACCTGCTGAGAAAATGGGTGGAAAAAACAGAAACCCCAGTGTTGTATATCCAGACCGATCCTGATAGAGCAGAGCTAGATATAGTATATGACAGGATTGATAAATCTGTTACTGACACTAAAGTGCATATCAATCATACATAGACAGTGTCAGCAGATAAGGGCCTATAGCCCACCCAGTCTGCCCATTTAAGTTTGTAAGTTCAGTTTATGTTTTCCAGGAAGTCTGTTGCCCCTTACCCCTGACCTCCAGAATTCCTTTATGTCTATCCCATGCATTCTTAAATCCCATGATTGTTTCAGCCCCCACCACTTCCTCTGGCAGGGTGTTCCACTTGTCCACCACCCGTTCTGTGAAGAAATTCTTCCTCACATTTCCTCTGAATCATCCTCCCTCCAACTTCATCCCATGCCCTCTAGTCCTGGAACATCTTTTCGCTTAAAAATAGTGCATTCCTGCACCCTGTTCCTCCCTGTAAGATACTTGTATGTCTCTATCATATCCCCTCTCTCCCTCCTCTCCTCCAGGGAGTACATGTTCAGTGCCTTCAACCTGTCCTCATAGGACTTGTGATGCAATCCATGCACCATCTTTGTTGCCCTCCTCTGAACCTTCTCTACCCTGTCTATGTCCTTACGTAGGTAAGGTCTCCAGAACTGCACAGTGTACTCCAGGTGCGGCCCCACTAGTGTCTTGTATAGTGGAATTATGACCTCCCTTTTCCTGCTGGTGATGCCCCTGCCTATGCATCCCAGCATCCTATTTGCTTTACCTGCTGCCTTGTCACACTGTTTCCCTGCCTTGAGGTCATCAGAGATGATAACTTCAAGATCCCTTTCCTGCTTGGTGCATGCTATATCCTCACCCCCCAACTGATATATTGTGCCAGGGTTTTTGTGCCCCATATGCATTATCTTGCACTTTCTTGCATTGAATTTCAACTGCCAAACCCCTGACCATTCTTCAAGTTTCTGCAGGTCCCTTCTCATTCTGTCTACACCCTCTGGTGTGTCTACTCTGTTACAGAGCTTTGTGTCATCAGCGAACAGTGAAATTATGCCTTCTAGGTCCTGCGCAATGTCACTGATGAAGATATTGAATAGTACCGGTCCCAGCACTGATCCCTGTGGTACCCCACTGGTCACTCTTCCCTCTGTGGAGTGACAGCCATTTACCACCATCCTCTGTGTCCTGCTGCCCAGCCAGTTACCTACCCACTGCACTACTGTCCTGCCCACACCCATATTCCCCAGTTTGTGCAATAGTCTTCTATGTGGCACAGTGTCAAAGGCCTTGCTGAAGTCCAGATAGGCCATGTCCACTGCCCTCCCTGATCCACCTCCCTAGTCACCCAGTCAAAAAATTCAATGAGGTTGGTCTGACATGACCTCCCCTTGGTGAAACCATGCTGCCTTGGGTCCTGTAGTCCATTGACAACCAGATGTTCCACCAGTCTCTCTCCTTCAGTAGTGCTTCCATGATCTTTCCCACTACCGAGGTGAGGCTGACTGGTCTGTAGTTCCCCGCTTCCTCTTTGTTCCCACTTTTGTATAAGGAGACTACATCTGCTATCCTCCAGTCTTTGGGTACCTCCTGTTTCTAGTGATCGGCTAAACAGGATAGCAAGAGGTTCAGCCACCACCTCTCTTAGTTCTTTAAGGACCCTGGGTGCAATCCTGACTTAAACCCTGCACAGAGATTAGAGATTGATCATCTCTTGAGTATTTCGCACATTCACAAAGAATCCAGGGAGAGCCAAAGGCGTAGTCCATGAGATCAGAGTTACCCAAACCAAACCAATTCATCAGAAGCCATATAGATTACCAGAAAAGATCAGGCCAGAAGTAGTGGCTGAGATAAAACAAATGGAACAAGCAGGAGTGATAGTTCCTTCACACAGTCCTTGGTCCTCTCCATTAGTGGTCATGCATAAAAAGGAAGGGGGCATCAGGTTATGCTTAGATTTTAGGAAAATTAATGAAGTATCTGAGTTTGATGGGTATCCGATGCCACGCATCGATGATCTCCTAGATCAGATTGGGTCTGCAACATACATAAGCACCTTAGATTTAACAAAGGGTATTGGCAGATTACATTGGCCCCAAAACCCAAGAATTAACTGCCTTCTGCACCCTCTTGGTCTATATCAGTTCACTACAATGCCATTAGCCTCACATGGAGCCCGGCTACCTTTCAACGGTACATGGATCATGTCTTGAGACCTCACAAGGGCTATAGTGCTGCTTATTTGGATGATGTGGTCATCTATAGCTCCGACTGGGAGACTCATCTATTACAGCTTAGTGCTGTGATACAAAGCATCCAGGATGCTGGAATGACCATTAACCCGTCCAAATGTGCTATAGCTAAGACAGAAACATGCTATCTGGGGTTCATTATTGGACATGGGAGGATTAAGCTAGAAGTAGATAAAATTGAAGCTGTAGCTAACAGTCCCCTACCCATGACAAAGCGCCATGTCAGGTCTTTCCTTGGTCTGGCAAGTTATTATAGACGTTTTATCCCGGATTTTTCCACCATTGCTACTCCTCTCACAGATCTGACCAAAAAACATTTTCGCAATAAAGTAAAGTGGAGTCCACCCTGTGATGAGGCATTTAACAAAATCAAGGCCATCCTATGCTCAGCTCCGGTGTTATGTAGCCCTGATTTCACTAAACCATTTGAATTACAGACGGATGCCTCTGACACAGGCATAGGGGCAGTACTGACCCAGCATAGCCAGGGAGAGGAACACCCCATCTTATACCTCAGCAGGAAATTACATGAAAGAGAGAGAGAAGATATTCTACAGTGGAGAAAGAATGTCTGGCCATCAAGTGGGCAGTAGAAGCCCTGAGATATTATCTTTGGAAATCAGTTTACGATTATAACAGATCATAATCCCTTATGCTGGCTAAATTTGATGAAAGATAAAATGCCCGTATTTTAAGGTGGTATTTATCATTACAACTTTATAAGTTTACTGTACGACATAGAGCTGGTTCTCGGCATCAGAACGCTGATTTTTTATCACGCTTTGGTGCTGATCCAGCTAGTAACTCTGTTCCAGATATAGATAATGGAGTTGTATGTGTATCACAAGGTGCCAAGATGGCACAACCCAGGAAAAGTATGACTTGTAAACAGTATTGTCTGATTTTGAGTAGTGTTTTGAATCCTGTTTATTTTTAGGGTCCCTGGGGGAACTTCTGGAGTGGGTGGGCGGAAGTTCCAACCCTTCACAGGGTGAGGGTTTCAGTCAACACAACAAACATTATGTTGCCTTCTTGTGGTGGAGAGTGTAACAGGGTCCTGTTGTGAAGTATAAACAATCACTTCAAGATGCAATAACCCCCATTATTTCTTTTCACCTATCCTATCCTCTATTATATTTCAATATCTATCCTATACTTTCTTGTCAGGGTGGCCAACCTGGCAATCTTCTATCTATCCTTTACTGTCCTTTTTTTCTTTTTCTGTCAGTACTTAATTGCATCTTGTTAAAATAAAACAATACTTGTATATTGAAAAGCTATGCTCAGCAAACCTTCAGTGGCTACTGGGAGAAGCAGTCCAACAAGCTCAGTGTCCCAAAACAAATGTCAAGAAGGAGCTGTTTCATTTGTAAACAAAAGAGCCTCTAAACAGCAGAGGGTTGAGTTGAGAAGCAAGTGTCTGCTGCAACTTCAGCTAGTAAGTTAAGAAGCAGTGGCTGTAAAACTAAGGGAAACTGGAACAAATAAAAGGTATTGTACTAAAATAAACTGTTACCTGAGTGCCCATGTTAGTTGCAGAGGTCCTTCTATAGAGCAGGCAACTCATGAAATGGCAGCTTATATGGTCTCGAGGAGGAGTGATGTCAGAAGGGGGAGCAGCTAAGCTAATGCTCTGACATCATAGTCCTATAATTAAGTTTATATTTTTGTTTTAGGACCTTGTGAGGAAATAAATGTTTTTTGGGGGTAAATCCTTGAAGTGCTAGAATGATACTAGTTGGTTTAATATATATATATTTTTATATATAAGCTTGAAAATGCCATTGTTCATCTTAATTAAGATATCACATGATTGATGAGGTCACCCTGTGGCATTATAAAGGTTCCTCTTGGAGAACCAAGAGAGATAGGTGGTCAGTAAGGTTCTGGCCAAGAGAGAGAAGGTTCTAAGAAGAAATTGTGCAAGTTTCCACATTGTTTGAGAGAAGGAAAGAACTCAGGAATTCTGTAATTGTTTTATTTTGCAAGAATTATCTCCTGATGTTTGAAGAGGTGTGACAGATTAACACCATTTATTTTTCCTTTTGCATATATTAAATTTAGTATTTTATTTTTTTTTCTTCTTTTGAATAAATGATAAATGCAGACATATGCATTTTTTATGCATCCTATCTGGTTGTATGATCTGTTTATTGGGACCCACACTACACACACCGCCTGCATTAAGGTCACCCTATGTGTAAATATCGTACTGTTTATCTTATTACTTAACACCAGAATACTATCATGTGCCACAATGTCACCCTAAGTGGTCTACTGTTCCCCTCTGTTACCTATAGACACCCTTCTGGAGAAAGAAAGCAACCTATGTGTAAATATCTTACTGTATATCCTTTTGCTTGAGAAACATTCTGTAGATACTGTCACTGTACCTTTTTGGTATATGCCTTTTGACTGGGTGCTTGTGAAAATGGGCAGACTTGCTCACATGCCTTCCAGTATAAAAAATAAAACAGAAACTGAAAAACTGAAATATGGGGTCTAGCACATTACATTTGAGACTGTATATATAAAACTAGATGGGACATCATGCGGAATACCGGGGGGGTGGCATTCATGTTGCCATATAGCAAGTGGCCTATACCAGGCTATGGGGCTATTATGCAAATAATTGGAGGGGTCTCATGATGACTTCTCCGCTTTTAATATATTTATTTCCAACGGTTGCATTGCTTTCCAATCATGGAGAACTGTCTGCGAGGAGGATCACTTGTATAGAATGTGGAACAACACTGTCATCTAGTGGCCACAGGTCTGTGCCTTTTTTGGATACATTTTTGAGGCTTTCATTTTGTGCCTTGTTCTTATCCATACAGCTTGTTGAAATTCCTGAACTTGGTGAAACTCGACAGGAACTGTCTGGAATATCAGTGCTGTGTCAGCACCCTTGTGATCATTTCTGGCACTACGGTGAGACAGCGGGTGAGAAATAAAGAGGGGAGGAAAGGAATGACTTTGGTCTTTCACTATATGCAGGAGTTACTTTGTTTGTTGTCCAATATAACATAACCCATTTTGTTGCACAAAAGTTGCAAACATAATCCTGTATGATGCACTAATTGCATACCTAGACCTATGTGTTTCCCCATTTGTAAACACAACCATGTTTGTTGCCCCAGTTGTATACATAACCCTCTTTGTAGTCCCCAGTTGTTGCTCTACAGTTGTAGACCCTAATGCAGTGGTAAGCATAGGAGAAAATGAAATCAGCCTTCAGTTACATAAACTTGCATAATTGCTTTCTTTCACAGAACACAAAAATCATATTACATTATCAGGTGGTGAGGCAAACGTTGCCCTTATGGCAGAGCAGATGTTGCCTCTGGAAAAAAGGGTACACCATGGCTTACATGGTGTATGCATTCCTACACCCTTGTTTTGTGCCCTTAAACATGCCATATCAGGAAGCACTGTAAAAAACATTAACAACTGCTGTAGCCATAAGGTGCATACACAGAGGTTGTATGAGACTGAGGAGGGTTAAGGAAAACTCAACAAGATTAGCTGCAGATATTGTGAGGGGAGGGAGGATTAACACAAGCAGTTTAAGGCATGTTTACACTGCCATAGCAGCACATCAACCCATGCAGGTCGTGGATGCACTGCAGTTCAGTAGTGTGAGCACTCACTGAACCATGCTAGGAGTGCCTCGGATCCATTTTCTGCACTGCATATTTTTATCGGAGTGAGCGTATTATGTGGCAGTGAAAAATGCACTGTGACGCTCAGTATGATAAAAAGCAGCCACTCCCAGACTCCTCCACTGCTCCCAACCTGGCCCCACAGCCCCTCTCTGTCACAGCCTACATCAGTGCAAGGTAGGGCTGTGTGAACAGTGAACTGGCCCTGCTGGTGAGATTGCAGCAGGAGCAGCACAAATGTTACAGCACTGCACCTGTGCAAACACAGCTTTACTTGGGGTCACACAGTGTGTAAGTGCCCATATTGAGATTCATACCCGAGTCTTCCATTTCATATCTCTGCACTTTAACAACTCTGCTACACTGCCTCCATCTGGACAAAGACAAAAGGCTTATTATAGGAGCAGAACATGTCTGCAAAATTCAGGTAAAAGAAGATCAGAAGGTTTGAGTTCTTAGGAAGGAATGGGAGCAGGTTTAGACTAAATGTTGAGTTCTTTAGAGCAGTTAGTGCCTTCCCAACCACAAGAAAACTTGTTAAATGCTATTTAACACCCCCTCATACTGCAATCAAAAAAAACCCTTTCACCTCCCTTCACCTCCACTTACCTGTTTAACTTCCTCATGCAACCACCCCACAATCCCCAAAGGAAGGGTACTAGATGTGGAGATGTGACTGGGTCATGAAGGTGGCGGACAGGCAGTGAATGTACTGTACCAGGACTCTAGCAAACCCTTTGACTCTGTACCACATGGGAGAATGGTTAAGAAATTGAAGGATCTGGGGTTGGGGGACAAGATTACATGATGGGTTAGGAACTGGTTTGGTGGGAAAAGGAAAATTCACTGAGGTATGGGAAGTCAACAGTGGAGTTCTCGAAGGATCAGTATTAGGTCCAGTAATTTTCAAAATCTGTATTCAAGACATCAGGAAATCAATCACAGGGAATATGTTTCTATTTATAGATAAAAAGATATATATAGTAGAATGGGCAGTGATGAGGTTGTCAGGGCATTGAGGAAAGATCTGAAGAGACTGGAGAAATGGTCAAGGGTCTGGCAATTAAAATTCAGTGCAAAAATGTGCAAAGTTACTGCATGCACATGTACAGGATAGGAGATATAATGTTAAAAAAAGAGAGGTTGCTCAGGGTGTTAGCAGCAGACAATTTAACTCAGTGCAGTGCAATAAAATAGTCCACACTCAAAAAAGGATAGGGATAGGGTTGAGGCAGTACAGAGGAGGGAAACAAAAGTGATTCAAGGGCAACAGAAGTTCTATAGCACATTTAGAGCAAGGCTTGAAGATCTGAACATGTACAGTGAAGCCTGCCAGGATGAAGCGCAGTCACAGGGTTTCTGCATGACAAAAGGGATTAACTCCCATTGAAATTGCATTGTTTGCTGCAGTAACTCTACTGCAGAATTCTGCAGAGTTGGGCTTCATCCTGGTGGGCTTAACTATATTTAATGTAATGTATGTAAAAACTTTATTTTTATACAGGAAACAAGTCATTAGGACAAAACTAGTCCTGTTTACAAGACAGTCCTGTAAGTTACAAATCATAAAAATTGTTGTACAAAATATAAATAACGCTTACAACCAGTCACAAAGAAAGAATTATAAACAATTTTAAATTAATATCAAAAAGTCATACCTAACACTTACATACATCAACCTCTGAATTAATAGCTTGTACAAATCTAGAATAATCAAATAATGCACGAACACTTGAAAGCTGAGAATTCCAAACAGCAGCTGCTCTTGTAGAGAGGGTCCTGTCCCCAAACCTATTTTTGCGTCTAGTTGGCAGAATTTTATTTTGATGTACTGTTCTATTAAGGACTCTCAAAGAGGTTCCTTTTTTTAAGAATAGGTAACTGGAAATTGGATGACCAGATGATCTTAATTTGTGCAATAATAACACCCAACTTCTGTAATGACTTGTTTCCAGAGATTGCCATTCCAGCCTCCTTAATAAACAACAATGATGTGTATAAAAATTGCATTTCATCACATATCTGGCAATCCTAAACTGAATTTTATCCAAACATACCAATAAAGATTTATTTGCAGTTCTGTAAATTAACTGACCACAAGTTAAAGTAGGAACAATTAATTGTTTTGCAATCCTTTTTCTGAAAGACCAATTCAAAAACCCTGTTGATCTTTTTAACATCCCTAATTTCTTATTTACTTTCACTATTGTATTAGTTATATATGGTGCAAAGGTCAGATTGGTGTCAAAAGTGACCCCTAATTAACAATAATTGTCTACCTGTTCAAGAATAGTAGCGTCCTTAGTTTGAATTTTAAGTCTGTTCTGTTTCTCCCCCCAAGTTAGTTTTAAAAGAAAAATACATTATTCTAGTTTTTTTAACGTTCATAAGTAACTTTGACCTGGTGAACCACCCCTCAATATTTGAAAAATCGAACTGTAGCTTTAACTGTAATTCCACCATGTTTTAACCCGAGGCTACAATGGTGGTGTCATCAGCATACAGCCTTACAACAGTATGCTTTGCCACATACGGTAAATACGGTAAATCATTATTAAAGATCAAAAACAATAGGGGTCCTAATATGGCCCCCTGAGGAACACCTCTAATAATTTTACGGGTCCTAGATGTTACCCCATTTATATCCACACTTTGGGTACATCCCCCCCAATAAGATTTTAACCAAGCTAGAGGATAATCCACAAATCCTATATCCTGTAGTCTAGAAATCAATAAGGAGTGGTCCACCAGGTCAAAAGCTTTCGAAAGATCCACATAGATCACAGCTGTTTCCCGACTGGAGTTCAGCGACTCATTTAATAGGTCGCTGAACTCCAGTAGGGCAGTAGAAGTTGAAAAACCTTTTCTGAAGCCAGATTGATAAGGATTTAACAATTCATACTTATTTAAGTAATCAGTCATTTATGAATGGACCATTTTCTCGAAACATTTTGACATAATAGAAAGCAAGGCTATTGGTCTGTAATTGTTGAAAAAATGGGCTTGAAAAATAAAGCATGTTAATTGGCTGAAAGCCATGATCAGCATGCACTTATTTTTCAATAGAGCCCGCAAAAAAACAGGTGCCAATTTGGGGTGCCCCATTACTTAGGGAATCCTTGGGCACCCCGAATTTTCAAACAAAGGAGCCGCCATATTTCCCGCTTGCTAAGCGAGCCATGAAATATCCGATTTCCACAACTCCAGAAAGACACAAGCTGTAATGAGCCATTTCCCTGTAAATTATTCATAAAATAAAACTCCAGTCCTTGCCATTGGAAACAGAGCCGCCTAGTGAAGTGGCGAGTGATGGGGCAGCCAGTCCAGAGATAGTAGTGGAAGGACTTGGGGATTGAGAGAGAGAGAGAGAGAGAGAGAGAGAGACGCAAGCAGGTGATCAGTCGGCAATGGCAAGGCATACCAGCGGGAGAGCGGTAGGTGGGTGGGAGGAATGGCATGAGCTCAGTGGCAGCGGGACATCAGGTAGAGGAGAGCACAGGAGGATAGCGGGGCAAGAGACACTGAACTGAGAAAAAAAAAATCAAACTGAAATTATGGTCATAGAGCACTACTGCCCCCTGTCTCTCCTACATGCACATACACACAGATCCCAACGACACATGCAGGAAGAGAGGATGGCAAAGGCAGCACTGGTCCTAGCTATTCTGGGGCCCTGTGCAAACCTCCTTGCTGGGGCCCCATATCAGAAGTCACGAAGCCCCCAAGGAACATACTCATCCCTATCATGGCCTCCAAGTAGCTTCATTTTTAGCTAGTTTTGTGCCATTTTTGCACTTTACTTAAATTAGTACATACAGGACCAGGAAGAAGGATGTCAACTGGACAGCCGAGTTTTATGGGGGGCCCCTCTCTTCTTGGGGCCCTGTGCAAATGCACAGTTTGCAACCCCTCTAAGACCAGCTCTGGCAAAAGGGGACATAACAGACTTATAAGTAACTTGGGGGGTGAACAGGGTGCATGAAGGGAGTCTCTTTCAAATGAGAAATGGCACCAGGACCAGAGGGTATGGGATGAAGCTGGGGGGGGGAGTTTAAGAGGGATGTGAGGAAGTAATACTTCACTGAAAGAGTGGTGGAAGCCTCAAACAGACTGCCAGCAGAAGTGGTGGAGGTTAAACAGTAGGGGGCTTCAAGCATGCATGGGATAGACATAGGGTAATATTAGTAAATATGCAGGAAGGAGGAGAGTTGCTGGAGTTATAGGGTCTACAGAGATGGACTAGGTAGGTACCATCTAGGCAGACTGGGTGGACCAAGTGGTCCTTTTCTGCTGACAAATTCTGTGTTTCGACATTTCTATGTCAGTTTCTCCTTAAAGACGATAGGAAACCATTTTTACACCACTAGATGTCCTCCAGTTGTTCTTTTATTGTCTACCTAGTGTTGTGAAATGCTTTTTTTTTTTTTTTACTTAGCCTGGTGCTCCCCCATTACCCCTCCAGCCTTACTGGCAATGGGGAAGACATGGTATTCCTGTTTTTCTCCCCTTGTTCCTGGGACCCAGGATCGCGGTCATGAGTATGCTCTGTGGCTCCAGTGATGGCCCCTTCCTCCCACCAGGCCTAGTGCCAGGTTCCCCCCTGGCTTGGCACTGCCACATAACCTCCACTGGGTAGAAGCCAAGAGCTGGGGAAACCTCATGATCCTCCCTGGAGAGAAGAGCTGCCTGGCGACTGCTCAGTCCTGGCTCCTCACCCCCCCGACCCCTGGCTGAGCCCTGGTGGCCCAAGCTCACTCCCAAACCCGGGTCACCAGCGTGGTGTGGCATCCAGCACCTCAACCCTCAGCACCACTGGGCCAGCGCTGTGATATGCTTTTTAAACTTTTTTTTTAATTCTGTTTATACCCCCTCCGTTCGCCAGCGCTGTCACCAGACTCCCTAACTGGATGCCTCACACCCCCGAGGACCCTTATGACCCCTTTCATACCTTAAAATCTCACCGGGGTCCTATGGGAGGCGCTGCACCAGTGGGTGAGGATTGTCCTCTTCTCAGTGTTGCGCTTGGGAGACGAGAATTTTCAAGTACACCTGCCCAAGGTATGACATGTGCATAATGTCAAGGCGCATGAGCCAATGTCTGTCACGCCTCCTCCCAACAGAACTCAGGCATGCTATACCACCGCTTCCACCAGAGGCCAGGCATGCACCAGGTCAGTTCCTCCCAACCCCACCCACCCTCCAGAGGAGGCAAGCAATCCCAGGGACGCTTGAACCTCCACCCCGGCCCTCCCACCCAGGCTCATTCCCGAACACAGGTCACTGGCATTGCGAGTGGTAGCACTACCACTGTGCCAGCAGGCCGGCCATTTCTGACTTTTTTTTGTTAAATTAAATAATTTACTGTAATTTTGTTGCCTTTTTAACAACCCTGAATTGCTCTCTCCTCTGCAGTTGCTGCTCTCTCTTTTCACACCGCCTGAACATTCTATGACATCAACAACACTATTCCAGGCCATTCAGACGAATAGCATGGAATGGGAGTTACTGATGTCATAGAATGTCTTAGAAATATGAAAAGAAAGAGCAGTAGCTGGTGAGGGGAGTGGAACCCTATGTAGATCTGAGAGCACCCCAAAGCTAAGTTATTTATTTATCAAAAAATCATCAAAGCATATCAGAATGCATAACTGGCATGGAAAGGAAGATGGAAGGGCAGTTAACTATGTAAAAATAATTTCTTCTCTCCTTTAAAACCTTTTACCCACTCTTCACAGAACCATGATTGGAAACCCCAGCTCAGTAAGTCATAATCAACTATTAATAGTTATTGGTTTCAGTTCCACCCACTGACTGTAGCCTGGACTACACAGCCTGATGACATGATACATTTCTCAGCTGACTGAGAACCCACACAGCTCTGCAGCCAGTGCTTCACCACAAAAGAAATCAAGCCCGAGGGGAAATTCCAGCTATTCAAACATAACTCAATTAGCTGTGAAGCAGCCTATAACATCAGCATTTCTTCATTTGCTGTCCTCATGGAATTAAATATATGCAAAAACCGCTTGCAGGTTCCTTAGTAATATTTATTCATGTCAGGTTTCTGTTTTTCAGCAAGATACAAAATACAGCAGATTTCATAAAACATTCAAGTACCTCAAGGGAATCAACAAAGTCCAAAAAGAGATGTGCAAGAACAAGGGGCACAATTTGAAGACAGAGGAGGACGGCTCAGGGACAACATGAGGAAGTATTTTTCACGGAGAGGATGGTGGACACATGGAACAGCCTTCCTGAGGAGGGCATGGGGTCAAAAACAGTGAGGGAATTCAAGAATGCATGGGACAGACATAAGGCAATTCTGGTAGGGGTAGGAAGAAGTAGGCTGTTACTTAACTAGGATCTGCAGCGCATCCAATAGGTAGGAAAATGGGCAGACTGGGTGGGCCAAGGTCCTTATCTGCCATGAAAGTCTATATGTTTTAAGGTGCGAAACAGTGGGACAACTAGCACCAGATCAGAGGCAGCAAGGAAAAGCACAAAAGTGCAACATAAGGAGGAGACTGCGTGTATTACTTGTTTCCCATCCTCCATTTTGTTGTTATGCAAATATTTGATATGGCAACAAAATAGCTGATCTGAAACAAAGTACAGTTAAAGTAACAGTGCAACGAAAATGTTTATTTTCCAGACAAGCTTATTTCAGCTACAATCAGTAAACAAATTACCATATCTGTCAAATCTACTTTTTTATGCAACGTCTATGCTTTGCACCATGAGATTTTTTTCTTTATCCTGACATTTTCCAGATCTATAGGGTTATTGCTAAGCCAAATGTGATGGGCATCTTTTTTTCTTCAGAAAAAAAATAAAATCAAAACATTTAGAAAGGGTCTGAAAGAGCGAAGTCTTGGAATCACTGCAGAGCAGCCCTGCAGATGTACAAGCTGGCAGTCTGAGCATGCGCAGTAGTGCATTTTGATGTTCAGACCACCACTGTGGCAAGTCAAGGGCTGCTTCTGTGCTCCCGGAATCTGAAACCTCTTAGTTGGGGTCTGAAGAAACAAGGAGGTAGGGGAGAAGCTGAAAAGTAATTATTTTAAGCGCACCAATAAGTACTGAGGGACCCGTTAATAAATATTAATGAGGCATATAAATATAATGAGAACCTGCCTGCCAACTGGGGACTGTAGAAACCTTAGCAGTGACAAGCAGGAGAAAGGTTTCTGCTTTTTATGTTGGCACGCTTGCGCGCCAACCGCATGGGACAGTGCAGCTTTAGAGGCACGGTTGCTGTTGGGCGAATGCAGGGCATGCACCAGTAGGTGCGCCCCGCCTCCCCCAATCAGCCTGCATGCCGGGCGCCCACACCATGACATATACGTGTGAGTACATCTAAGAAAAAGGTCCACGCAATCCGAGCAAAGCTCGTCAGATGCAGCGGTCCTTTCTTGTCGTGTTCCCACCATTATGTACATGGCGGACACTGGCCGAGAACTGCTCGACTCCAGGGTACCCAGTCCCCTGTCAGCTGCCCCGACCCCTGTGAATGTGCCAATGGGGAGCCCACCTCGCTGGCATAAAGCACCCCCAATTGTTTAATGCCGAGGGGTGCCCAATCCTCTCAGCTCTGCACCCCCACCCTTCTTTGTGTGCCGACGAGGGTGCCCAGTCCCCGTCGGCTACAGACCTCCCCAATAGTTAGGTGGCATGCTGGGAGACCACCCCAGCGTGCCAAATGCCCTGCACAACAAAACTGTCCTGCAATGTTTTTGTTTTAACCTGTAAAACAAAAAACGGTCCCTCGTAGTCTCCTCTGCCCCCCTCTCCCCACCCGCACTCCACCCTCTGTGCACCCTGCCTCCCACACACCCCTACCCTATACTTACCTCTGGAGTCCAGTGTGATGATCTTCGGTGGACTGGGAACACATCTGTACTCTTCAAAGCCGACCGTGAACTGAGGAAATGCCGGTAAGCTGTATAATGTAATAGATAGGGTTTTTGCAACTTTGCTGCATATCTCAGGCATTTTTGTGAATTTTGGCCCCAAATGTTTAACATGGGTTTTTTGGGACCCCTTCTCATGAATTCTTGCACTGTCATGGCGTTATTCGGTCCCGAAAGGTGATTTCGCAGTCACTGTGCGGAATCACCTTTTGGGATCATGTAACGAAATGACAGTGCCACTGTTCATGAGGTGGGCTCTCAAAAACCCTATGTTGCAAATTTGATGGGAAAAATCCAAAACATGACTGTTTTACTAGCGTGCGTAGCAACTGCGCAACGCACACTCGTACGTTAGCGCATTCGCACTATTTTCATGCCAGGTTCTCAACATTGGCATTTTACCACACCTTCTTGTGAACTGTACAGTTGTCATTTTTCATATCCTTGCCGAAATATGTTTCCGCACTTTCAGCACAGAATAGTGCGTTCACTGTGCAAAATCAGTGTTTGGAACACATTACTAAAATGACAGTGACACTGTTCATGAGCAGAGGTCCTAAAATGCCTATGTTGAAAATTTGGTGACAATACTCCATAAAATTACTGTGTTACGAACATGCGTTGCGCAGTTTGCACGCACGCTCGTACGTTTGCAAACTTCTAATATTCTCAATCCAGATTTTCTACAGTGCCATTGTTCTGCACCTCCTAATGAACAGTACAGCTGTCATTTTTCACAACCTGACCAAAATCTGTTTTCGCAGTTCCGGCGCAGAACAGCGTGGTGGCTGTGGAAAGTCTGTGTTCGAGACACATGATGAAAATGACAGTGACACTGTTCATTAGCAGATACCCTAAAATGCCTATGTTGAAAATTTGGGAACGAAAGTCAATAAAATGAGTGTTTTATGAGCCGCGGCGTTGCACAGTTTGCACGCACGCCATGACTTTGTGAATTTGTAATACTTTCATTCCAGCTGTTCATCATTGGCATTTTTCCATACTTCCTTATGAACACTGCAGCTGCCTGAAATGTGTTTTCGCACGTCCGGCACAGAATTGCACGGCCACTGTGCGAAATCAGTTTTGGTCACAGTTTGAGGAAATGATAGTGACACTATTCATGAGCAGAGGTCCTAAAATGCCTATGTTGAAAATTTGGTGCCGAAACTCCATACAATGACTGTGTTGCAAGCGTGCATTGCGCAGTTTCCACGCACCCTTGTAACATTGTCAATCTGCGGTATTTTCATGCCACATTTTCACCACTGGCATTTGTGCACATCTCCTTATCAACAGTCCAGCTGCCATTTTTCACAGCCTGCCCAAAATGTGTTTCCGCAGTTGTGGCGCACAATGGCGTGCTCGCTATGCAAAATCACCTTTTGAGACACAGTCACAAAATCACAGCACTATGCGTCTCTAGCTACGCCACTCTCACTGCCAATGCCAGCGTGACAACATTCAGCATTGACAAATGCTTGTTAATTTTGCAGTCAGATGATAGGCAGAGGGACACTAAAGAACTGTGGAGCTAGAAATAAATAAAATGTCTGTGCTGGCTGCACTGGAACTTTAAATTTGGGACAGCATAAAGACTCTATTGAACTGTTTTACAGCAGCCATGTTGTCAGTCTTTGACCTCGTCCCCAGCCAATTGGAATGCAAGAATATTACAAAGGGACAAAAGGGATTCTTAAGAGAAAAGGCATGGACATTTCTTGGTGCCCAAGCGAGCAACCAATAGAGCACTGAGTGAGCCAAATAAATATAACATTTTTTCAATCTGACAACTGCTGCAGCCAATCAGGAAAGGGGAATGGAAAAAGGTTATAAGGGGTGTTTGCCCGCCAAAGGAGAGATTCCTGAGAGATCAGCCAGAGACAGCAGAGCAGGGTGGACTGTTGGGCTTGCTAGCCCTGGAGGCTGGCTGTCTCCCAAAAGCCTTGCTGGTCCTAGTCTTGGACAATTAGCAGAGCACTTGAGGGAATCAAGTAGTGACAAGAAAAATATCTGGACTGAGCAAGTGTTTCCTGGAAGAAATTTGAATTTGCTGCTGCAACTGGAAACTTGGTGAGTGGCAGCCTGAAAAGAGAAACTGCCACCCTGAAGAAGGAGTTTGGAGTTTGCAGCCTAAAAGCAGGGACTATAAGGTCACAGCCTGAAAACAGTGTCTGCAGCAGAAGATAAAATGATCTGTAACCCACACTTCCCCTCATAGGGTTACCAGATTTTGGGACACCAAAAAGAGAACACTGTCTAAGGTCTAAGCAATCTTTATTATTTGTATCATTTTGCAGTTAAAAAAAAAAACCTAAGTAATTACAGCTAAATACCCGGTCAGTAAATTTTAAGCTAATCTGCTTCACAATCTAGGTGTACTTAGTCTGTAATTTAGCTAATCCTCTGGAGAGTGGGACCGGACCATCTTGGGGCAGCAGCAGGACACTGGATGAGGCACTAGGCAGGAGCACAGCAGTGACAGTGAAGAGACATCAACTGTTTAAGTCACAGTCTGGCACTCCTCCAGACCAGGTGCAGCTCCGCAGGCTAGTCTCTGACAGAGTCAGCCGGCCAGTTTGCCATCTTCAGGACAGGGAGGGTGAGGGGACAGGTTAATTCTTTCTGAATCTCTGGGCTGCCTGACAGGTCAGCAGGGGATCAGGCTCAGTAAGAATGTGAGATCATCTCACTCAGATTCGGGACAGGAGGGACAAGAATAAGATGAACGTGCCCCAGTCCCCAGCTGACAGCAAAAAAATGTAGTTGTTACTCCAGGCAGCTTCCAAATTCAACCTCCTCCACTCCGCAGCAGGCTAATCCTTGCCTCCTACTAGGGCAGCAAGTAGACACCGAACTGGACAGTGACAGTCTCAGTCACTCCTCCTACTCCATTCCTGCAGGACAAGTCAGATGGGTAGGAGTAGACCAGACAGTTAGGCTTACAGCTGCTTAGCCGGTCAGTGTGTGAGAAGAGTTAGTGATTGGACAGTCCACTCACCTCGACCTGTCCTTTTATTGTCAGTCCAGTAGCACCTGACAGCTGCTCGCAACACAGAGTCACACTAACAATCAGGGCAACTAAGTCCCTGGAGTCAGGACACAACAGCAAAACTACTTAGTTTTTAAAATCAAATACCGCTCCACGGTCCACCATGTTCTGCAGCACAGGCACAGCACACTGTCACTGTCAAATCCCACATGCGGCTAAGATGGACTGTCATGCGCATATAAGCAAGGGGTTGGACCACACTACACGCTCACATGCTGCATGACAGAAAGAAATAATTATGTGTTTTGTTTTTTTTTCACCCATGGCCCGCAAAGGACTTGGTTGCCATGGCAACAGACAGAGACTGCCAGTGAGTGCCAAGCCGCTGTGAAGCCCAAAACCCAGACAAAAGAGCACTGCAATGAAAATCCACCTGGACATCAAATTCTCAGCTGTAAAAGAGGACATCTGGTAACCCTACCCCTTGGTGGGGTGAGTACCTTTGAGACTATTTTTGCTGCAAGCCAGAGAACAGTGTTCACTGGGGCTAGAGACTGACAAATCCCAGCTCCTCCGCTGTATCAGAGAAAAGTGTGCACCAAGCAACCAGTCTGGGGAACATCCAGCCTGGCCTGTCCCCAGACCGAGAGGAGACCACCGAGAGGAAGACGCCGAGAGGCCTGCTTGGTGAACACTGCATACAAAGGCCCCAGGAGCGAAGACTGAAAAGGCCTGGCAGGTGAAGATCAGTGTTCTTCATTTCTTCAGCCAACTACTGTTACGGTGCACCAACAACTCCCGATACCAGCATGGTACTGTGGAATCAAATGTCTGCAACCCCTTTTGAATCTACAAACTGTGAGTATCCCTGGGCTGTGGTTCAGGGGAGTCTTTATTTAGCTAGCTGGCTAGCTAGTCAGAAAAAAGGGGTTAAGTTCTGGGTAGGACTACGCCAAGTTTAGGCTCAGGCAGAAAAGGTTAGAGCAGGTGTCATGGTTTCCTTACCTGATCTGCTATTTTCTGTCATGTCCTGACCGTGTATGCTCACAATCGCAATACTATTATATCCAAAAGTGTTTTAAAAGATTTTATTGGTATTTAAAAATCCCAATCATGAATGTGCATCCCCCATGGCCAGCAAGCAGTATCCGAGTATGCATCTGTTTGATGATGCTGAGTCAGGAACGCCATGAGAGCACCCTAGGTTACAGTCACACTGCACTGCTGGGAGTTTGCCTGTGCCATGCGTAATTGTTCCAAACTGCAATAAAAGTTGTGGTTGTTTGAACATAGTGTAGTCGCCATCTTTTTTTCCTTTCTGAGTAAGCTTGTTATGATGGCTACTTATCACAATGTTGTTGATTGCTGTGATGAATGTACTTCTGAGTTAGCCAGTAACCCAGATGCTGCACTTGCTTGTAGTGCTGTTTTGTCAGTATTCAGCACAGAAATGGCTGAAAGCTTTATCAGTGATGTCAGCATCATTACTGGCTCAACCCTTAGCAGGACTGTCACAGGTGATTTGTTTGTAGGTCCACAGTGTGCGGATAACATTTCTAGTAATTCTGACCAGACTGTCATACCCTCTAGCAGTACTGACACTGGTGATTTATTGAGAAGGGCACACTGTGTTGAACATATTTCAAGTAATGCAGACCAGTCTGGCATATCCTCTATTAGTACTGATACAGTTGATTTATTGAGAAGCTCACAGTGTGTAAAACTTAATAATATTAATATTTGCATGCTCTTTAGCAGTACTGACACAGGTGATTTAATGAGAAGTAAACACTGTGTGGAACAGAGTAATATTAATTCTGAACTGACTTTCATGCCCTCTAGCTGTAATTTTGCTGGTGATTTCTCTAGCTGTGCACACAGTGGTGAACCTATTTTTATTCATTCTGACCTGACTGGCACTACCTGTAGCAGTACTGTTAGATGGGATTTATCTAGTAGCGTACATTGTGGTGATTCTGACCTGACTGATATTGTGAATTCCGAACTGATTATTGTGCATCCTACCAGCATTGTGCAGCCTGACAATCTTATCAACACTACTAAATATAGAATAATGCATTGGGAAGTGTGGTTTATGATGATTTTATGCACACCATAGGTGTGTGATGCTCCATAAACACCGAGGGCGAAGCCCGAGGGGTTTATCTGGGCATCACACACCGCAGGTGAGCATAAAATCCGAATTTCCACAATTCCTCATGTTTTATTTTTTTCATATTTACTGGTTAGTAGTGCGCCCTTTTTTTTTATTACAGTTCTCTGAGAAGTGTGTTTTTTTCCTGCTGGCAGTTTTCTGTCAGCAGCGCAAGCAGGATTTCCCTGAGGACGTCATGAATGGCTAATTTTATTTCCTGGGATCAAAGTAAATTGACAAGATAATTGCACCCCAGATATCTGCAGTTTAGCTATGTCCTGTCCTTTGAACTTATCCCTGGGGGGGTTTTGATGTGTCAGTTCCACATGCTGTTTCAGCATCTCTCGGGACAGACAGTCCATAACCCATTTTTATATTTACAAAAAAATGATACAGCACTCAGAACTGGCTGTCTACGTCACAATTCCTCCCTACCTAGACTGACTTTGGGGGATTGATCCCCTACATGGGATGAGCTTCCCAAATCAGTTCACTCCTCATAGACCCTAGACAACCCATCTGAGTTCTGATTGGTCACTCCAGCCCTATGTAGGATGGTCATATCATATCCTTGCAAAGCAAGACTCCATCTTAGTAATTGACCATTTTTTTTCCCATCTGTGTCAGTCAAACTAGGGGGTTGTGGTCTGTTTGCACCACAAAATGCTGCCCATACAAGGATGGCTCCAATTTCTCTAGGGCCCACACTATGGCAAGACACTCCTTTTCCACCGTGGAGTATGACTGCTCCCTGGGAAGTAACTTTTTACTCAGGTAGGCTATTGGGTGGTCCCTCCCTTCACTGGATGTCTGGCTTAGTACTGCCCCAATACCCATGTCTGAGGTGTCAGTTTGAAGTATAAAGGTTTTACTATAGTCAGGACTTGTCAAAACAGGAGCACTGCACAGTGCCTCCTTTAGTTTGGAAAAGGCTTCCTCACAGGCTGGGCCCCAGGTAATTTTCTTGGGCATTCTTTTCTTTGTCAGGTCAGATAGGGGAGCAGCCAAGGCACTGTAATTGGGTACAAATTTTCTATAGTACCCTGCTGTCCCGAGAAAACTCCTGACCTGCTTCTGAGTTTCTGGTCTGAGCCATGCCTGGATTACCTCTGTCTTTATTTGGTTAGGACAGAGCCGCCCCGGCCTACCACATGCCTGAGGTATGCCACCTCTCCCATGGCCACCTGGCACTTCTCGGCTTTGACAGTGAGCCCGGCCCTCTGTATCCTGTACAGCACCTCCCTAAGGTGTGAAAGGTGTTCCTCCCAGCTGGTACTAAAGATGGCAATGTCATCCAGGTACGCCACGGTGTACTCCTCAGCACCATTTAACACCTGGTTCACCAACCTTTGAAAAGTCGCCAGGGTGTTCTTCATTCCAATAGGCATTACTTTGAACCCAAACAAGCCTATCGGAGTGATGAAGGCCGACCTCTCCCAAGCTCTGTCTGTCAAATGTACCTGCCAATACCCCTTTGTCAAGTCAATGGTTGAGGGCGTCGCCACCCTCCCAACTTGTCCAGGAGTTCATCCATCCGGGGCATCGGGTGGGCATCTGACTTTGTGACTGCATTCAGTCCATGATAGTCTACACAGAAATGAGTTGAGCCATCTGGCTTGGGTACAAGGACTACAGGTGAGGCCCAGGGACTGTGGGATCTCTGGATTACCCCTAAATCCAGCATCTCCTCCACTTCCCTCCTAATGTCCTTTTGGACAGCCTCCAACACCTGATATACTGTCCGTCTGTGTCCCTGTCTCCATATCGTGTGTTGCTAAGGGGGGTTAGTCCAGACTTGGTGCTAAACAAGGAGGCAAAGTCTGCTAAAACCTCCCTCACTTTCTGGATCTGGCCCGGGGTCAGCTGGGGAGACAATTTTATTGCCTCATCAGAGGACTCCCACTTAATCTCTTCCAGCAAGTCCAGAAGGGGGTCTCCTTCATCCGCCCCCCCCATGACTACACATTTCGAACACCATGTCAGCCCTATTTGCATATGGCTTCATCATGTTGACATGGTACATCCTTTCTGTCTGCCTACGGTCAGGTAACTCCACAATGTAGTTCACTTCTTTTACCTTCCTAACCACTTTGTATGGTCCTGCCCACTCAGCTTGCAGCTTATCCTTCTGGACCGGAATAAGGACCATGACTTCCTGACCCACCATGTACAAGCGAGATCTGGCTCATGGGTTTACCATACCTTTTGTTTCTGTTGGGCATCTGCCAGGTTGCTCTGGTCTGTCCCTCAGAAGCTCCTTCAGCCGCTCCCTAAACCTAAGGATGTAATCCACAAGGGGAGTTCCCTGGGTGGTGTGTTTGCCTTCCCAGTCCTCCTGGATCAAGTCTAGGGGCCCATGTACCCGGCGTCCATACAAGAGTTCAAAGGGGGAAAATCCTGTCGACTCTTGGGGCACCTCTCTGTATGCAAACAACAGGTGGGGAAGGTATTTCTCCCATTCCCTCCCATGCTGTTCAGCAAATGCCCAGAGCATTGACTTTAGGGTACTACTGAATCATTCCACAAGTCCATTGGCTTGTGGGTGATTCGGTGTCGTGCATCTCTGCACCACCCCACACTTCTCCCATAAAAATTTCATCAGGTCCGACATGAAGGAACCCCCTTGATCGGTGATTACCTCCTGCGGAAACCCAACATGGGAGAAAATCCCAAGTAAGGCATCTGCCACTTCTATCTCAGAGAGGATAGGGCAACTGCCTCTGGGTACCGGGTGGCATAATCCACCACAGTCAGGATGAATCTCTTCCCTGAAGAGCTGGGGGTATTTAAAGGCCTCACAAGATCCATTCCCACCCTCTGGAATGGCTTCTCTACTATGGGCAAGGGGATCAGGGTGGCTTGGGTTTTCTTGCCCGCCTTCCCTATTTCTGGGCACCAGTGACAAGACCTGCAATACTCCTTCACCTGCTGGGTGAAGTTAGGCCAGTAGAAATTCTGGGCCAACCGCTGTGTTGTGCGTGAGATTCCTAGATGACCAGACAAGGGAATATCATGGGCAACCTTGAGCAACTGCTCACGATATCCCTGGGGAATGACAAGCTGCCTGCCTAGCATCCCTCCCTCCATCTGTCTGTACTGCCTGAGTATACGTAAGTCCATTTTCCCAATAAACCTTATGTCTGCCGTCACCTCCCTGTGTGCCCTCCAAGTCTGCCCAAGCCCTCAGCTTCTCTAAACTAGGGTCACTCCTCTGAGCAGCTGTAAACCCCTCACACAGTCCCAAGGCATGGGACAGGTCCCCTTCAGTCGCTAAACTAGGATCTCTAGCACTAGCATCACGGCCCTCAGGATCACTGTCAATCCCAACCCTCTGACAAGGGGTCACCCCCCCTTCAGAGTAACCCTCTGTAGCTGTGTGGTTACTTGCTACTGGGGAAATTTCTACCCCTTTTTATCAGTCTCCCCATCTGGAGACACAGGCTGGGGAACCAGCCTCTCAGTGGTTTCCACACTGGTTTCTGTGGGGTTCAGGGAACTACTATTTTCCCTTGCCGCTTGGTAACTGCACATACCACCCTTGCTGGAGATTGTTACCAGGATCACATCCACTGCTAATGTGTTGGCTACAGCCACCTGTTGCACAGTTCCCCTGTTTCACCCCAGTCCAGGAGAACACTAGCGAGTGTAATGTTTCTCTTCACCAGTAAACCCCTGTACAGTTACGTATTTATTGGGTATTAGTTGACCAGGCTGTACCAGATCCCCTCTTACCAATGTCAGGGATGCCCCTGTGTCCCTTAACCCCTGCGTCTGTACACCATTTACTAAGACTGGGTGCATTTGTTCCCTCATGTTCACTGGCATGCTCTTAGGGGCACACAAACAACCCACTTCTTTTCTAGCACCCTGTTGTGTATTTTGGCTCGACTTTTTGGGGCACTGTTGGGCAATATGCCCAGTTTCCTTACATAGCCAGCATGCATTTCTTACTTCAGATAAATCTTTTCATTGAAAGCTGGGGCTAACTGGTTTCGGTGGAGGCAGTGAGGGTTTTAGCTGCCCTGAAGGCATGCTTTTCCCTTTCTGCGCTGCCACACTTGCCCCATTCACTCTCAGAGCAGGTCTACTCTTGGCATAGTGGTCAGAGAGTTCAGCAGCCTCCTGCACTGTTTTTGGATCTCGGTCCTCTAGCCAGGTTTTTAGATCTGCTGGGCAAGCCCAATAAAACTGTTCTATTAAAATCACATTTTCAATTTTATCAACAGAGTTTGCCTCAATTCCTTCCCTCCAATGTTTTTAAAACTGACGTTGTTTCGTGGCTAGCTCCTCAAAGCTCATATCAGGGCTTCTCCTGACCTTACAGAATTTAGCTCTGTATGATTCAGCAGTTAATTCAAACTTTTTTAACAGTGCAGCTTTTAACTTGCTGTAATAATCACTGTCCTCATTGTTCATTTGACCCAATGCATCCCAAGCTTTCCCGGTAAGTAGCGAGGATAGCTGGAAGCTCCAGGACACTCTAGGAATTTTAGCCTGAATACAAACTTTTTCAAAATAATTTAAAAAGGCATCCATGTCCTCCCCTTTCTTAAATTCTGCTATTAATTTGGAGTTCAATTTGTAACCCAGTCCTGCAATCCCAGTTAAACCCAAGCCACTTACCTGCTCTGGTGCCGCTGGTCGAGTCGTAGCTTCTCCAGTTTGTGTTGCCACTGGCACTCCTTTCTCTTCTCCTCTGCCTCTCTGTGTTCTCGCTTTCTTTCTCCTCTGCAGCTCACTGGGCTCATGCTCCTCACGGTCTGTCTCCCTCTGTTGTCGCTCTGCCTCATGGTCTGCCTCCTTCTGTTCTCGCTCTACCTCCAGTTCCATCCTGCACAACTCAATTTGCAGCCTGAGTACCTCTGGATTTAGGATACTGATGACCTTCTCCTGCTGCCGTGGCCCTTCACTGACAGTGGCCCTGCTGTCCTCCTCATCAGCTTGGGACCCCTCACTGGCCTCTAGTCCTGTCACACTCTAGGTCTGGTCCCTTTCAGTCATGGTCTGTGACTCGCTGCTCTGGGTATCTGCTACCATCAGGGCCTCTATGAGGTTCTGCTTTTTGACTGTCACCTCGAACAGGACTCCTCTGTCCTTGCACAACTGTTTTAAGTGTTCTACAGTGTGTCTGCTGTAGTTGGATGCCATCTTTCCTGACTACTGCTAATCTGACTAGCACTTTAGAAAAAAAATAAAATGGGTGGGAACTTGACTGTAAGCCAAGGGATATAGTTCTGTTTCATTTTGAAATAAAACACTGTCTTTCTTTTTTTCAAGTGAGCTGAACGGTCTCAAGCTGACACACTGAACAATGAAGCTTATACCACCAAACTTTTTATGCCACCGGTGCCAACCAATCTGTCACAAATTTCCTCAGCCAGTCAGCCTTCTACTCCCAAAGTGCCAACCTCTGAGCATAGGATTGTGGATAGTTAACAGTACAAGGTAACCCTCTTGTCTATTTTGTGGATTCGAGTTACCCTAGTCTCAAGTTCTGGAGGGATTCAAACTGATAACCTCTTGTTAGCATACCCAATTATCAGGCTCAGATAATTCTGTCTTCAGGGGGCCAGATATCTTTGCCTACGGGCACCTAACCAGAGCTACAAAATGAACCCTTAGAACTCTATGCAAGACCTTGGAGAACTCTATCCATTTCTCAGTTTGGTATAACAATAAGCTCATACACAGTGTCAACTACAACCTTTAAAAGCGTCACTTAAATAAAAAGAAATCTCAAGGCACTCTAGGCAGTTTCCGTTTTAAAATATATATCTTTACTTTAAAATAGGAAAACAGAAAATATTACAGAACAAAATATCCCAACACATACAGCCTTAAAACAAACAGGTTAAAAGTGCAGATTCCTACAAATAATAACACTCAGACTAATCTTGTCTAAGGGTCCTTACTTTTTAAATCTTTCAGTGCTCTGATGTTCCTCTTCTCTCAGTCAGAATATGAAAGTGTGTGTCTTAAGGTTTGCTCAGCAGGTTTAAAAAAACAGTCCTGAGCCAGCCTTCTCTCTGAGGTCACCAAACTCTGCCTTGGTGTAACAAAATCTGTATTTTATAACACATGATGGCCTACTAAGTTATTTAAAAAAATAAGAGATGACATAATAAATCTCCTTTACTTAACTAGTAGAAACCAGTCTGTGATCTGCTTTCCCCCTAGACATCAAAAGTCTCTTTGATCGAAGTCCCTAAATATTCAAAGCAAAAGCGTATTTGACTCCATAATTCTGTCTGGGCCTTGGTATCTACACATCAAAGGTCTCTTCCTGGGAGGTTATTCATAACACTGGCCAGTGTCCCTTTTCTTAGGACATCTAGTGCAGATCAAAGGATTTCCCTGAGGATGTCATGAATGGCTAATTTTATTTCCTGGGATCAAAGCAAATTGACAAGACAATTGCACCCCAGATATCTGCAGTTTAGCTATGTCCTGTCCTTTGAACTTATCCTTGGGGGTTTTTGATGTGTCAGTTCCACATGCTGTTTCAGCATTTCTCAGGACAGACAGTCCATAACCCATTTTTATATTTACAAAAAAATGATACAGCACTCAGAACTGGCTATCTTCGTACACTACTGTCTTACCAATTATGAATCTATGTACTGTGCAGCGATATATGTATGAGCCGTACATGCCAGTAGAGGCACTGATGACATCGTTCTTGAGGCATGCCAGGAGTCTCATATTAAAGAAGAATGGTTGGACAACACTGTTTGGTAATGTATATTTTTAACTGATCATGTTACTACTTTCTTTTAATTCTGTTTTTCTAGTTAACCCTCATAGTACTTACTGGCCCAGATATTCAAAAGGGTTGCGCGTGGCGCAACAGTGTTGCACCATGCACAACCCACTGATGCGCCCTGGCGTGATATTCAAATGGGAATTGTGCCTGGCACAAATCCTGATGTGCCAGAGCGCATCAGCAATGTATGCGGCGCAAGTAGGGGGGCGTGCCCATGCATACTCTGCACATCCCAATATTCAGCCCAGGATGTACTGAGTCCATGCATGCTCAACCCCTACTTGCGCTGCACAAAGTTGACCCAAAAAGGAAATGGCTGGCCCACAGGTGAGCTCGCCATTGCAGATGCAACATGGCAGCTGCCACCTGTGGGTGGCCACCCGAGCTCCAGCTGCACCTCTGTGGTGGCACCCTCCCACGCCCGATGTTGAAAATAATAACGTCCAATATCCCTGGTGGTCCAGTGGACCGCTCTCAGCCCAATCGCGGGCATTTGTATAAAAAAAGATCATCCAATATCCCTGGTGGTCCAGTGGACTGCTCTCAGATCAATTGTGGGCATTTGTATAAAAAGATCATCCAATATCCTGGTGGTCAGTGGACCCCCTCCCACCCGCCCACTGATCCCACCGCCCTGCTCCCCGGTCAGCGGCGGGTGGCAATACCTCACCTGCCTGCCGCCTGCCGACTGACACCGTGGGTGGGGCTGTATGCCCATTGGACCTGGCGTGAGCCAATGAGGCGTGCAGCCTGTGCCGTACTACACATTCCAGATATGTGAGCGGACATATCTGGAATGTGCATGGTCGCGATCGGCTGCACGCCCATTGTCTCATGCTGTGGACCAATGGGCGACAGCCCTACCCACGGTGGGCCCGACGGGCGGCGGGCGCAGGTGGTGGAGTGCTGCTGCCGCGGCTGATGGGGGGTGAGCCGGGTGGTGGGATCAGTGGGCGGGTGGGGAAGGGGTTCCGCTGGACCACCAGGGATATTGGATGATCTTTTTTTATATAAATGCCTGCTATCGGGCTGAGAGCAGTCCACTGGCCCACCAGGGATATAGGACGCTATTTTCTATTTACTGAAGCCTGCGATCGGGCTGTGGGGCACATTGCCACTCTGTGCAGGGGGCGTTGGTCCCTGATGGCTGATGCCTGGCAGGGCACCAGACGCAAGTCGCTGGGGATTGGCACACCTGCATGCAAATGGGGCCATAATTACATGCAAATGGCCCCATTTGCACCTTGCATACATTATGGCTCCATTTGCATGTCCACTTTTGAATATCACGGTTGCTGTACAAGGTGCAACGGAACCTGTGCTAGCGCATCCTCGGGTCCACTCTGGCCACCTGCGCTGGCGCACTGCAAATGCGCCATGTGCACTGCAGGTGGCCAGGGTGTGATATTCAATGATGATGTGCCATGGCGAAGCTCCGTTGAATATCGCCCAGTCAACGCCCCAGCGCAGCTAAGTTGTGCTGCACCCAGGCTTGTACCACAGCCTGGCGCATTTGAATATCTGGGCCACAATCTATATTATAAAATGGGCATTAATGAAAGGTCAGATGCAGACATGCCATTGGGCATAAAGTGTCAGCTGACCATTCATCAATGCCCGTAGACCCACAGTTGACATGCTGACCATAAAAGCTTTTGATTTTTTCTTTTTACATTTAGATAGCACATTTTATAGTGGTGATACTCACTCAGCCCATGTATCAAGCATTAATGCACTTCCGGCTGGTTGAAGTCACTCGGACTGTGCCCTAGTGCCTCAAAACACAGCCAGGTCATGCATTAATGCCCCAAAACACCTATAGGCTGTCGTGGGTTATAGCATACATAATAAGCATACATAATAAAGGAAGATATGGCACTCTAATGATTTATAACATGGGTTGAGTAACAGGGCTGATGGACCTACTTGGCCAAACAGCACCACCTTACTGTGCATGAAATTCACTGTTTAATCCACAGTTGTGGTCAGATGCCTGTTCAGCAAGACCCATGTTCAGATCTGTACTTGCTTTCTGTTTCAGATGCAGCAATTACTCTCATCCATTACAAATTCACCAGAATGACAGAGAAGCACAGCAGTGGCTGCATGTCTGCCTGTTACTGATGCATGTAAGTGCTCTGATCTTTTTCAGACATGTACTGCAGTAGTACTAGCAGCTTCCCCATGTCCCACATGTAGCATGGGGTAACGGTAAGTTTTATGTGGATCTTCAGGGGCCACCTGCCCAATCCCTTCCTCAACCCCATACCCCCACAATTAATTCACAGGGAATTCATTAACTGTTTTGGAATGGAGATGCCAAGATGTGAATGTGGCGTTAAGTGCTTTACACACTCTCTGCAGTCTATTGCCATAACCCGGTACATGTTCCCATCTTGCAGTATACAGTCCCACTCATTCTGCTGTCCTACAGCTGTCACTTTACATGACTGTAACCCTATTCACTGTTGTCTGTTATTGCTTAGATGTACTGTCACTTCATATGTTTCACCCCCTTGTTATTGATCAGTTGTGTACACCTGACTCAATCCCTGAAAAGGTAATCTCACAAGGTGTGTCCACAGATGGATGTTGTTTTCCTCTATAGTTGCTTGTACTGGCTCCGCTATTCCAATAGTACTTACTGCACAATAACTTTCATGATGTAACTGTTGTCTTCCAGCATGCTGTCATGTAGTCTTTCTTACTGGAGCATTACTCCAAAAAGAAAAAAGGTGACATTTGTTTGATAATTACAGTAATAAATTACATGGTGATTTAGTTTAAATTAGAAAAGCTAGTATAATTTGTGTCAGATATAGACCTCCTGGACGACAATTAGCATTGGTTTGTCTCTGGCATATCCACTCAGACGAACCATGATAATTTTTTTGATTGGGTCGCGCTGGCATAAGATAAGTGTTATGCAGTGGAGGTCCTTGACCTTGTCTTCATCAAGGCCTTATACTCCATACCTCCTGAGGAAGAACAGAGGTGGTGGTAGACACGGTCAAGGGGAGCAGCTGCAGTATAAAATTCTTACGTGCTGCACACTAAAGCAGATCAGATAGACTGCAAGGCCTGTATCTGCATGCAATTACATCTGTTCCTCTGAACTAAGCAGTCATATAGGGTACTGCACTTGTCTTAAAACTGTAGCTTCATGCATGATCCCGTATATAATTTTACATTTTCTAAGTTATCCCAATCATTACAATCCAGGTGATATATTAATTTTGTTTTTATTTTATTTGTATTATAGGTGCCGTTGCAACTGCTTTTCGTTGATGCCAACCGTAGTGGAATCTGTTTGCTGCAAAGTGATAGAATAAGTTTCCACTATAAGTAGTGAATACTCCTGCATGACTTTACACCCAGGTTTTGCAACAGTCTGCCTGGATGTTTTTGTTTTGGAAGCAGCATACTACACCTTTCGTCAGCAGTATGGGAGACTGCACAACATGCCAATTCATGAGTATGTATTTTTAACTGTTTTGGGGTTTTATAACACTGTTTCCATGCTACCATATCATCCAGTCCACCCATACCCCTCACCACACAGGCACATGAATGACTAACATGGCCTGCTGTCCTCCATTCTTGTGGTCATAGGCAGGCTGAGGACAACCACCAAGTCAATGAGAAGGTAACGCTGGTGTAGGAGGGTGTACATATCACATGCTGAACACTGTCAATACAGTGAACAGTACGCACTGATCTCATTCTGCGACTGCCACCATTAGTGTGCATTCTGCTGTTATAGTCACAAACGTGTGTTGGGGAGTGGAGTTGGGGCTTAGTGGTTAACCACTGCCGGTCTGTTTGGGATGGTGATCTGTCTGCTAGAACACCAGGTGCTGTCCAGGCTATGTGTGGTGGTGGTGGTGGTGGTGGGGGTGACAGATGTGAACCCGGCAGGTATAAATCTGTAAAAGGGGTGGAGGTGTACACTGTGAGCAGACAACTATGCAATCAATGAGTGGTGCTAGCATCGGGGATTGTGGTGCAACTAGAACACCATGTGTTTGTGCATGGGATGTGCGTGGGCATTAATGACCAGGGGTGGTTTTGAAGATGGTGCTTGGGGATTCCTTTTTTGAAATCTAGTTTGTTATTTTTCCAATGCGATTCACCACTTAAACGAAAAATACCCCCCCCCACACACACACAATATATTACCACAAACAGAAATTCCGCTGTAATGGAGATCGTGGCTACATGTGGATTGGCGCTGTGCACTACATCCCTACTGCTTGGTGGTTGCCACTATCATGCCACTGTAGGGACAACACATGGGTGGACATGTGCGTCCATACTATACTGGAAGAGTGCCATAGGGCGGTAACCTGGTTTTGCACAAATAACTGTCGGGAATGACGCCTTTTGCCATTGGCTGCAACTGCTTGTGATGTAGCCTGCCTTTCATCCACAAGTGCTGGTGTCACCGGTTCATGTTGAAAGTCCTACCCTTGGCCAGATCTTGTGGAATGTAAGGAAAACTGTGGAGGCATAGCTAATGGAATCCAACGGCATGTCAAGAAATTGTGTACTACTTAAGAGCCTCCTACACAGGCCAGGGGGCTAACCACTCATCCTGATGCAACATCTTATTGTATAGAAAGCTGTGGTGGTAGGTAGATTGAAGAGGATGAGCCACAAACTACAGTAACTGCTCAGTGTATGTTCATGGTCTAATATGCAGGAGTTGAATCGCACTTGCTGTGACCCACTGGTGGAGATGAGTTGGTCTTCATGTGGTTTGTATGCGGATGATGGTAGGAGAGGTGCATTGCCTAATTACAGGCATACAAAGTTACAATCAGTTGATGACAAAGTAAATGAAATAGGAGTTGTCCATGCGGTAATACTTTGAGATGTTTGTGCTTTGCTTGCTTGAGCAGAAATAAAGTCGTCAACGCCATGCTCACACAAAGATGTATGCAAACCGCACATGCATGGTGCAATTCAGATGTTTGGTTTGTGTTTCCCCTGCCATTCTCGTCCTGATCTACCTGTGTTGTTCAGCTCCTTGCTAACCATCTGTCCACTTCTCCCACTTGTTCATGGCTGCTGCATTCCAGTGTCTCTCCATCAATCTCTTGTTTTTCCCTTTTATCATTCTCATAGCAAGCCTGCCAGTTAGTGGTGCTTTTCAATATTCTGTGGCACCTTCCCCTATCAACTGTAATTCATTTTTTGGATCCCCACATTCCTCCTCCTCCTCCTATTCCTAGTTCTTGACTGTCTGTTCCCCTCTGGCCCACCATCCTTTCATTCTTATGTCTCCTGGTTGCCCTTTATTTCCTCCCCACCACCTCAGCTTCCCTTCCCATTCTGCCACTCTTTCTACTCTCTCTCTCTCTCAATTTCTTTGACCTTGCCACCCACCCTCTACCTCCACACCCACCACCGTCTCTGTCCTCCACTTGACCGGTGCTTTGTCTATTCTTTGTTGCTTTTCTGTGCCCCATTTATCCTCTTCACTCTCTCTGCCCATGCCTGAGCTGTCATCATGCAAACACCTCTGTCATTTAATCTCTTTACCTTTCCTTTAACCTACCCTTGCTTCACATCATCATCATCCATCTTACCTCATGCTTTCTCTCTTCTCTCCTCCTCATCAACTCAGACCCTATGCACTTCAAACAATCAAGGGCTTTCCAATGGATCTTACTGTGCTTTCAGCTCCATACATCAACCTGAAGCCTGCATTTCAAGGGTGGGTACCCTTACAGAGCATGGTGTCTTTTAGCTGTGCATATCGATGTGAGTGCAGCTTGGCACCCCATCACCCCTCACATGCCATGCAGATTGACTCACCAATATCTATAACAGCAGTCATACCTTCATTTGCATGTGGCCTACCTGGTGCTGCTACATATCCCATCTCCTGTAGTCCTCCATTGGCATCATTAGACTTGGAACGCATCATCTGAATTTGATTACATAGTCGGGTAATGTTATTGTGCTCCTCTTGCTTTGACCAGCATTCTACTACATCCATAGAATGCTCATGATTATTTCTTTGAGACAGAGGAAATCAAACCACGTGCACATTCCACAAAGTAATATACATTAAAATTAATATAGTGTACAGTAGATAGAGAATACTGGATTGGCAACTATGCACAACCACTTTGTTCTCAAGCTTCACTCTCTAGGTCAGATGGGCTCGGAACACCTCTGTGGCTGAACACACTGGTTATGCATAAAGTTCCTCATCCTGTATTTTTTATACTGTACAGTATTATGTGAGATGTGTGCATTGCATTTTTTTTTTCTCTTTCACAATGAACCTGACATTGTGCAGTCTCTAGTGGTTCTAGAATCCTGTTCCACCACAGAAGGGTACAGTCACATTCAATGGCCTTTGAACTGTGGTACAACAATGTAACCCCCTACAAATGGGGGTTCCCGAAAAGTTTTCCAAGAGCTTACATAATTGCTCACAGCCTGGTTGGTATTCAGCGATAAAGCAGCTTAAAGGTTGCTGCCAGTGAGAGCTTTTAGAGCCTCTGTTACTGTCTCTTTAAGGGCTGCCTTTTTGCAGTCATAATTAGCCTAACTAGTGGGGCTGTATGGATTACTCGCTGGGACTTGTAGTTTTGGACTGTTGGTGCCTTTTCACCAAAAGGGGAAGATTTTACTGTGCTTGACAGCTGGACCAACCAACCGGACCTTCTGGATCAAGGGGAAATAACACGAGCTGTCTGCTGGCAAGCCAGATTCATGTTGGA
This sequence comes from Neoceratodus forsteri, assembly GCA_016271365.2. Taxonomy (NCBI): domain Eukaryota; kingdom Metazoa; phylum Chordata; order Ceratodontiformes; family Ceratodontidae; genus Neoceratodus; species Neoceratodus forsteri. The sequence goes on from CM028138.1 coordinate 606,464,705, forward strand.
AGTTGAGAAGGAAAGAGCTCACATAATTGAGCGGCCGTGTTGCACAGTAGTTCGTGCGGGAGAACCGTGGAAGGCCCGAAACCCAGTCTGTTGCCGTTTGCCGAGAGAGAGAGAGAGAGAGAGAGAGAGAGAGAGAGAGAATTAAGATCCGCTCGGTGTGCTGTGAAGTTAGCTGCTGGATGGAGACCAGGCTCAACCCTGAATAGGACCGAAGATTTTGCCAAGCGCGATCGGCCTGTCAGGACCGTAGCTATCTTTATGCTCCTGGGTTTAGCAGTGATTTTGCAATCGGGATCAAGTAGCCTATTGCCTGGTACAGTAATCCTTAGTTACATTTAAATGTGCTGTGAACTGGAGGGGCCACGTGGATTTTCCCCAGAGCTCAGTTGTGTGTTGAGGGCTGGAAGCTGTCCCAGCTCACGTTGGACTGAATCTGCCTGCTATTCCAATGCAGCTGGGCCCTGTCTCCTAACCTGCTCCTTCTGGCAACCCAGAACAACCATCAGCCATCCTGTTCTCAGCCTTGGGTATCATGAGGGTAAACAGGGTAGCTCCTGCAACATATCTTTTAAATCACAAGTGTGTCATCTGATTTGTTGTGTTGTTTCCCGAACTGAGCCCTCCAGCTCCGGATTACAATCAGTGGGTGTGCATGTTAATTCTTGTTAAGCTGCCTTACTATATGTCCTGCTGTCTTCCCTGAGTATAATTGGGAACTACGCATTAAGAAGTTACTCAGCCATTACACTTGAAGTACCCAAAGCGAAACCGAAAGTGAGTCTCTAAACTCTGCCCTACAACAGGATTTCCATGCTGTGCAATCCTGGTTAAACTCAAACCAACTTGTCCTAAATGCTAAAAACTGTATCCATAACCTTCGGCACCGGCCTAAAATCTCCGTCCTTGATGCCCCACCCACCTTCTACACACTGGACGGCATCTCCTGGAGTCCTGCAACTCCTTTCATTACCTGGGAGTATGGCTCGATCGCCACTTAGATTTCTCCATCCATATCGACCACCTTCAGAAAAATTCACCCAAAGCTAGGCGCACTCTCACGATCCAAGGCTGCCTATCCACCTCAGTCAGGCGGAAATAGTGCAGAAAGCCATTCTTCTAATTTTCGACTACGGAGATGTGGTCTACAGCGGAGCCCCTCCATCCACCCTGGCCAACCTCAACCCCCTTTTTCATTCCTTCTGTCGGCTCATCCTGGAATGTCCTCCCTCCACCCACCACTGCGACCTGTATAGCGCACTTGCTCTCCCCTCGCTGCATTCTAGGCGCCAGCTTCACTGCGCCAATCTCGTAGCAAAGTACTGGTCTAACTCTCTCCCTCCCTATCTCAGCTCTGCCCTGGCAACCCAACCCCTCCTGCCTACTCCCTGTGCGGTGCCAATGCAAACTCTTACAAATCCTTTTATCGCACCACAAAGGGCAATCTGCCAAATACAGACTGCCCAAACTCTGGAATGACCTCCCGCCGAAATTAGGCTGTCTTCTTCCCAAAGGTCCCAAAAAACTCTCCTACAAGATCACTTCTCTGACACATGTAACTGCAACCTGCAGCCCAGATCGGTTATCACAAGGCACCGTAATGTACCTTAAAACAGGTCCACTTTTCTAAATTTAATTTCTAAATTTAATTTCTGCTATCTGCAATGTTGTTTCTCCAATGTCCCTGTCTGATATTGTACTGGGGCATAACCCCCACCTACTGCCCAGCTACCCAATCCATGCTGCACTGCTATTCAACTAGGACTTCCTAACAAAAAGCCTGACCCAGACTGTTCCTCTCCGGTTCTGCTGTTTTATCACTGTCGTCTTCTCCCTTATGTACTCGGGTATTACCTGTCTCTTGCCCCTTTGCTTTTGCATCTGTTATACTTCATTTGTATGTGTTGTCTATATGCTTTATGTATCATTAGCATCCGTTACATTGCATTGTATGTGTGATCTATGTACCTATGTATGTAATCCCAGGTCGCATCTGGAAACGAGCGGTTTTCCACTCTGTATGCCTATCTGGTAAATTTCGTAAATAAATAAATAAATAAAGCAAAATCCCACTTTGGCAGGGCAGCCATAAGCTTCGTGCTACCTACCTTATGGAACAATCTACAAAAACCCCTCAAATTAAGCACTCTAATCGGTATAAATGCCTTCAAGACGCTTTATTTCTGTACAATCAGAGAAGCATGTAACTGCTTCACCCACTCAGACCCAGTACCGGTGTCTGCACTGGTATATAGCCACGCCTAGATCCAATTTTAAGTACTGACCCCCCAGCTTGCTCCTCACAAGCCTAATTGTTCTCTCTCTTATCCTCTGTCTTATCAACACTAGGCCCATCCATCCCCTTATCCTTCCTTTCCCAACCTCGGATAGGAGCTCACTAGCCCTGGGTTGTGACATCCTACCATGCCGTGTACTTTATAGCATTCAATCCCGGGGCTCACACATAGTCCTTTTCTCCATCCACCTTCTCTACATCCCATTTTACCAACTCCTCTCTGTGCACCGTGCCATCCTAGCCTTTCTCCCCTCCCATCGCCTCTACCTGGTGTGTGCGTGTGTGTGTGTGTGTGTGTGTGTGTATATATATATATATATATATATATATATATATACACACACATACATATATATATATTTTTTCTTCTGTTACTTCCTCCTGCAACCTTAGATAACCTGCTTTATCTTCCTATAGACACTTCTATGTATGTAAATACCCAGTAATCTGTACAATATCTGTATAATTCTATACACATGTGAACTTCTTTTTCTTCCTCTCTGTAAACAGTATTATCTGTATTGCCTTGTAAATACCTGTGTTGACCTGTATATACAATTGTTCATGCTCCACCCTGGTCCATCTTGCAAATGAGCTTCTGCTCAACAGTGAATGCCTGATTAAATAAAGACTTGATTGATTGATCGATTTTCCTCACAGGGCCCCTACCAGCTGCAACACCAGCCTACCCCAGACAATGGTCCTGGCTAGCCCCCTTTTCAATCCTGGGTACCCAGAGAGTGTGACTGATAGGGACACTGACTGCATGCACAACTGTGATATTTATAGTGGCCTGGATATTAAGAAGAGTTGTGCATGGCGCAACACTGTTGTGCCATGCGCAACCCACTGATGCACCCCGGCGCGATATTCAAACAGGAACTGTGCCTGGCACAAATCCCGATGAGCCGAAGCACATCAGTAATGTATGCGGCACAGGTGGGGGGGTGCCCATGCATACTCCGCACATCCCGATATTCAGCCCAGGATGTGCTGAGCTCATGCTTGCGTAACCCCTACTTGCTCTGCACACAAGTGAGCCAAAAAAAAAGGAACAACCGCTGGCCGCCCACAGGTGAGCTGCCGTATTGCAGGGCACAACACGGCAGCTGCAACCTGTGGGTGGCCACCCCAGCACCAGCTGCACTCGTGGCGGCACCCCCATGCCTGATCGCGGGCATACATAGATGAATATAAATGTCCAATATCCTTGGTGGTCCAGTGGACTGCTCGCAGCCCGATCGGGGAATATGTAGATGTCAGTATTCGTCCTATATCCCTGGTGGTCCAGTGGACCACTTGCAGCCGATCACGGGCTTAAGTATAAACATAATCATCCCATATCCCTGGTGGTCCAGTGGACTGCTTGCAGCCCAATCGCGGGCATATGTTATAATTTAAATGTCCAATATCCCTGGTGGTCCAGTGGACCGCTCGCAGTCTGATCGTGAAAATATGTAGATGTCAATATTCGTCCTATATCCCTGGTGGTCCAGTGGACCACTTGCAGCCCGATCACAGGCTTAAGTATAAACATAATCATCCCATATCCCTGGTGGTCCAGTGGACCGCTTGCAGCCCGATCGCGGGCATATGTTATGATTTAAATGTCCAATATCCCTGGTGGTCCAGTGGACTGCTTACAGCCCAATCACGGGCATATGTTATAATTTAAATGTCCAATATCCCTTGTGTTCCAGTGGACCTCTCGCAGCCCGATCGTGGGTGTCAGTAAAACATTAATGCCACAGCAACCGAACCCTGGTGGTCTAGCGGTACCCCTCCCTACCCGCCCACTGAGCCCCACTACCCCGCTCCACCGCCCCGGTCACGGCAGCTTCCACCGCTTGCCGCCCGCCACCCGACACCGTACAGTAGGGCTGTCGCCCATTGAATCCTGGCGTGAGCCAATGTCGTGCAGCCCATACCAGCTACACGTCAGATATGTGAATGGATCCATTCACATATCTGCACTATGTAGTATGGCTACGGCTGCATTCCATTGGCTCACGCTGTGGACCAATGGGTGTACAGCTCACCACACGGTGTCAGTCGCTGGGCAGCAGGGCAGCAAGCAGGCGGGAGCTGCCGCCTCTACTGACTGGGGGAGCGGGCGGGGCCCAGTGGGTGGGGAGGGGGGTACCACTAGACCACCAGGGTTTGGTTGCTGTGGCATTAATGTTTTACTTACACCCACGATCGGGCTGCGAACGGTCCACTGGACCACCAAGGATATTGGACATTTAAATTATAACATATGCCCGGCGATCGGTTGTAAGCGTCCACTGGATCACCAGGGATATGGGACGATTATGTTTATACTTAAGCCCGTGATCGGGCTGCGAGCGGTCCACTGGACCACCAGGGATATGGGACGATTATGTTTATACTTAAGCCTGTGATCGGGCTGCAAGCAGTCCACTGGACCACCAGGGATACTGGACGTGTACTTCTGACAACATATGCCTATGATAGGGCAGTGGGGCACCTTTCCACACTGTGCAGGGGGCGTCGGTCCCTGACGGCTGCAGCCTGGCAGGGCGCCAGGTGCAAGTCGCCAGGGATTGCGCACTGCATGCAATGAAGACGATATGCAAATGGCCCCATTTGGCGCCTTGCATGCATTATGGCCCCATTTGCATGTGCACTTTTGAATATCACGGTTGTTGCACCTAGCACAACAGAACTTGCCCTAGTGCATCCCCCTGCTCCACTCTGGCCACTTGTGCTGGCGCACTGCCACTGCACCATGTGCACTGCGGGGTGGCCAGGGTGCAATATTCAATGATGCTGTGCCATGGCGCAGCTCCGTTGAATATCACCCTGTCAACTCCCCTGCGCAGCCCATTTGTGTTGCGCCCAAGCTTGCGCCACAGCCTGGCGCAGTCTGAATATCTGGGCCAGTATGTTTAAGCCAATTAACCTGATTACCCCCATCCTTGCTAAAGCCCCTGAATAAATCAGATCCACTTTTTTCCTGCAATTTACATTGACTATGGTGTCTGTTTATGCTTAAGGTATTGCATAGTTGTTTTTTTTTGTCTTGCATCACCTTATTTTACAGGGGGTCCCCAGAGCCAAGCTAAAGGAACCAGTCCTGGAGGTAAGTGCTAAATCTAGGTGTATGTGTAAAGCCTATCAGGGGTATTGGGAAGGTAAACATTGTGTACTGTGTGGGCCACTAGCAGGAGGCATGGGGGGGGGGGGTCACAGTGTCCCACAGGGCTATGGCCTGGTTAGTCAGACTGATACTAACCCTGACCTTTGGGTGGAGGCACCCATCACTGAACCTAGGCCCCTTAACCTGCTACTAGCCAAGCAGGCAGGGGTAGTAGTCCCTGGGATAGCGCCACCTAGGGGTTACAACAGCATTTTGAAATGGATGGATTTTTATATCTAACAATGCTCTACTATACATGATAACATTGTTCTGTATGGCAATGTATCCTTTTCAAAATGCTGTTCGCTCTTCAGGTCAGAGGTAATCAGAATACTGAGCTGGCAGAACACAGTAATTGTGCATAGTTGCACACCTGGTGTTCTCGCTGTTGTGTGGCAGTAATGTCACAGTCTATTTGTCTCAATCGAAAAAAATTACAGATAGCTGTCTCGGTAGCACAGAGGGATAAGGCACTGTACGCCTTACCTCGTGCCACGCCTGGCGACCCAATTTCTGGAACGGACTCAGGTGGTCGGGGTGGAGGCGCACAGGGGAGTGGCTAGGAACAAGATTGAGTGACTGTGAGGAATCTCCTCTCATGTGGGGTTACACCCTCCCCTTGAGTTCTGCTGCACGGGGGGGGGGTGGAGGTCCGGTGGCCATCGTAGTCAGTGGGGGCAACATGTAGCAGGAGGGCAACTCAAGCCATTGCGTGCTCGTGTCTTTACGCGCTTATGTGCAGCCATGGTATGGGGTTGGGATACGGGGAAAAAAAGGGAAAATAAATAACAGATATAATGCTGTCACTACTGGTCTTTGTTGTATCATTATGAAATTGAATAGAATGTAATGGCATAAAAAAACAGGTAAGATTGTGTGTTAATATTGACTGTTGCATGACAAACAGGTAGTGTGTTCGTCATATAAAAATGCTATTGCATAAATAGCGTTTTTGTATATGGCTGCCCATACACTATCCTGTATATAACGCTGACCATTATTAACACTATGATTTTTGTCTTTGTAGGCAGTACAGATACATTGCGTATCAGCAATTTGTACGTTGGTGCTGGGGATATTTTGGGCACCATTTTCATGTAGTACTTCTCTCATGTATTGCAAACACCATCTGTCTGCGTTTTCCATCTGCTGTGTATGCTGGTTTCCAATATCCACCACTGTGAATGTATTCGATGTAATGGTTGCAATATAATAGTGTAATTTCAAGTTCAAATATATTGCATAGATTTCGCCACTTTTGGCAAACAGTTCTGATTATAGGCAAGACAGTACTTTTCTCTTAATAAAAGTTGTTGTTAGCAGCATCTTAAATAAAAAACATGTAATGGCTTTACTGTTCAACCATGTTCTTATTTGGGTTTACTGAAGTAGTTTACAGTTCAACATGTACATAACAAGACTGCTTCATGATACAGTTCTTTCTGTTTCACTGCTTTGCTTTTAATTTCAATCTTTAATTCAACAATAAAATTGCATTTTCAACTTGCACATTAATCTAATTTTTGTCATTCGTCTTAACAATTGTTTTATGTACCTCCACTTTGTCTGTTATTTATTTCTATCATTTTTTAGTTACCCATTGGGAACACAACTCATTTTCAATATAGTTAAATAACATTTTACTTACAGTGATAATGTTACTATACTAAATGTACACAGTATGGGCCCAATTCACTACAGCTAGCTTAGAGTTGGGCAAGCTGTGGCAAACAGCAGCTTGCACTGAATTACTGGGCAACTGGGACCCTCTGCATCAGATTCAGGTACAGGAAGGGTCAAGGTGCTGAAGTCCACACACACATGTGGCATCCTATCATGTGCAGCAAACATACTGTGCATGTGAAGGACATACTGCGCACATGAAGGGTCTGCCACAAGTCCAGATTCCCGATAGTGCACGCTATTATAGTATAAATGTAGTCTCCCTGATCTGATGGTGTAGTGGTCGCCACACTCCAAACCCCAATAGCATCCCACATATTATAAAGTATGTCCCCCTGAACGCCCCCCAACTGTGATTCCTGTAGTTGCCTGTTAAAATATTATAAATTAAAGCTCCCTGACCTGGTGGTCTACTGGTCTCCCCTCCCTGATAGCACCCACTGTGATATTATCATGTTTTATCCCCGTCCTGGTGGTCTAGTTGCACCACACACACCCACACCCCCACTGCAGAAAGTAGTGCCCACCACCCCATTCCCACCCCCCTGCAATCACGGCATGCAGCCAGGGACCAGTAGACAACCATGTCAGGATGAATTATTGTATAATATATCAACGGTCACTATCAGGGGGGAAGGGGGACCACTAGACTGTCACAAACCTAATCAGCAGGTCAGGCCCTCTGCTCCCACAGTGCCAACCTCCGAGCGCAGTATTGTGAACAGGTAACAGACAGGGTAACCCTCCTGTCTGCTTGTGGATCTGAATCACCTTTAGTCTCAAGTTCTGGGGGGATTCAAACTGTGAACCTTATGCTAGCATACTCAAATGTACAGGCTGAGATAATCTGCCCTTCAGGGGATGCCAGATATCTTTCGCCCTTTAGGGCTCCTAACCAGGTGTCCAAAATGAACCCTTAAAACTCTATAAAAGACCTTAAGTATATTCTTACCTTTTTTCAGCTTGGTAACACCATTCAAGCTTCTGAACAGTTTTGTCAAATCTTAACCTTCAATACATCACATGCAAAAGAAAGAACTTGGAAGACCCAGGCAGTATCTTTAAATATAGATTTACTTAAAAATGGATAAAAATATGTAAAATGTAAACAAAGAACAATATATCATAAAGCATACAATCTCTTAAAAGAAAACAAAAAAATACATATAAACTGCTACCAACATAGAGTTAGACTTTTCTATCAAATGTATACCTCCATACAGTGCTTACAGTTAGATGTTGTTTCTAAGAGTCCAGAAAGAAGTGTCCCAGTTGAAACACAGAATATAATTTATAGTGTTGTGTTTAAACCCCTTCCATGATGTCATCTAGCTCCTCCTTTCAGAATATAAAAATATACAAAACAGGATGTCCTATCGGGTATATTAAATAAGGTGACATCAGCAAAAACTCATTCCCAAATTATAAGTCTGTGATTTCCCAGTTCCTTCTATTAAGATGTCATAAAGTTTATGACCTCCATCCTCTCACAGACACAAAGTCCCATTTCATTTCTACTTCAAAGAAGCAACAGGTCATAAAATGTATATTCTAGTTTCCCAGCTTCAAAGCAGCACAGGTCATAAACACGGCCATAAAATGCAACTTGGAAGTTAATCACATTACAGAGATCTGCTGTTTAATATATATCATGTCATTTTAACTGAAACCTGGGGGTGGGGCCCCCATAGCACAGGATGTCTCACGGGAAACACTCACAAACCACATTCTATATTACAAATATTATACAGCAATCATAACCAGCTGGCCAAGCATCACAAATCCAGGTCAGGAAGCATCATCAGTGTCAGTGATTCAGCAGGTAGCACACTTGCCTCTGAGGCTGGGAGATCAGTAGGCTGTGGGTTCTATCCCCACATGAGACACTTGGGTTAATATCCCAATACTGACACTGTAGTGCAGCATGAGGGGGTTGCTGCACTCCTGAGGTGCCGTCTTTCAGATGAGACGTTAAACCGAGGTCCTATCTGCCTGTTCTGGTGGTACTTCAGGTGGATGTTAAAGATCCCATGGCACTTCTAAAAAGAGCAGGGGAATTTCTTCGGTGCAATGGCCAAATTTCTCCATTCACGAAAAATACCACCAACAGCTTAATCTGGTTCAAGGTCAGTTGGCATTCATCTGTATCAACCTCCCGGTCGTGCCTGAAAATAGGCAGGATTTGTCTAGTGCACTTACCCGGTCAACAAAAACTAAATAAATAAAATAAAATTATTTAATAATATATTAACGGGCAATATTGGGGATTTGGTAGTGGTCCACTGTATACCCAGGGATATATATGTAATAGATAACCCACTCTTAGGTGTGCAGTCGCGCTCTGATATATGCATGCCTTGGTGTGCGTTGTACGCACGAGGCTGCAGGCACAGTGCATCAACCACCCAAGGTGTACGTATATCAGAGTGCAACTGCACATCCTAGAGTGAGTTATCTATCTTATTAAATGGTAAAATTGTTATTTAGGGGCATAAAAGTGCAGGTGTGTGGTTGCACTCTGATATACACACGGTCATGTGATGGTCATCCTTCAATAGGTTCCAAGCAATTTCCCTACCCATTATATATATATATATATATATATAATATATACACACACATACACACACATATATATCTGTGTGTATATATAAATACATTTATATTTATTGAAAGGGTGATGGGGAAGGGGCAGGTGATCGCAGCACATTGATGCACTATTGCTCATCTCACCCAGAGGGTGAATTTCTATGTACCATACCAGCCCTAGGTGTTGTAAGGTTAACTAGGAATTCAACCTCCGTGTGAGCTTTGTGAATAACATTTGTGGAGCTATGGTAGCCTGCATCTGACACAAGCCCCTAGCCCCATGTCACAGCCAATCCCTGTGCATTGGTGGCGCACCACATTTGTAGCAGGCAGCATGCAGTTGATGCCTGCTGTCTTGTGAGTAGCTCAGGGCTGTATTTCACGCATGTGCCACTTGCACAATTTATATTCAGCACAGTTGCTTTAAGCCAATCCATGGATTTGTGAATAGCCCATATGTACAAGTAGTCTTTATTCACATATGTTAAAACTTGGGTAGTGTACCCAATACCATAGTGAAATGAGGTACATTTAGGCATTAGAATTGCCATGTCATTCTGGAAAAGGTGCTGTGGCATCAGGGAAGTAGAAAACAGTATGGTATATAGCTCAGACAGGAGCAGAGATGGTTAGGTAGGATGGGTCCTGCTTAGTGCTCAGCAGAGGATGGGAACCTAGACATTAGCTGGTGGTTGGATGGAGGTGGGAGATTCGTCAGACAATAATGCACAGAGCATAAGGTCAGTGATATGGACATTTGGGGTGTACACTATTGTAAGGTGTGATAGGGTATATGAACAGTGATGAATTCTGCAACAACCTATTCACAGTAATAAAACAGTTAAAACATTTTGTAACATAGGCATCTAGGTTTCAGAAAGATGATTGGATCAAATAGGTCAGGTGACTGTTCATTACTTACTAGTAATTTTACAGTAAGTGGATGTGGTGAGAAATCGCGGAGGAGAAATGTAACAGAAGAAACGGAACTAATTGTGGTGCAGGGGGAACATGTGAAACGCTGCCATTTTTTTGTATTGCTAAGCGACTCTGCCCACCCACCCAGCCAATGGACCTTGAAGATCCTAGCATATCCCCGTCATAACACAGCGAGAAACATACATTGTGTTCCCCACAAGAGACAGTGCCTCACCATGCTAGTACATACACAGAAGTCCCCGAACACAAAGTGAAAAAAAAACTTACTCCTGGTGACTGACTGACCATGCTCACAGCTGTGCAAGATAGAGAGAAAGAGATGTACCCAGTGTGTCAGCACATCTCCATAGATAACCGATCGGGATCCACAAGGACCACAACAAAAAGAAGCTGTTTGCTGCTTGTACGAGGTGCAGCATCACAAATTCCTGCAATCTTTTTCTCCCCGCAGAAGTTTTCCCCAGGCACCCACCATCCACACATCCAGTGTCCATTGTCCTCTGTTGTTTGACTCCACCTACCATGCAGGTCTGGCATGTGCAACATGCAGGTCTCCATGGCGGCAAGGACAAGCAGCAGCGAGCGACTGTGAAAATGGGTGCATTCATGAGCAAACAGTATGTAAAAAGTGAAATACTGGAGTATGAAGTGAAGAAAAAGAAAGATGAGTATAGGGATTTTTCTGCCTGAGGTGTTATGAGAGCTGCACAGCAATCAGTAATGCATGCTGTAGTACACATGTGCTTACGTAAAAAACAGTCATCGTTGTTAGCTTTAAATAAATCGGACAGAGAGAGGGCTATCTGTCTTATTAGTACTGTGAAGAGAATATTAATGTTTTGTTTGTCAACATAAGCAGTGGAAGTATGAAATGTCATGCGTAGGGGGTCAGGGCAGAAGTACTGCACGTGTATCAGAACTGAATAGCATTGCAGTGTACTGTTTTGAGAAGAAGAGAAACCTAGTAGCGTGGCTTAATGTAGCATATTGGAAAAGAAAGTGTTATGAGTTAGTAAAACATGTAAGTCACTCACTAAATGATACAGAGATAAATAGGGAGCACCACAGTACTTGTGATAATGTTCCTGTAAGCACTGTTTAATATATTATTAGTGACAGGACACAGAATGGTTTGTGGTACAACGTCCTAATGTGGTGTAAGGACACACAATAAAGTTCCTATGTTTTTTCCATCTTAAAGCACTATAATGTTATTATTTTACTACATATTTAGCCCATGTTATAAGCACAATAACCCACTCCAGGGTATACGTTTATTGGGGATTAATCAACACCTCAGGTGGGTTATTGCTTACTTGACAAAAATCACCTTACTATAAGTGCTTAACAGTAAGATGTTTGCATCTACAATATATAACGTTTGCAGTTCATCATTGAAGCGCATATTAATTAGTACTCTGCATACTCAGCTATTATCTGGATTTTGTCTTTCAGCACAGTATGTTATACAGCAAGTGTTATTAGACTATATCAAGGCCGTCGGCCCGCCAGCGCAGTAGTTGGATTTCCGCTTGCGATGCCGGCAACCTGGGTTCGGGAACGGATTCAGGTCGCCGGAGGGCCAGCCGGGGGGAGAAGGATCGAGTGTCTCACGACTGCTCTCCTTCTCTCCGGGGTGGGAGCTAATGCACAGGGGACCCCTGGTGGAGACCAGAGAACCTCACGCATTCGGGCCAACAGCATTACGAGGGGGCGGACGGACGCAGACATCAGATCGCCTCTCGCCCCTCATGGGGGGGAAAAACCTAGCCTACCTCCTGACGCCTATGATGCCCGTCCCTCGGCTGCCGTAAACTCCTCATAAAAAAAAACACGGCTCCGCCCTATCCGTCATTCGTGGCACCTTAAGGAGCCGGGTGTCATGTCCGCCCTGGGGTGTAAGCCAGGGGTACCGGAGTACGGCAATAACGGGGATGCCACAGCAGGGGATCCGTGGATCAGCGGATAACTTGGCACAGAGGAGGGGGCTCAAAAAGTGTAAATAAAAAAATATATATATATATATATCAAGGCCTACTCTATAAACATTGAGATGTGGCATTGAACTGCAGTGTCCTTGTCAGGGTGTAGTTACGCAGAGCACAGCGATTCTGGTGTTGGATCTAGAATTGTCTTTAGGCAGCTGCACTTGCAAAGCCTTCACTTAGAACTAGTACTTCCTGCATCAGGTCAGAGGCGCACTCTGTAATAATAAACATAAATAATTTATTAATCTGTTTTATCAAAAATGGTCAAGTTACTTAAAGAGCTGGTGACATGTTCAGGTTAACTTTATCAAAACATAATATTTAAGCATTGTTCATCTTGTACTTCCCATTAGTTCTGTATTCCTCCTCCCCATTGTTTAGTATTGTGATCATTTGCATTGAGATGGGATCTTTTTTCCTGAAGAGTTCTTCTATTCCTACTGCTTCCTCCCTACCTGAAGTCATAGAGCACTGCTTGTGACATCAGTTACTCCCATGGCAACAGATTGTGATGTCACAGCAGCTGATTATGACTTGAAGTAGGGAAAAAGCTATAGAGGCAGATGAACTCAAAATGAACTCTAAGGGACAACAGTCATATATTAATACACATTTCTTTATTAATAAATTACGGGGAGGAGGAATATACAAAATATAAACATAGGCAGCACTACTTGACAAATAACTCAATATGTGAATGGTTGCTCTAACATCTGATCGTCAATGACCCAAAGGTTCAAACACATGTATTAGGGGCACAACAACACCGGGAAGTAATACATGAATTGGGGGAGTGGGGACTGAAATCAAGGGACATGAACGGTAATTTGTGGTTTATCATCTCTGATCACAAGCAGATGCCAAAACAATGTGAAAAGGTTGTGCTGGTACTCAGGGTAACCAGCGGGATGCAGAGGTACATAGTTTGAGTTATCTCCATCTGAAGGTGGGAGTTGGTGATGACATTGTACAGATCGTTAGTGAGGCCTCATTTGGAATTTTCTGACCGAATCTCCATCGTGACATCAATATGATGGTGGTAATACAAAGAAGGACAACAACGATTATGAAGGGTCTGCAAAAACTTTATATGCTGAACCACTGACAGACCTCAGTATGAGGACCATGGAGGACAGTAGAGTCTGAGGAGATACAGACATGATGGAAAACATAACAATATGTGAAAGACATAAATACTGCACTTGAGGGACTTGAGTTTCAGAACTCTGGATGTGACAGAATGAGGGCAACAGTGGTACTGGGTAGACAGGATGAGCCCGATACACTGTGGGTCACCTTTGAGCCAGGCAATGGCACAGCAAACCAAGCAAGGGTGATCTACAGGCCTCCAGCACAGGTGAATGAGTTGGATAGGGATCTAGGTACAGTTTTGAAAGGAGCACAACCAGGTGTGGATTGTAAGGCTCAAAGGGAATACAGGGAATGTAAGGAGGAGACATGGAACATTTGGAAATGCTGAACAAATACTTCTGTTCAGTATTCACTAAGGAGGGGGAGGGTCAGGGACCACAGCTGGGTAACAGACACGAAAAGGGGGGAGGTAAACACAGTCAATTAACAGTGTAGAGAATCCTGCAGGAGCTCACAAAACCGAAGGTGAACAAAGCAATAGGGGCCAGATGGCACACATCAAGGATATTAAGAGAGCTGCAAAAACAGCTAGCGATACCTCTGGCAGCATTGTTCACCAAGTCACTCAAACTAGTGTAGGGCTTTCAGGCAGACTTATTGGGCCTGGCAGTCCATATTTGCTGACAAGTTCTGTGTTTCTATGTAACAGTAAGAAAGTATGGTTACGTAAGAAATGGAAATTATGTACTTACCACCACTCATTCACACTAATGTGAGTACACTGGAGTTCTAGGACCCCACAGGGGCAGAAAATCTTCAGGAGGGCCAGCACTGGGATAGGACCGCACATGCGCAGTGTCGCAAGGCTAGCTTGCGCTGTATAGGCTATCTTGGCGTCGACTCTCCAACCACCTCAGTACCTTTTCAACTGAGGAGGTGCAGTGTACCTATTGAAAGACAATCTGACCCTAACTTCCAGGCATGTGAATGCCCAGATGACCCATGTAAGAAGGGTCAACTGAACAATGTCTTCACAGCCCGAACAACAAGGTAGTGAAGACCACAAACAGAACTAATAGGCTCAGGGGATGGTGGGTGGGTGGGTGTGTGAATGAGTGGTGGAGACTCCGTCCAAGAAGATCAAGAATTACATTAAGTACACAATTTCCATATCTTCCTGGACTTAAGTCTCCACCACTCATTCACACTAATGGGAGCGCATTCAGTTAAAATCTCCCTTCCCCGAGTAGGGTGGTTGGAGACAGAGCTCACTCAGAACAGAAGTCCATAAGGATTGTCCTGCCAAAGAAGAGAGCTGTCTGGTATGGACATCCATAACATAGTGCTTACAAAGGTATGCACTGAGCTCCAACTCACCGCCTTACAGATGACTGCAATGGGTACATTACAATCTCCGCCAGAAAGCCACAACCGCTCCAATCGAGTGGTGGTGTCAATCTGGCCTTTCAACTTGCCTGTGACATGGATTAGTAGTGTCGGAGACATGCTACTAACCAAGCCGAAAACATCTCATGGCAAGAGGTTGACCCAGCCAAGGCATGCTGAAGATACAATAGTTGCTTGGATGTGTATCTCTTAGTTCTGTCGATGAAGAATTGCAGAACCATCCTAATATCCAAAGAGTGAAGGGAGCACTCCCCTTCCTTCTGGAGTTAACAAAGTGAAACCCCCTTGTCACCCGAGGATACTATAATCCCACTTAGAATTAGTGGCAGGCAGAGAAAGGCAGCTTGTGAGACACCAGTTAAATGGGTTTCACACTGTCTCACTCTGTCCTCAGTCTCAGCTGAGCTGGAGGGATGACATCACCATAGAATTCTCGCAGCAGCATAAGCCACAGTGAAATGTTGGCTGCAGGGGTTAGGTTACAATGTTGGGGATGTTCAAAGTCAGTCTGGAGGGAGACTCAAGAGAAGGAGGAGGTGTGCTGTAGTTGGCAGCCCCTCAGAGCCTAGCTCTGTTATAGAGCTACACCAGAAAGAGGGTAGTGTGTTCTTACTCTAGAGAAGAACACAAACGAGACTGCAAGAAGTGGTGGAGACCGCCCCCACCCCGAAGTTAGCTCTAGTATCCTAATCCTCAGTAGGGGATGGGGAACCAGCATTTCAGGGTCAATCCTGACCCCGCTTGTAAAGGGAAAAAGCTGCCTGACAGAAGAAATTGTACTGAGGTACCAGAGAAGATGTGTTTTGTGGGAAGAAGCCCTGGGGCACCTGCATACCATGGTGAGTCTGCTCTGAAACAGAGCCCATGTGTTTCACCAAGACAGAGTTGTGTAAAAGTAACTGCCTACTGTGGGGTCAGGAGAAGACTAGCCAAGTACAGTGCTTTTAAATTTGTGTATGGCTTGGGAGTATCTGAGACAGTGGGGGTCTAAAGAATGGACATAGTCACTAACAGAACTGTCTGAGTCAGGACACCACTTAAATACAGTGTAGAATGTTAAATGTGTCATACATTTTGAGATCGCATCTACAACTAGTAGTTTCGAAGAAAGGTGTAGTTCCGAATGAATGGCCGGGTATGGATTTGGGAACAAGAGGTGGGAGATCCCCATCTGGAGTAACCAGGTTTATCTCAACAGATTCACTTTGGGCACCTAAAGCCTTCTCCCAGGCATTTGGCCAGTATCTGCAGAAAGTACCTAGACATGGATTAAGGATGTTTTCCCTTTAGATCTAGAAAGTGCTCATGGGTGGTTGAGGGAGCCACCATCAAATTCCATGCTTTATGGAAAAGTGTCCAAGGACTGGCCAGGATGCCATGTCAAGGAATCCAAGTAGAAGTACCAGTTTGGGCCATGTGAGCCCTGTTGTGTTCAGTACCTGAGGGTATTGTGCAGTAAAGAAGATGTACTCTGACCTCTGTAAATCTGCATCTCCAGTGAGTGAAGCCCTGTGGGGGTCCATATTGTTTTGTTATTCTTGTGTTGAAGTGAATAAAAGCCACACTCTAGAATCACATTCCTGGTTTGGACATTCTCAGTTATTGCTTCCTGTGATTGGAGTTACTTGGGTGCCCCTGACCAGAAGTACAAACCTAAGCATGATGCTGAGCAAATGTTTTCTCCCCGAATATAGACTAGTCCAGAGGCACCGCGCTATAGGGCTTACAAAAGCAAAACCTGACTAATGGTAATTAAGCCAGTGACAAGATGTCTACTGACTCAAGATAGACCGAAAACGTGCAGAAGTGTACCTTCACTGCCGAGTATGGCCAACCTGCAATCGTCTTGTCCAAGAGGCACTCTAACACCTTACTTGGTGGGTAACTGAAGGGTCAAGATGGGACTTGCACACCAGATGGAGAAGGGTTTCCACTTGGTCATGTAAGCCTTCCTGGTGGAAGGCCTATGCACGGCTTAAAAAGACATCTGCGATGGTCTGGGAGAAACCAGAGCTTACCCACTTCCATCTCCTCTGGGCCCAGCATGGAGACGACTGGAGTGCAAGCTAGGATGGACTAAAGTCCCTGTGTCAGAGGGTCCCTTTGTAGAGGAATTCACCCTGGGGAACTTCTGACAGACTGTAAGTCAATGTAAATCAATCTGCCAAGGCCAGTCTGGGACGATGAGAATCATCCTGCCCTCAGTGCGTACAACTTGATCAGCACCCTCTGAACTAAGGGAAGAGGAGGAAAATGTACTGGGAGCATCCTGAACATTGCAGTGAACACATCCTGACAGAAAACACCAGGGTCTGGATTTCTGAAGCAGGATAGAGGCAGTTTTGTGTTGAGAGGGGACGCAAAAGGACCAGGTCCAAACTGCCCTATTTGTCAAAAGCGACTGCACAAAATCTGAACTGACACATCACAACCTCATGGCCCTACTGCAGAGAGGGTGGGGGCCACCCACTCTGTTGATGTAATACATCACAGCTTTGTTGTCCTTCTGAGTAGGAACACTTCGTGGTAGGGGGCATCCTCCATGACTTTGCTTATACAATAACTCTCATCTCTAAGAAATTTATAACAAGATGAGGATCCTCCTGGCTCCACACCTGAGTGTGGAGACCCTGGCAGTTAGTCCCCCACGAATTTTGTCTGAGGCTCTGTTGTCTTGTATGGAGGATTACAGATGCGCAGTTGGAGATTACTGCATGCTGCAGAGGATGACCTGAGTCCCAGCATCCGCTCAACCAAAAAGGAGGCCGAATAGCGTCGTTTTCCGTATTGTAACAAGCCATCTAAAGATGCTGTTTCTCCCGTCCTCTGGAACGAAGTTGATGCCTTGGAGGTATCCAGGAGGGCTCCTAAGAAGAGGAGCTGTTGGGAAGATGAACTGGCACCTTCCCCAAACCTGGAGAGAATAACTGAGAAGCTGCGGTGACTGCTTCCTGTGTCTCTTAATTGGATGGGCTGGCTAGGAGCCAAATGTCCAGGAAATGAAGACTTTGATGCAGAGATTTAGAGAACTGTTCCCTGAACAGGAACTTGTTTAATTTTCCAAGGTCGAAAAATGGGCGCATGCTGTACAATAACTTGGAACCAGAAGCAATGGAAATGGGAACCTGTGCTTTGTTACACTGTGGAATGATTCTTACTGCCCATTAACAGCAGAGGCCCCTATCTCAGAAGCAGAGAGTGTGTGACTGAGAGGCCAACAGACTGGCTGCCGTCTGGGTGGAAGGTCTGTGAAAGCTGCAAAATTGGGAGAATATCCTCTCAGACAATCCCGATGACCTATAGGTCCTCTGTAACAGACTTTCACTGGTTGTAAAACTGAATTAGACACCCTCCTACCACCAAGAGACACCCCCAAGACAGCTAGGGTAGGGGTCTGGGCTGGATCCACAGAGGTTAGTATAGGCGCTTTTAGATCCTGTGCCCTCTACTGCGTTCTCTTCATGGCTGAGGGTTGCTCCTGAAAAGGGCACCTAGGCCTCTACTTTGACAGGACTGCTTGTCACGAGGATGTTGTGTGGTTTAAATGGCAGCCCTATTGTTCTGAGTGGCCTTTAGCAGAACAAATAAGCACAGTCAAGGAGACGTTAACCACCTGCTGCCAGCAGCAGCTGCCCTAGAGGCAGAGACATAGGTGTCCATAAAAGCTTTTAGCTGATTATTGGGCTATATGCCCCTAGCAATGGAGTGCTAGATTACAGGAGGCTCTTGACCATTGGCATTAAGTGTATTCCACAGGGTGTACTTGTACTGAGGAATGTAGGATCTCAAGACGTAATAGTCTGCTTTGGTACACAGATGAATACTGAAATGTTATGGTGGACCCCATATCACTGAGGAAAAGGAACTGGAAAGAAGATCTTCCATCACACTGATACAGAGGGTTTGCATTCCAGCCCATAAAATGAGTCATCCTGCATCTTCAACAAAGCAGAAGAGGAGAACTCATCAGATCCACTTCTACCCCAAAATAACCTCAAAGTGCAGATCAGAACCAGGAGATGCTACCTCCTGGATCAGGGAGGAGTTTTGCACTATCCACGGTGCCAGCACCACACTGGTGCCACACTCAACGCGGTGCTGCCTTGCACCACCAACACCTGTGTTATCCATGGACCAACACCCTGACTGGACCCCCACCTCGTGACAGCAACACATATGTAGGTATATGTACTAACCTTAGGGCAGAGGTACTTATTGTATAAGCATAAGTGGCAGGATCTGAGTTCTAGTGTACTTCTCTAATGCATATTATGCTTCACTATACTTCTATAATGTATTCTGCCACTGGGAGATGTTATCCATTATATTTTACTGTATAATCATAAATTAGGCAACCGTGCTATCTTTAGTGCTTGTGCACAACTGTAACTGCAAGTGACCTTGGAGGCATCACAGACCTTACTGTTCAGTTATCTTCTGCAAACTAAGCAACTTCTCATGTTAATTAGGATGGCTACTCACACCACCTACTACTGCCCAATGATACACTTTCTATGTATCTTTTTTATAGTTACCACAGTGATTATTGGGGTATAAGACCCCTTGCAGCACGTAGCTTTACTGAGACTATTGACTGCACCTACATAGATAAGGAAGCTGGATACTCTCCCAGTAATTATACTGTTGGTTGTAAGCCTGTACCATTATTATTTACCAGTAATAAATTATATTTATTATCTGGAAACCACTTGTCAGTCTCTTCCTTTTGTGCAGTTCCAACAAGAACCTGAGAAAGGTAATTTCATTGCCCAGTTACATTTGGCGACCGTGTGCAGGTTGGAATGTACAAAGTGAAGATTACATTCAATTAATTTTGAATGTTGAGTAGTGTAGTGCAGTGCATTTTTCAGCTACTTGAACCTACTCATGCTTACAGTGGTTGTTACTGTGGTGGACACATTCCTTCTTGGTCTTGGGCAGTGGCACACCCACACTGGACCATCTTGAACTCTCTTTGCGAGTGTCAGTGTACCACCTTGGCATCACCGTTTGCCCACAAGGGCCCGAAAAGCTGTTGGGTGATGGCGCCAAGGATTTTATCCAGTCTTCCGACTGCTTCTTTGTTTGTCTACCCCTTGTTTGTCATGCCTGATCTTTGCACTGAACTTAGACTGGATGTCTCAAACTACCTCACATCCCATGGTGGATGGACAGATTTCGTGCTGGACACGAAGTCTGCAGACAATCCATTGCTGCTAATTTCAGAGCACTACTTAGAGTCCAAACAAACAGCCAAGAAATACAACCTTAAAGGTCTCTTGGTTGCAGCTCTACATACCGCTGTTGAGAGTCTCACAGCGAAGTGTGCCTCCCTTGAACTGCAAAACGCATCTCTAAAAAAAAAAAAAAAAGAGTTGGGCTTGCAGTCATCGGTATTACATAAAAAGGAACAGAAACTAACAGAGGAGACAGTCACTCCACGATGCCAATAACAGACTGCGGCAGTGTACTGCTTAAGACTCTGAGTGAGAAATTTGTATGTTGAGAGATAATTATGAAAGGTTGAAATGTGATAAGAAACAGCATATTTGAATGATATTATGAGTGACATGAATGAGGGTTTGAGAGAAGAGAATGCTGAGTTGAAAGAGGGGAATGAGTGAGTGAATCATGAGTTAGATAAAGAGCTTAGGGAAAATGTCGAATTGGGCGCCGTGTATAGAGTATTGCAGCATGAGGTTGAGAAGGGTATTGAGCAAGGCACTACAAGAGTTTGTCACAAGAAATGTAGAGCAAAGATGGTGAAGATCGTCATCAATGAGAGGTTCTTGCTGGCCATGTTATGGCTATGAATGGGTTCAGTATACACCCATTGACATTGCGTTATCCAGCAATGATGACTCTGACTTTGATGGCGAGGCATGCCACGTCACAAAAAGTCCAACCCCATAGGATGGCCATTTCTCCAGCCATCCCCAAGATGGCACCTGTGTTTGCACGCCTTCTACGTTGCCACATCTTCACAAACATGGCAGAAGCAAAGTACAACACCAAGATGGCGGCCCCCATGACACAGGTGGATGGCTTTTATTCCGTAGTGCACCTCCGCTTGCTCCCCTCTCCAGGGAGGACACGGTGGAGGTGCGTGGCCTAATTCAGGAGGCCATTACTGATATCACTGCACTGGAGGACCAATGGAGAGCCATCCAAGATCAAATTGACAGAATGTTTGAGGACACTGTCAGCCAGGATCATGCATTCAAAGCAGTCACTGATGCGGCAGCGGAAGCTGCCCTTCACGACGCCATGGAACGTACTGAGTTGAACATGATTCCTCGTACTTCCAATCCCTTATAAGTTGCTCACTCTGTCCAGCAAACTGCCCAAAGCATTGGACAGATGGGCCCAACTGACAATCTCAGTTGCCATTTGGAGAAGGTGTGCTCCCTCTGCAAGAAGCTTTCTCTCCAACCCGAGTACCAGGTTCAAGTCTTACGACAGACCATTGAACCTACCCTCTGGGCCAACTCTTGGACACAGTACACAACTGTGAAACTCTTGCCTATAACGATATCGCTGCAGCCATCATAGCCGCCAATTCCCTGGGTGTCGTTGGAGCTTGGCTGGCCTATAAGGTCAAGCAGAACGCTAAAGAGAGTCCGCAGCCTACCACCAATGGTTGATGGCTTGCCTAGAAACTGGTAAAGGCCTTGCAGGTGAAGCTGCAGATCGAGACCAAATTGAGTACAAGGACTTGTACATCCGAATATGACTCAGCCCTACAGAAAAAGGTTGAGCTTAATGTTTACCTGACTACCGACACCCTTAGATTTTCTGACCAAAATGGAAAGTGCCTACCAGGTATGCCTCCACAACCTTGCTTCGGTAAAACCAACAAGGCTGCTGTGATTCAAACTCCTGCAGCACAGATAGCTGCAGTACAGCCTGCCTCTGACACACCTACCCACTATACTGTGGAAGGTAACAACAAGAATGATACCCCTTCAAAAGACAGTCACACGGGGGTGGCTGTAACTACAAAAACAACAGAAACTGAGACTAGAGCAATTGGAAAAATCCAAATGCCCAGTTTAATGGCTGGAACTGTAATGGTCCTAGCTACTGGAGCCTAAGGGATGAGAACGAAACCATCTGCAAACTGCTAGAGGAGATCCATGCTCAGAGAGAGCGGCTAAGCCTACGTGTACCGTAACAGCCCTCACTCTGGACGCTGGACAGCCATGCGGCCAGGGAAATCCTTTCTTGCCTTTGGCTACCAAACAACCGCGCAACCAAGGGAAGAATACTTTCATAGCATCGGCTACTGGCCAGGCCGATGCAATGACTAAGGAAGAGCCAACCGAGCAGGCCGTTGTCATGCCTGTGATGTCATGGGCATACTTGCATCCCATGCAAGATCTAGAGGAGGCCCAGAGAGATCCTGTGGACCTCAGATTCCAGGAACAGGATGATGACAACAATTTCCAAAAGCACAGACTGTCAATTACAGGCCCCAGTCCGGATTGTCAGTGACCTGCTTATTGACACAAATGGATGGCCTTGTGTAAAGGCTACGGTCTGGGGCCACCAACTTACCATGCTTCTGGATACTGGAGCAGCCATGTCAGTCCTCCGTGATGAGGACCCAGTCTCATCTGACTGGTCTACTGGCTGGAAGACCAGTGCCCAGGGTGTAGATGGTACCCAGCTACACACTTACCTATCTGTTCATCTGCCTGTGGTGGTAGGCCACCTCAGGACTAATTTCGTCTTTGACCTTATGGTATTATGTCATCACCCCAGTATATTGGGAATTGACTTTCTTGCATTACACAGCTGTATAGTGGACCTAGCCAATAGGCTACTCCTTCAGATCAAAGAACAATGTCATGCTGTCACCATTCCAGGCTCACACATGGTGGCAGCCATCTTCCATAACAATAAGGAGAATGACACCATGGCCTTGTTCAAAAGTCATGACCTATTTTCTGAACTTGCACCTCTGCTGCAAAAACACCTTGATGTGTTTGCTACCAACAAGCTGATTGTGGTAGGATGCACACCACCATTGAAATCACAGGACCTAACCCTGTGAGGTAGAAGCTGTATCCATTTCCTGCTGAAGCCTTACCATCACTAAGGGAGACCATCCAATCACTTCTACAGCAAGGAGTGATTAGGACCTGTGTCTCCAATGTCAATTCACCTATTTGGCCTGTGAAAAAGCCAAAAGGAGCTTGGAGACTCACAACTGATTACAGGAAGCTTAATCAAGTTACCTCAGCTGCACCCCAACAGTAGCATCAGCACCTGATGTGCTCAAGCTGTTGACACCTGACAAAAGTGGTTCACAGCCATTGGCATCTCTAATGGGGTTTGGTCACTCCCATTAGCACAAGAAACCAATACAAATTTGCTTTCACCTTTGATGGACACCAGTACACCTGGACATGCCTTTCCCAGGGCTTTCATACTAGCCCTTCCTCTTCTATCTACACTTAATGGATACCCTGCAGGGGTTCTCCACACCCAAGTGTCTCCTGCAGTATTTGGATGATTTTCTTCTAGCAACCACCATGAAAGAAGATCATTTGGTCCTTCTAGATGAACTTCTAACTCTCCTCAAGAGAGCAGGCCTCAAGTGCAACCCCTCTAAGGCACAATTGTATGAAAAAGAGGTCATCATCCTTTGTCTACATATTACAGACCAAGGCAGAAGCCCAGCTGTCAAGAAGATCCAGGGCTTGCATGATCTGCCACTTCCTACTAGCGTGGCAACACTCAGACGCTTCTTAGGAATGGTAAACTACTCCAGGGATTTTATCCCTGACTTTGCCTTGAAGGCTGCTCCCTTGTATGAACTTCTGAAAAAGAACGCCCCATGGAAATGGGGTCCTACTCACACTGAAGCTGTAAAACAGCTTAAGCAGGCCCTAGTCTCAGCCCCAGCACTGATCAATCCCAACCCAAATCTCCCATTCCATTTGGAAACTGCCACCTCTGATGTGGCCATGTCTGCAGTACTGGCACAAAAGTACAATGGGTACCACAGGCCCATTGTCTACACATCTCAGAGGCTGTACCCAGTAGAGAGAAAATACAGTCTCTGTGAAAGAATGCTCTTGGCAACCTACTAGGTTGTCAAACACTATGTACATTACTGGGTATGCTCCCATCGCCTTGCATACCTGCCACACCCCAAATAACTTTTTGTTTTGAGACAAAGTAAAAGATGGTTCAGTCTCCAAAACTAGACTCACCCACTGGTCTTTGCTTTTGCAGGACAGGGACATCTAAGTACTGCCTGCTAAAATGCCCTTAATCTTGGCCAATGGCCTACTCTACACAAGTAAGCCTCATGACTATGCACTCCAACATCCTGACTTACCCGAGCTAGGACTATTCTTACCGGCTACACCAGATGTTTTAGAAGATACCACCATGTATCATGTCTTTACAGATGGCTCCACCTCCAAAGTAGATGGAAAGCAGGTAGCAGGATTTGGGGTACTCATTTAGACAAAGATGGTGATTTCAGGTGCGTTTCCAGGAAATGAACTGTTATCTCCACACAGTATGCCAAATTGGCAGCTGTGGCCTGTGCTTTGGAGGCCGTGCCCCATGGTGACAAGGATGCCATCATCTTTGCAGACTCAATTGGGTTTGATCATCCCTTACTGAGTTTTACCATTCTGGGAGAAAAATAACTTTACATCCTCTGATGGGACACCTGTCAAATACAGGGATCTGTTTGTGTATATACACACCCTGACACAGCAGTTTACTCACAAACTGCACATTCACAAGATAAAGGCTCACTGTAAATCTGACCCTTACCATGAATTCGATGATCATGCAGACTCGCTTGCCAAAGCAAGTGTTTGGGAGGGGGGGGACATTGACAATGACTTGCCCAATAGCTGTGGCAGCTATTTTCTTAGCTGCCAACACTAGGCAGAAACCAGTACCAGACCCCTCCACTGGACCTTTCTGCTGCACAGAAATCTGACCCAGAACTAAAAGATGTGTTCAAATTCTTGGACAAAGGAACTGAACAACCATTACCTGTTGATAGTCCATACAAGAGACACTCTGACAGCATACACTTGTTTAGTGATCAGAAGCTCATCTGGTATCGAAAAGAGGATACAGGTGACAAACTGTTGGTTGCACCACAGCTTTTGCAAACCGAAATCATCTGTATGGTTCATGATACTCCCACTGGACACCAGGGGACAGACTACACCTCCAGAGACTTAAAACTGTTGTCTGGTAGCCTGGCATGGCTAAAGATGTAGAGCACTATGTGGACAACTCATGAGTGTGCCCCACAACCCAATTTTGGTGAAAATGCCAGATTGTTGCCCCAATGCAAACTAGACCATGGAATGTGATACAAATCAATTTCATTGGCCCTTACCTACTCCTGTAAGAACAACAAGTATGCACTTCTTGTCACTGATTTGTTCTCTAAGTGGGTAGAAGCATTTCCCACTAAGAGTAACGTGTCAAAAACACCAAGATCCTGGTGGATAAATTGTTCTCCAGGTGAGGCCTACCTTTAAAGGTAGACTTAGACCAGGGAACCAATTTTACAGCTGAGCTGATGAAGCAGACACTCCAACTGCTTGGAGTAGATCAGAAATTCCACATCCCTTACCATCCTCAAGCCTCAGGTCAGGTAGAAAGAGCCAACAGACAAATCAAACAGATGTTATGCAAATTCACCAATGACAATCCTAAGGATTGGGATTCCCTCTGGCCACTACTACTGATGAAAATCTGGGGCACCCCTGCAGCCACTACTCAGTGCACACCTTACGAGGTTATGACTGATAGAGCCATGAGATTACCTGAGCACCTGTTGATTGATTTCTACACCCCCACCACAGACAGATAGAGTATCCATAGACAAGTATGTTGAAAAGCTTCATGATGACATCATGAAGGCACAGCTGTTCACTGCCAATCAAATGGGTAAAGCTCAACAAGCTAAAGCTCATTTTGATAAGCACGTCAAAGAAGTCAACTGGCAAGTTGGAGACCAAGCTATGCTTCTCCAATACAGACAACCAACTCATTAATTTGCCAGCAAATGGGAAGGCCCATACCCCATTGTCAACAAACTCAGCCCTGCTGCCTATCAGGTCCGAGTTCAACAGCAAAGACCACCGACAAGTGGTTCCATGCTAATCAGCTCAAGTTGTACAAAGGTGACTAAACTTACTTTTCCTAACCCACTTAGGGCAGAATACTACCCCACACTTACAATACTTTTTTGTTTTCTTACAGGTACTCTGGCAAGATGGCTATCTTGCACCTCCTTATACTGGTGGGACTACTGCTACTACTCCCCCTGACTGAATCCCAGAAAAAAACCCTATCGACTCACAGACAATGTGTACAACATTTGCTTAGCAAACTTGAACATTCAGCCCCAATGAGAGTTCATATTAATGTGCCCAATAAAATGATTAATGTAAAGGAAGGCTCAGATGCCTATCTTGATGCCATGGTAGTAGCACCAGACAAATCCACACTTTCCATTCAATGGGAAACTGATATTAATGGCTACACACTCCTGTAGCTCGACTATCCAAGGGTACATTCCACAGATGGCCCAACACAGACCTATCCAAGAATGGTACTCTTTCTATTCGACAGACTTCCCACAGACATATTGGTCATTATAACCTCACTGCTCTCATTGATCCTGCTTGGTGTGAGCGCCTCACCTCTGAAGAGTCATGTGCTTTCTGTCTTCATAACTATGTAGCTACTGAAGATCTTTTCCTTTCTGTAGTTCCACCCACCAAAGAAGAAATGACTGACTGCCCTCCCCAGGAGGCAGGTCCTCCTAGCAGTTTGACTACCACTTCCCTTCCAAGAGCCCTAATTAATAATGTACAATTTATGCATGTCCCAGTTATTTTCAGTCTTACACATTGGAATATGGCTGAGATTGATTTGACAGTATGATGCTTACAGATATTGCAGCTGCGTACCAAACACACACTAATGATTCTGTTAGTGGCCCCCATACCACTGATCATGTAGGGGTCTTCAGACCCGTACCTAATGCTAAAGCTAGACCATGCACTAGGTGTGACACTGCAGATGTAACCGGTGCAGCAGGCATCATTTCTGGCCTTTTTGGATCAGGTATGCCTATCTGGAATAGAGCAGATATAGCTGCTATTAAAGCACTAACTCTTAATTTTCAGTAAGCGATTGAAGAATAACATCCTACCCTATGACTGTTGGATTTATTGATTTGAAACGTGTTTTTAAGTGATTTGAATTATTGTAAAAGCGCCCTGAGCTTGGGAAGGGTGCTTGACATAAATAACATTTTACTTACTTACTTACACTGTTACATGGTGTAGGTGGTTAAAGTAAGGAAGAATGTTTTACAGTCTATAACATGCAGGGAATTGTCAAAGGGTTCAATGATACTAAGAATAAAATTAATTAACTGATTTTTCAAAATAAGGAGGCAGACAAGCAATATATTGCCTGTGAACTTTTATACTCTGCTTATGGTTCTTATGTAATTGCCACTGTTAACAATCTCTTCAGGAACTTGAGAAACAGGCTGCATTCCAGATCGTATCCATGATAGAAGAATGGGTAAATGGTATTGCCTTGATTGCAAATCCACTGGTTGCATTACTATTTGTTTAGCTAATACTGTTAACATTTCTATGTCTACAGCTCGAAACATTGGATATGTCTCCAGATATCCAAACCAAGCCCTTGCTACTTTACTAAGACTTGTTCCATTTATGACAACATGTTTATCACATTCACCGTGTCGCTACCCCACTATGATCCTGAAACCTCTGTCTTTGACAAGTTAGCTGCAATGAATTCCATTGGACTGCTTGATGATGACATCTATCGTGAAAGAACTGATCTACCCTCATTACTTGTCTAACATGCTGTGCTCCAAGCCTGGGTGGCCCCACATGAACTGTTGTGCCAAGAAAGGATATTACTACCTATGCCACTGTGGACGCTTTGATATTGTGAAACCAGTGTATTGCTACTCCCGGAACATCCGGACTGGTCCCACACTTGGGTGAAGAATTGCAACCAGTCTTACAGATGTTGACGAGGATGATGAATCCAAATTTCCACAAGCTGCATCTTCACGCCAGACGCTGAAACAGCTGAATTCTGAAGCTACCTGGAAGAGGTACATCTTTTCACTTCATGGCTCACCAACCAGTCATTTTCTTGTCCGATATGTCTACAGCGATGGAGGGTACCAACTGTAAGAGTGACTTACAATTCTGATGGGCAGTATTGTGTAGTGACAAATCACAAATCCTTTGCTTATGGACAAAAATCTTGTGTTATTTCGACTCCTAACTTCTGTTTTACTCCACAGCAGAAAACAGTCATTGGTCACACTGTGATCACTCCTGTTCCTCTCCCTGAACCAGATGTTATTGATACCGATCCGCAATACTTGCTTGCCTTGTCTCAAAATTTGCCTGTGTTTAATATGCACATTGACCCTTTGACTCTTTCTTTAAAATCTCTTTTAGCTAGAAAAGATTTGCATGTGATTTATATTAGCAATAATATTTCTAAGGCTGGTGATTCTCTTAATGATCTGATTCATGATGGTGATTTAAGCACTGCTCTATCCAGTACTTGGTTAGAAATCACTTTTAAAGCTTTTGTAATTATTTAAGCATTTTTTTTTCTGATACTAACCATCTGCTGTTTGTGACGTACTCTAAAACAACACTGAGAACAACTCAAATTCCTTTACAAGGCTCATGCGTTGGGTTTGTAAATGACTTTTTAGCTCCATCCCACTACTTACCTGAGATTGCTGCCCCTTTTGAGGCAACAAGGGAGGGGAATGTTATCTATGGACTAGTACCGCTGATTGGACCCCACCTCGCGGGCAGCAACACATATGTAGGTATATGTACTAACCTTAGGGCAGAGGCACTTATCGTATTAGCATAAGCATCAAGATCTGAGTTCTACTATACTTCTCTAATGCATATTATGCTTCACTATACTTTTATAATGTATTCTGCCACTTGGAGATGTTATCCATTATATTTTATTGTATAATCATAAATTAGGCAACAGCGCCATCTTTAGTGCTTGTGCACAACTGTAACTGCAAGTGACCTTGGAAGCATCACAGACCTTATTGTTCAGTTATCTTCTGCAAGCTAAGCAACTTCTCATGTTAGTTAGGATGGTTACTCACACCACCTACTACTGCCCAATGATACACTTTTTATGTATCTTCTTTTATAGTTACCATAGTGATTATCGGGGTATAAGACCCCTTGCAGCACGTAGCTTTACTGAGACTAGAGACTACACCCGTAGGTAAGGAAGCTGGATACTCTCCCAGTAATTATACTGTTGGTTGTAAGCCTGTACCATTATCATTTACCAGTAATAAGTGGTTTCCAGATAATAAATATAATTTGTCTGTTGTCTCTTCCTTTTGTGCAGTTCCAACATGAACCTTAGAAAGGTAATTTCATTACCCAGTTACACCTGGCACTGCCACCTGGTGCTGCCAACACCACCGCACGGTGCTGCCGACGGCACTGCACAGAGTCGCAGACAGCACAGGCACCGCAAGGCAATGCCACACCACACAGCGCCACCTAAGGCAGCAGCACTCAATGCATTGGCACCACACAGAGCAGGCCCAATGCAGGGTGCCAGAATCACTACTGGACCTAGACCTGAAGTAAGGGGAAGAAGGAAGCTGTACCCGTGCCAACTCCTGGGGTAGGCACGAGGAGTTGGCGTCAATGGCGTTAGCACCACAGAGGGCATCATGCACATTCTAGCCTGGCCGACCCGGCCACGGTCCAGCAGCCCCTAGGCCCCGGACCACTAGCCAGGACAACTAGGCAGACGCCATACGCCCTGCTCTTAAAGAGCGGCCCAGAGGTGAAACTGCTCACTGGAACCCCATCGAGGACAGAGATGGGAACTGGTGTCTAAGATCATGGCTGCTAACAGTGGAGCCACAGGGGAACCCAACAGAGTTGATTCAGGCTTACCACTCTCAACCAGTGATGATCAAACCCAGACATATCAGAGGGCAACCTCGAGAGGTACAGATTCTTCTTCCACTGACAGGAGGAAGAAAAGCTATGATCAAGCGGGCCAGGTCCCAGAACTGCTACATTTGTGCTATGGGGACTGTCCCCCCCCAAAAGCACTGGACTGCCCATGGTCGGACCCCCCTCCAAAAAGGGTGGCAGATCTGACACAGCCCCTCTGCTATCACAGCTTTCAAACAAAATCTCCCTATCGTCCCTGCTACCATCAAAGGTCGACTCCATTGATGGCAGGCTGAGAATAACTTCTTCTTCTTCTTCTTCTTCTTCATTTTCTTCTCTTTTTTTTTAAGAATAGAACACTAAAAATGGTAAGTTAAGCAAATACTGAATGGCTATATAGCTGCTGTTATATAGACGAAGACTAGACTCCAGGCAGGTGAGCGATGTCATCATCAAAGTGCACTTGACGGCAGGAGAATAGGAACTGAGGCAGTTGGAGGGACGACGCCAAGATAGCCTGTACGACATGAGCTAGCCAAGTGGTGCTGTACGGTCCTATTCTGGCACTGGCCCTCCTGATGATTTTTGGCTCCCATGGGGTCCTGGCACCTCCGGCGAACTCCCGTTAGTGTGAATGAGTGGTGGAGACTTGAGTCCAGGAAGCTCTTACCATAACACTAAATCTTCAAGAGGAGCTCTTGCAGCAGGCTATTACCATTAGAACTATGCTGCCAATCACCAGGTCCCCATAGAAATCTTCTAACTAGCACTCTTCAGTGGGGACTTCCCTTGACACCGGCTCCTCCCCAATGATGGCCAATGGTGTGACAGGGGGCGGTCCACAGCTCCATCTCAGTTCACCCGCTGGAGATCCATTGGTAAGGTGGGCAGGTGGACTGGGAGGAAGCTTGCCGTAAATAAAATAGAAAATGCAGAGACTCACCGGGGGAAGGATGGAGGGAAAGTACCATCTGCTGCAAGAGCTCCTCTCAAAGATCTACTGTTATGGTAAGTTCTTACGTAACTGTACTATCCTACTTTGAGTGGGAGCTCTTGCAGTAGGCTATTACTATTAGGACTGAGTCCCAAGCAGTCCCCAAAAAAGGAATAAGGAAGATCTGGGGGGAGGCTGAAGTGCAATAGCCATAAGAAGGCATTAAGACAGGAGGCCTTCGGTGGCACTGAGGGTTGAAGCGCTGGACACCACACCTCGCGCCATGCCGGCAATCCGGGTTTGGGAATGAGCCGGGTTGCTTAGGGGTCAAGGGGAGGAGATGATTTAGCATCCAGAGGACAGCTGTCATCTCCCGAGAGGGACAGGGGTCCCTATATGGCTCTGCTGCTCTCTTAGCGGAAGCCGGAGACAGCAAGCGCCAAGACAGAGCGGAGGAGTTGGGGAGTGGCAGACATCGGAATAATGCCTTGACATCAGGCGCCAGCCACTTCCCAGGAAAAGAGGTAAATGCATCTCAGCTCTGGTGGAGATGGAGCACCGGAGCTTGCCCCTGATTTGCGGCCGCCCTCCTGGCACCCGACCGACCGACGTTACTGCAGTGTCGGGGTGTAGGGGCCCACCTCGTCCTCACCCGGGGGTAAATGAAGGCTACATGGGCAAAGGAGGACTGACCAGGTAGGAGCAGACCACAAAGCAATGACTCCTTGGTGCTCCCGAGAAGACCAGAGCCAAGGTGGAGTAAGGAGGAATAAATAAGAAGATAACAAAAAAAAGGATAGGAGGCCTTGAAGGACTGCCAGGCTGAAACCTGCCCTTCTCCTAGAGGCAATGTCCAAGCTGTAGTCCTTAATGAAAGTATGCACTGAGCTCCAGGTAGCCACTGCAGAGATGTCTGCAATGGAGAAACTGAGCATGGATGCAAAGGAAGTAGCCACTCACCTGGTAGAATGACCCCTTACTGAGCCCAGAAGGGATTTGTTGTAACAGAAGACAATGCAGTTTACCAGCCACTTAGATAATGTCTGCTTAGACACCAGAGTGCCTTGACAGCGGGGCACAAAGGCCACAACCAACTTCTGTGTCTTACGGTGCAGAGCACTTCAGCTAAGGTAATATCATAGTGCCCTGTGGACATCCAAAGTATGCAGGAACGCTTCCTCGCTGTTCAAGTGATTAGGTAGTACACTGGAAGGTTAATGTCCTGATTTAGCGTGAGCTTGACAAATACTTAGTACACAAGGACACACTGTCCTTATGGAAAACTAAATAAGGCTCCTTACACATCAGGGCCTGAAACTCGGAAACTCCACAGAAGTTACAGCAACTAAAAATAACATTTCCTAAGAAAATGAAGCTTGCATTAGGTGGCAGGCTCAAATGGGGAAGAGTATATTTTTCAAGCATAAAAAGGAGATCCCAGGGTGATACTGGATCTCTATTGGGAGGATTAATATCCAGTATGCCCACAAAAACGTATGGGACACATCCAGTTGGACGAGGTTTTTCCCTCCCTAGGTACATGATAAGCAGAAATTGCAGAAAGATGTACCTTTATGGAGGAGTAGCTCAAGCTTTGATTTAATAAGGAGAGGAGATAATCTAATATTGAGTTCTCTGGACAGGTAAGTGGGGCCAAGTGATGGGGTGAAGATCACAGGCAAAATCTTTTCCACTTTATGGTGTAAGTGGATCTAGTTGAGGGCTTTCTTGCTGTGACAATAACATCCGCCACCTCCTGGGAAACCACATACCCAGATTTGACTAAGTCTTCAGGAGCCGGGCATGAAGATTCAGGGATCTGAGGTCCGGGTGGACCAGGTTTCCCTGATCCTGTGATAGCAAGTGCGAGTTCAGCAGCAGCTGTATTAGAGGCTCCACTGCCAGCTGCTGAAGTAGTGGGAACCAAATCTGCTGAGGCCAATATGGAACAATGAGGATCACCTTTACTCCTTCGGCCTGTAACTTCAGGAGAACCCTCAGAAGAATGGGAAAGGGAAGGAAGGTGTACAGAAACCTCCCTGTCCAACAGAGGGACAAAGCATCTGGCCAGAAAACACTAGGCGTGGGCTCTAGCAAGCAGAATCTGGGCAGTTTGGTGCTTAGTGGAGACGCAAAGATGTCCAATGGCAGCCTCATTTGTTGAACAGTTGATCTGCTACTGCCTGAAGGAGCTCCCACTCATGAGTCTTGGACCGAGATTGGTTTAGGCTATCAACAAGACATTTTGGACACATGGAACATAGACAGTGGTGAGGTCTAGGCGGTGTTCCAGTGCCCAATGTCAGACCCTCATCGCCTCCCAACAAAGGGGTTAAAAATGTGTGCCCCCTTGCTTATTGATATAAAACACTACCAACATGTTGTCCATCTGGATGAGAAGAGGGCCTGGTGAAAGGTCCATCTGAAATGCCCACAAGGCATTCAGGACCACTTGCATCTCTAGGACATTGATGTGGAGTATTTGCTTGTCTGTAGACCATGTCCCCTGTTTTTTTTTTTCCAGATGAGACCTGATGCGTCTGTAGTTAAAATCCGTCTCGGGGGCTCCTGCCGAAAGAGGGACCCCTCACACCAGGTTGGAGGGGTCTAGTCACCAGGAAAGAGTGCTTTGGACTGGGTTGGAGACCTTGACTGGCTGGTCTAGGTCATCTGACCTCTGGTCCCACTGCACCCTGAGCGTCAACTGGGGAACTCTGATGTGGAGGCAAGCCAAGGAACTGTAGGGATGGCCACCGCCATGTGCCCTAGAAGTCTGAGGAAGGTCCTGGCTGGAACTGCAGGAGCCATGGATACTGTCTGGGCTACACATCTTAGGTGTTTCCATCTACCCCGTCCTCCGGGAAAGGAGGCCATGCCCTGAACTGCAGTCGATTCCACTTATAAGCAATTCAATTTAATGCAATTTTCATTTATAACCAGATTTTCATTTTCCCGTTTTTTTATATTGCAGGCAGTGCTAATAATTCCGTTTTAGAGCAATTTGCTTAAGTGCAATTTTCGGCTAAGTGCAATGTTTCTAGGCTGCAGTCTGCCACTAAATGTGTTATGCATCTGGATTAGTGTATCAAGTGTTAATTGCGTACTTTACCTGTGCTTAAGAACAATGGCCAAGCACCTTATCACCTTAGCAGCACTTCAGCAGCAGCAATTGTAAGAAGTAGCTGGTGATGGACTGAAAGAAAATTACATTGACACTGGGACAGAAGACTGAAGTTTTACAATGTATCGAGACACCGGGAGTAAAAAGGTCAGAGGTGTCTTCTGAATTTAACATCGATTTATCCACAGTATGCCATATAGTAAAGGCAAAAGAGCAACTGTATGCTAAATGGGAGAAGGCAGAAAACAAGTGCTGAAAGCACAGGAGAGGGGGCAAGAGTGAGGAAATTGAAGCAGCTTTATTTAGATGGTTCTCTGCCACACAAACTGCAGATGCCCCCTAAATGGCCCTATTCTTTTAAGTAAAGCTAAGCACTTGGCTGAAAACATGGGAATTTAATTTAACCCCCACCAGTGGATGGTTAAGCAGGTGGAAGGAGAGACACAGTATAATTTTTATGTTGGCACGCTTGCGCAGTCAACATAGTGGGACAGTGCAGCTTTAGAGGCGCGGTAGCTGTTGGGCAAATACAAGGCACGCACCAGTAGGTGTGTCCCGCATTCCCCAATCAGTCTGCATGCTGGCACCACACCATGCATGCATAATGGGATGAGCACATCTAAGAAAAGTCCGCTGCAATCCGAGCAGCGCTCGTCAGATGCAGCGGTCCTTTTCTTGCCGTGCTCGCCGCCATTATGTACATGGCGGGACACAGCGGTAGAACTGCCGACTTCGGGGGTGCCCGATCCCCCTGTCAGCTGCCCCTGCCCCCGTGAATGTGCCAACGGGGGCAGCCCACTCCCCATCGGCATAAAGCACCCCTCCTCCATTGTTTAATGCCGAGGGGGTGCCCATTCCCCCTCGGCTCTTACCCCTCCCCCTTTCCTTGTGTACAACGGGGAGCCCACTCCCGCCTGCAGAAATAACCCCCCAAATTGTTTAATGTTGAGGGGTTCCCAATCCCCTTGGCTCTGTGCCCCCCCTTCTTTGTGTGTCGACGGGGGTGCCCAATCCCCGTCGGCATTAAATCCCCATGTTGTTTGCAATGAGGGTGCCCAATCCCCGGCTACAGACACCCCAAACAGTTAGGTGGCAGACTGGGAGCCCACCCTAGTGTGCCAAATGCCCTACAAAAAGAAAACTGTCCTGCAATGTTTTCTTCTTTTTTATAACCTGTAAACAAACGGTCCCTCGTAGTCTCGATGCCCCCTCCCCACCCGCACCCTCCCACTGGCACCTGCCTCTCCCCACCCCTCACCCCATACTTACCTGTGGAGTCCAGCGACGATCTTCTGTGGACCGGGAACACGCTCAGACTCTTCAAAGCCAACCGCTAACTGAAGAAATGCCGTAAGCTGTATAATGGAATGAATAGGAGTTTTTCAACTTTAATGCATATCTCTGGCATTTTTGTGAATTTTGGCTCCAAATTTTCAACATGGGGTTTTTGGGACCCCTTCTCATGAATTCTTGCACTGTCATGGCGTTATTCAGTCCCGAAAGGTGATTTCGTGGTCACTAAGCAGAATCACCTTTCGGGACTGAGTAACGAAATGACAGTGCAACTGTTCATGAGAGGGGCTCTCAAAAAGCCTATGTTGCAAGTTTGGTGGGAAAAATCAAAAAATGACTGTTTTGAGTAGTCTTGCGCTGTAGCAACCGCAACGCAAGCTCGTAAGTTTGCACATTCGGTCTATTTTCATGCCAGATTCTCAATATTGGCATTTTACCACACCTTCTTGGGAACTGTACAGCTGTCATTTTTCACATCCTGCCCGAAATGTGTTTTCGCACTTACGGCGCAGAATAGCGCGGTTGCTGTGCAAAATCAGTGTTTGGGACACGTTACAAAAAATGACAGTGACACTGTTCATGAGCAGAGGTCCTAAAATGCCTTCATTGAAAATTTGGTGACAATACTCCATAAAATGACTGTTTTACGAGGTGCATAGCAACTGCGCAACGCACGCTCTAACTTAGCGCATTCACAATATTTTCATGCCAGATTCTCAAATGTGGCATTTTACTACACCTTCATGTGAATTGTACAGCTGTCATTTTCCACATCCTTGCTGAAATGTGTTTTCGCACTTTCGGTGCAGAATAGCGCTTTCGCTGTGTGAAATCAGCGTTCAGGATACATTACGAAAATGACAGTGACACTGTTCATGAGCAGAGGTCCTAAAATGTCTGTGTTGAAAATTTGGTGACAATACTCCATAAAATGATTGTGTTATGAGTGTGTGTTGCGCA
This sequence comes from Neoceratodus forsteri, assembly GCA_016271365.2. Taxonomy (NCBI): domain Eukaryota; kingdom Metazoa; phylum Chordata; order Ceratodontiformes; family Ceratodontidae; genus Neoceratodus; species Neoceratodus forsteri. Next base: position 606,501,184 of record CM028138.1, read on the forward strand.
GTTTGCACGCACACTCGTACGTTCGCAAACTTCTAATATTCTCAATCCAGATTTTCTACAGTACCATTGTTCTGCACTTCCTAATGAACAGTACAGCTGTCATTTTTCACATCCTGACCAAAATCTGTTTTCGCAGTTCCAGTGCAGAATAGCATGGTCACTATAGAAAGTCCGTGTTCGAGACACATGATGAAAATGACAGTGACACTGTTCATTAGCAGATGCCCTAAAATGCCTATGTTGAAAATTTGGGAACGAAAGTCAATAAAATGAGTGTTTTATGAGCGTGAGTTGCACAGTTTACCTGCGCTCATGACTTTGTGAATTTGTAATACTTTCACTCCAGCTGTTCATCATTGGCATTTTCCATACCTCCTCAGAACACTGCAGCTGCCTGAAATGTGTTTCCATGCGTCCGGCACAGAACTGCACGGCGCTGTGCCAAATCAGCTTTGGGACAGTTTGAGGAAGTGATGTTGACACTATTCATGAGCAGAGGTCCTAAAATGCCTATGTCGAAAATTTGGTGCGAAACTCCATACAATGTTTGCAAGCCTGCATTGCGCAGTTTCCACGCACCCTTGTAACCGTCAATCTGCAATATTTTCATGCCACATTTTCACCACTGGTATTTGTGCACATCTCCTTATCAACAGTCCAGCTGCCATTTTTACAGCCTGCCCAAAACGTGTTTCCGCAGCTGTGGCGCACAATGCCGTTCTCGCTGTGCAAAACCGCCTTTTGACACACATTCACAAAATCACAGCACTATGCATCTCTAGCTACGCCACTCCCACTGCCAATGCCAGTGCGACAACATTCAGCATTGACAAATGCTTGTTAAATGCTGTCACAGGGAAAAGAAAGATGATGACACACAGTCAGCAGATAACTGGTTAGACAGCGTTCTCCCCCAGCTTTTAAAAGATTACCCACCTCATCTGGTGTACAACTGCGATGAAATAGGACTTTATTTCAGAGCTCTCCCAGAAGGAACTTTGGCTTTTAAATCAGATGCTGCCTGTGGTGGAAAAAAAGCTAGGGAGAAAATATCCATGTTACTTTGCTGTGACATGGACGGCATAGACAAGCTAAGGCCACTCACTGTAGGCAAGTCAAAGAAACCCCGTTGTTTCTCAAGTGTCTCCTTGGATGCCCTGCCTGCAGACTGGGAAGGCAATTCAAATGTTTGGATGACGGGTGAAATTTTCACCACCTGGCTGAAAAAGGTGAATTCGCAGATGTGCCATAAGCAGCTAAGAACTGCCCTTACTTTGGATAATTGCTCAGCACATCCTAATGTGACACTCTCCAACATAAGATTGATTTTCATCCCACCAAATATGACTGCATTGATACAGCTTATGGACATGGGCATAATTAGGAATATTAAGCATCTGTACCGTAGCCAGGTAATGTCAGCTTATTACACCTACAAGCCACTATATATTTATGTTTGATTAAATAAAACATGATGTTTTGTCTTTCCAGGTCATCGAGAAAGTGCTGCTGTGCCTTGATGAGGGACCCCAAGAGTGTCAATGCCTAATGAAAAAATTACAGTCCTTGATGCTATCAGGATGCTTGATTTTGCGTGGTGAAATGTGAAGCAGGACACAATTGTTAACTGTTTTAGGAAGGCTGTCAGAGAAAGCGAGGATCCACTCCTTATTACCCCAAGGCTTTCTCCCAGCATGACTGCCACAGAGTTTGCAAATTTCAGGGACGTGGACAATTCCATACCCACTGATGGTCCGATTGATGATTCTGAGATATGCAGCGAGGTGCTTGGGGCACATGTCAATGAGGAAGATGATCCAGTTTCAGCTCATGTCACCATGTCTGAAGCGCTCGCAGTCATGGATAAAATTAGCTGCTTTGTTCATACTCATGAAAAACAGGACCTTACTGCTCTGTTCGAATTTGAATACTACCTTAACAAGCTTGCCGCTGAGCACAAAAAACAGACAAAAATAACAAATTATCTTCAGTTATGTTTTCTTTTCTTTGTTTTAAAATTGAATCTAGCTGTACAATAAATATTGAACTAAAATGATGTGAAGTGTTTCAGCTTCTTTCATTTGGCAGCCTACAGTGCATAGCCCAGCATGTTCAGGAAAAAGCACCGGAAAACTGACACTTTAATAAATGCACATTCCATAAGTGCACATTTTGCCATTGCAAAATGGGTGTGCACTGCGGAATCCACTATGTCAGGACTGCTCTGATGAAAAGGAGTCGTCGACTGGGCCATGGTGATGACTTTGGAAGGTTCAGGGTGATCCCCAGCTCTTGGAAGACAGTAAAGGTGTCCACGAGAGTGCGAAGCAGCTGAGCTCTAAAAAGAGCTGCCAGGAGCCAGTCGTCTAGGTAGGGGAAGACATAATGGCCCTGGCATCAGAAAGCCACAGCCACCTCTACTAGGCATTTGGTGAAGACTCGAGGAGCAGAGGAGAGGCTGAACGGTAAGACTGGAAACTGATAATGTTTCCCCTGGAAGTGGAACCTCAGAAACTTCTGTTGGGGAGGAAAGACCCTTTTGTGCAGGTACTGTAGGCATTCTGCATGTCCAGAGCAGAGCCAGTCCCCTTGCTGCAAGAGGGCATGATGCCCACCAGAGTGACCATTCTGAACTGCTTGTTCAGAATAAAGAGGTTTAGAGAGCTGAAGTTCAGAATGGGCTGAAGGTCTCTGGTCTTTTTCAGGACCAGGAAAAAGTGAGAATAGTAGCCCTGCCCCTGTTGATCTGGGGGGACCGGCTCTATCGCCCGCTTCTGCCGAAGGGCCTGAATTTCTCCTTCTAAACCTTATGTTTATTGATTTTCTACTTTAACAGACAATTTACATTTCCTCATACAAGGTATAGGTAAAGATTGTATCACATATTTGGTAATCACATAAAAGCCCTTCCAGTAGTCTGGTACAGAAGGATGGGGGGTAAGTCCCGGCCAATAAGTCCCTCTATATAGATCCATGAGTGTGTCAAAAGTTGCCAGCCTCTTCAATGGTAAAGGTGAATCCTCTAGGTAGAATCAGAAAGGAAGAACTAAACACAATCTAAAAAGATTGCTATTTCAACCTGGTCCAATTAGGTAGAACTTGTATATTAAACAATTTGATTCCCCTGAATTTCCTCCTCCCTGCAGAAATATCAATATAATCCAGCATTCAGTTGATAAATTTAGAATTTAGCTATTTTAAACAGTAGGCAGTAATGATTTTAATAGCACAAAACCTAAACATTTCAACTCGAAATTATTTAAAGAATATGATGGTATAAACTTGGGCTCAGTCCTTCCTGTATCCCAACTGATAGAAAACTTCAAGGAACCATCGTAATGGCGGGAATCCCACGTGCATCAAGTAGCTAATGAAACAAACATCAAAAGCCCCTCTGTAATCTCCTCATTTAAACAAACTTTATGAAAGACCCACTGAAACCCACAGTGCCTATAGAGTCCAGTGGTGCTTATAAATATCCCAACTTTGGAGATACAATTAGGAAAGTCCCGACCTGTTATTGTTGTAAACCCCAAATTGTCCCTTCAATCTTCCTCTGCATTGGAGCTCTGTGAATCAACAGGATCCTTCCTTGCTGCAAGTTCGGTTACCACCTTCTCCGTCTATCTGCCGGCATCCTGGGGAGTGTTGCAATGCCATGTCTTCCCTCTGTAAATCACCCACAATCGTGCTGGAAGTAGGAATGAGTGGCAAGTGCGAGCAGCTTGTGCCTTACAGCATCGAAGGCCTTCCTCCTAGCGCGGGTCTGGAAGCAGAGATCAGGGTACAATTTGACGTCCATTCCATCGACTTCCAAGGGATACCCTGTTCTCGCTGCAAGTGGGACCCGAATCTCGGATCTCTGAGCCTATAGATCTCAGCAGGATAGTGCATGGTTGATTAGGGGATGATGGACGGACCCTCAGATTAACTCTATACGCCTTAGTAAGTGCAGCCCATGGAAATTCCTCAGGTAGGTTAAGATTTCCCTTCAGCCAGTCCAGCAAATATTGCAGCAGGTTTGGCTCCTCCACACATTCAGGAAGCCCCACAATACGAATATCACCAGCTCCAATTTTGTTTTCCAGTGACTCAAGGTGGCCCCAAGCTGTCCATTTCCTTTATGATGGTCTCCACTGTAGCCAGGGTCGTAACCACCCTCTTATCTGTATTTGCTAAGGAGCCTGTAAGTTGTACAATTGCAGCATCATGTTTTCTAGCTTTGTTATTTTTCAATTTTAGAATCCATGGCCCGCATGGACTCTAGCAGAGTGTGCCAAGGAGGATCCGATGCATGATCTTCTTTACCAGTGGTACTTCCACCTGAGTTCTCCGCCTAGCTGTTGGTCGGTGGTGGATCTTTATGGTGACCTGGTTGCTGCGTTTTTGTCCTGCCCATCTTAATTATGGTATTGATCGATTCAGGAAAGCTTGCTCAATAAAGGTAAGCTGCTGGATTTTCAGAAAAATAATTTAAAATTATAACTTTTACTTATTTTCTGCCACGTGGAGGAGAGAGTGAGAAGAATGCTTCCAACCTGGAAGATGGCTCTCTACGCCCCGATTTCTCCTTCTATAAGAGAAATGTGGAAGGAGGATAATGAGAGGACCCTGGTGGTTTATCTGGAGGGATCTGAAGGAGCTCGAGTATATGCTCTCCTGAGTGGATCCAGCACCCTGAGGTCTGTGATGATGCTGCTCCATCCCGCTAGGTAGAGGGGAAATTACCCCTACTGCCTCCCCATAGCCTCCGCTGGGGGCAGATGCAGTCATTAGGCAGATCCGGAACAGGCAGAGGGTTGGGAGGTCTTGGGGCCTCTAGAGGCAGAGCGTCCAGGAGTTTGGGTTGGTGCTTTCTCATTGAAGCCTCCTCTGCTGGAACTGGCTGTGGGTGTTTTGCCCTGAGGGCTTATGAAAAGACCATTTGTGAAAGGGTTTCCGTGTCCTTATTATCTTTCAGATGGACTAGTTAGATTTCCGGACTCTTGGAAATGAGAGATCAGTTTAGTCTCCTCTCCAGAATAACAGGACCCTGGAAGGAAGTTCCAGGATCCCAAGACTCTGAGGCAGGCGTGACACCTAAGGCAAAACCAGATGCCACTGCCCTAGAAGCCGTGTCTGTAGTGTCGTCTCACGAGGCCCTCAGGACATGGGTGCCTTCGAATATCCTGAAGCTCGGTTTTCTGAGCCAAGTCTGGCAAGGCCTGAGCAACCTCTAAGCCTTTCTCTCACATTCCATTCTGGTACTGGACCATATGTGTAAGAAAGTTCAATGATCTGAGAGAACAGGTGGAGGCAGAATACATTTTCTTGCTCACCTGGTCCAGAAATCTGGACTCTATATTGGGAGGCTGCGAACTGAAGTGTTTTGGCTTCTTTGACTTTTTGTGAGCAGCCATGATTACCACCGAATCTGCTGGAGGGTGTTCCACCAAAAAAGGCTTATCCCTCGGCACCTGGTATAGCCTGTCCAACTTTTTAGAGATCACCAGAGTGTTGGAAGGATGCTTCCAAGTGATCCGGGTGAGATCCTGGAACATAGCCACTAAAGAATGAATGATCAAGGGCTTTTGCTCCTTCTGCCTCAGGTACTTGGCCAATCTTCAGTGCTCTGGATCCAGATCCTCCATCTCCTATCCATTGGAGGTCTGGATATGCCTCATGACATCCATAAAGGTAGGATCATCAGAAGGAGATCTAGGCAGGGTGTCCTTTTCGTCTGGGGACACATGTCTTTCTCTTGAAGGAGAACAGTCAGAACCCGATGTGTTGGAGTCCGAACTGTGACTTCTAGTAGAGAGGGAAGCAGATCTAGAGCCTCAGGGAGATCTGCACCTCTCAGATGAATGCCACCAACTAGAGGACCGGCGCCGGCTACAGGACCGGTGACAGCTGTGGGACCAGCGATGGCTGTGGGACCGGCGACAGCTGGTAGAATGCCAACAGCTATCTGACCGACATCGGCTGACTGACCACCTATGGCTGGAGGAGCAACAGTGGTAAGTGCTTGGCAAACAAGAGGACACGTGACGCCATTCCTTATGTAAAGTCTGGCCATGGGAGTCGGTAGGATCATGGAGTGGGACTTAGGTTTAGGCTCTGGTGAAGAGGGTTTGTTTCCTGACCTTGGTCCTTGTCTGTATCCAGAGTTGGATTATCATCTGGCTGTGGTGGAAGGCTGTCCTGTTTCACTTGGCTCCACCAAAACTGAAAGAGTTCTGCCAGCTCTGCTTTTGAGAACTGAGGAGCCACTGGATCTGCTGGGAGGGCAAGGTGCTTCTGGCATAGGTGGAGCAATCAGGGAAGAGCTGAGGTCCAGTGGGTCCCTGGGAGAGGGGATCAACTGATCTCCTTGGTCGCCAGGTGTAGAAGCCCTATGGACTGCAAACTAATGAGGTGTGGAGGAGCTTTGCCCGACATACGACCCTTGTCTGGTACAGTCGACGGTATGGAGCTGTCAGGCTTGGAGACCATCGCAGGTTTGGCCGTAGGTGCCTGTGAGACAGAGGTATGGTGAGCCGAAGTTGGTTTAGAGACTGACTCCCGATCCCGGTGCTTAGTAGTCTTACCTGGAGGCCTGGGAGAGACAAAAGTTGGGAGCTTGTGCGATGGGACTGAGGTCCCCGCAGAAGACAAGGAGGAGGTCCCGACCCCTAAGGCAGAAGGTGACTGTAAGGGTGTGGCCTTTGCCTTCAGGGTACTCAAGGCCACTGTAGTACCCAAGCCCTGCTTTCCACTCCCTGACATTGGGATTTTTGGTGGGAGTGAAGAATCCTGCCACCCAGGAGAGTGCTGAGAATGGCAGGAGGAGTGATCAGAGCCCCAGAGCTGGAACTTGAGGAGGTTTTCTTATGGTGCGGGACCGGAGCATGAATGCCCTGGACCTACCACAATCCTTTACTCGGGACTTATGCTGGTCCGTGGTCTTCTTCTTGTCGTTGTGCTTTGAGGAGAAAGCAGAAGAGGAAGACTTCTGAGGTGGTGAACTCTGCATAACGGCCACCTGCTATTCCAGAATGTGGCCTTTAGTGCCTTAAGACAGTATATACGAGTCCGGTCAGTAAAGCCACTGCAGATGGAGCAGGTCTTGGTGTCATGGTCAGGCCCCAGGCAGAAGACACAGGCCTCATGCTTATCCTTGGCTGGAATCTGGCAACCACAGTCACACTTGGTCCTCTTCTTCTCGGTAGAAGAAACCAATGACAGTGCAGATGACATGCAAATGAGGATAAATCTAACGAAATGCAGACTTTTCAATGAAAAAAGCAAGAAAGAAAGAAATACCAAAATTCACTGAAACCACTAGAATCATTCTAGAAGGAAACCAAAGAGCCGAAGTAGACGGGTCTGTGGCAGGAAAAGAACTGAAGTGGGGCTGTTATACCATTGGTCGACGTCAGGGTGGAGCCAGCATTGGGGGCAGTCCACACTATATACTGCTAGCTAGAAAGTTTCCATGGGGTACTAGTGCCTGGCAGCATAGTCCTAATGGTAATAGCCTGCTGCAAGAGCTCCCACTCGAAGTAAGAATGAGTTTTAAAACATATCTAGTACTGTCTGCTGCTTTCACATCAATCAGTGAATATGTTTTGACTTGATGGTCACAATGTGCTTTATCTTCTGTCAATTTCCATTTCATAGATTTACATGTGTGTCCAAATTCTACCATAAACCATCTAATTTGCACCAGACTATATGGTACACTTACTACAACCATTGCCCCAAAGGTCATTAATGATTATATAAAATCATGCCTGCAGCTTCTTTAACAAAACCAAACACAAAACTTTTCAGTCACAGAAATCACCATGTCACATTATAATCAAAATGTCAATAAAGACTCATTCCATCTTATGGCACTGTGTAATAACTGTGATGATGCACTATGATTTTGAAGCATCAATCTGAAACCATTTGTTGAAGAACTATGTTACTAAGAAATATCACTATTACTGATGAAAACATTGGAAAAATATACTTTTAACACTTTAGTTTTTGAATAATTTGGTATAACAGCAATAAGGTACTCTCTGGAGTTAGATTAACAATGAGATACTCACACCCTAGGGTGAATATGGAACTCTGCTGCACCTCTTGTCACATTACACTCCTCGGCTGTGATTAACAAACTGTTAATGTAACTACTGGTCATGCCTTATTGCTTAAATACAATGCACCAGTAATTGTAACAAATCTTAAACCATATCATTACCATGAGTTGCATGTGTTGGTGTTTTGCGTGCTACATGTCCCCCTTTTTTAAACTCAGAAAATGAATGGAGTACTGCAAATTCCCTTTAATTGTATGTGCTTGTGGGCACCATGAATTTTCATTATAATGAAGTGCAGCCAGCAGGGTTTTATTACAGAAAGGAACATTTATAATCAACATCTGAGGAAATGAAATATTATTATAAACTCAAACTCACTATATGACCGGTTACTAACAATCTTGTGATTCACTACACATGCTGCCACTACAACGCATATAATAGTAGTTATGCTGCAGTGCTGATGTCGCTACCACAGTACAACGACTTGCATCTTGTTGTACTAGCATCATCACGGTATCATTGTTACCACTGGCCATCCCTCATATTACACAATCTTGCAGACCAAACTCTAGAAAATATAATGTATGGTCTTTGGTTAACAACTACGCTGAAAACATTTCTTGATGTTTGCCATGACAGCTGAAAACCTCACAAGCCATGCTCTTGAGATTTACAATGAAGTCATGGCAACTGCGCAAAGTGTTTACAGCATGGTTATTAATCAAAGTCCATACATTGCCCTCTATGTTGTGCACGATTCCCCATATACGGTACTATACTTTCTGTATAGAATTACATCCGTTGTAAAGTGCTAAATCAAATACATGAAATGCGAATTGTATCAAACAATTTCCTGCAACATTCATACAGAAACTCAACAAGTACCACTAAGTCTGAACACCAAAAAGAAATGATTAATTTAAATTTGTCACACTGCTATCCAATACGTCAATCAACACTAATGTGAAGTAATGCATTTCAGTAGTACCTGAACTTCATTCCTTAGTAAGAGAAGCATATGGATTTAGGGCAAATTGATTTATTAAGCTATGGAATGCCTCAAGTTCAGATGTTTGTTACTGCCCAGATAATTTCAGAACATCCTTTTCCAGTCTGGTATCAGTGATGATGCGCTCTGCACATACTGCAACATTAGACACTGAAAGACAACAATCTTGTTATACATCCTAAATGTGTTACATACAGTCTTCCTATCTGTATTAATCCTTTGTTCCTGTCCCATGCATGTTTAAAGCTCACCACCATCCATGCTGCCACCACATCCTATGGCAGGCTTTTCCATGCATCCACCACCTTGGCAGTAAATAATATCTTCATGACATTCCCCCTTATGCAGCCACCCCTTAGTCTCATGTCATGTCATCTAGTCCTGTAAATAAATTTAAATTAACAAATGTTGTCCACTTCCACCTTGTTTATGCTTGTCCGATTTTTGAATGTTTCTATCATGTCTCCCCTCTCCCTCCTTTGATCCAGTGTGTACAGGTTGAGGTATCTGACTCCCCCCCCAGCCTTGTGATGTACTGTATTGCATTCACTATTTTGTTCTGCCTACTCTGCATCATGTTCACTCTGTCAATGTCCTTATGAAGGTGTGGCGCCAGGAATTGGACACAGTATTCAAGGTGAGGTCTCAGCAGGGTATTGTACAGTGAAACTTACCTCCTTCAACTTGTGATTGCCCTTGAAATACACACTATCATCCCACTGTCCTTTCCCAACATCTTAACCATGTGCCGTGTAGCCTTCAAATAATTGGTGATTATAACCTCCAAGTCCCTGCCCTCCTTAGTGACTGCCAGAGACCCCCAACCTGTTGCTCGATCCAGGAGGGCTCCTGCTCCTAACGTGCATGATTTAGTACTTCTCCATTAAAATTTAGTTGACATGGCTCTGACCATCTGTCCAACAGTTCCAGGTCCCTTCTCATCATTTTAACCCTCCATGGTACCCACCCTGTCGCTAAACTTGGTGTCATCTTACAAAGAGGCATACCTTTCCCTCCAGCCCATCTGCAATGTCACTGATGAAGACATTGAATAGGAATGGCCCCAGTACCGACCCGTAGGGAATACCACTAGTCATGCTCCTTATATCTGATTGACTTCCATTTACCTACCCTCTTCTTGCTGTCCCTCAACCAGTTTGCGATCAATTTACCACCTTGTTACAAAGTCCCATGCTGGTTTCACATCTGTTTAAAATTACTGGACCCCGACAAAAGTTTATTCTCCTAGTTAAACAATGTTTAATCCCACCACACCCCAGTCCCTTAGAGTCATCTCCCCAGTGTGGCACCCACTGCTACAAACTGAACTGGTTACTAAACAGCCATGGGGAAAGCCAGGTGCACCCACAGGGGGTAGATGTGGGACATAGTGTGGGGTGAAGTTGTTACCATTTATTGTTGTTGCACTATTTTTTCCCCCTGTTTGCCCTCTGCCTATGAAAAAATGACAAGTTGGTTTATGGTACAGGTCAGTATTGCTGGTTATTTGAAAACATATGCATTTACTGTGTGGGGAACGATACAAAATTTGCAAGTGCCACACAGAAACTAAATGCAAAACCTATCTAGTACTCACGGTACCACAGACAGAGACTTAAACCAACAGATTCGGTAGCAGAAATTCGGTAGAAACCGAGCGAAAAACGACACTTTAACCGACTTTTTTGAACCGAGCAAAGGAGAAATCTCTGGAGCGACTGTTCAGTGAGGCGGAGTAAAGAATATGACGGTTGGAGTTTAAACAACAGTAGACAGGGTCTTTAATCGAGCTCGCGGTGAACATTCCATGCTGGCCATGGAAAGTTTAACTCTTTGTTCTCTGGGGCAGTTGAAAGGCAGGACCTAACTGCAATAGGCAGAATATAGCAATAGTCAGAATACAGCAAGACTTCATGTTGTTTGAATGAGCAAGTAGGGCCACCACTAAGGGGACGCACATAAACGAGAAAAGGTGTGGCAAGAGACAAGCGCTTGACAGCATAAGCTGATACAAATAGTGGTACAGAGCACCCCAGGAAGGGTGACTGGCCCAGGAGCTGAGGATGCAATTAAGTGCATGAGCAGGTGGGAAGAAGTGCGTGAGTGAAGACCATTGAGGTGCTGGGAGGGTGGAGTGTTGAATGTCCGGAGGGAGGAAGTTCCATAGCTTGGGCATGTGACAGCTGAAAGCTGCCTGGCCTACCGATGTGAACCTGTGGGGAACATGTAGGAGTCTAGACTCATTTGCCTGAGCACACAGGCTGAGGGAGAGTGAGTGGACAGGGCGAAGAGAGGTACAGGGGCAAGGACTGGGAGGTAGTCCAGTCTGGTTAGGGTGGACTTAGGGGTGGCACTATAGACCACATCTCCATAGTCAAAGATTGGCAGAATCATTTTCTGTACAATGGCTCTGCGAGCCTGCAATGGGATGCAACCATGATTGCGGTAAAGGGCACCCAGTCTGGGGTGAAGTTTTTGTGGATGTCATCGATGTGAACAGAAAAGTCAAGGTGCTGGTCAAGTCAGACCCGAGATGTCTGAAGGAGGGCACTCCAGAGAAGTCCGGTCCAGGGTGTGGAAGACGGAAGGAGGGAGCTGCAAAATCTCTGCCTTGTGCCAAATGTCATGGAGACGGTCTTCTTGGCATTGAGGTGAAGCTGATTTGATCAAAACCTGAGCTAGACACTGTTGAAGTCCTGTTGCAGTCTGGTCGCCAAATCAGTAGCAGAGGGGCCAGATGTAAACAGCACTGTCGCCTGCATACATGTGGATGGAGGTGTGTGGGCAGGCCATTTAGGAAGGCAGAGAACAGGAGTGGCCCCAGGATGGAGCCCTGCGGCACTCCCGACGTGACAGGAAAGGTGTCGGAGGTGGAGTTACCTATCCTGACTGATTGCGTCCAGCCAACCAAATAGAAGTGGAACCAGTCGGTGGCCAAACTAGAGAGTCCTGCACTGATGAGCTTTGTCATGAGGAGGGAGTGGGATACTGTGTCAAACGCCTTTGCAAGGTCGACAAAGACAGCTGAGGTGATGTGCCCTTTATCCATGGAAGAGAGGATGACGTCTGTGAGCCTCAGCGTGGAGGTTGTGGTGGAATGGGACTTCCTGAATCCAGACTGGTAAGGGGTGTGGAAGGATGAGGAGTCGAGGAAGGAGAAGAGTTGAGAGAGGACAAGTTTTTCTTGGAGTTTAGCCAGTGTGGGAAGGAGGGAAATGGGGGGGGTAGTTTCCGGGGACAGAAGGATCACCACCTTTAGGTAGTGGGATGACTATGGCATGCTTCCACTCAGCAGGTATCGAAACTATAGAGAAGGATAAGTTGAAGAATGCTGCCGGGGGGTGTGGCACTTGCAGGCGCTGATAGGTATAACATTTTGGTGTCAGGGCCAAGAGACATTTGCCCTTGGATGGATTGAAGCAAAGAGCACCTGTACACTTCTAGAGGAGTAATTGGGTGGAAGGAGATGGAGTAGGTGTAAGGCAGGGCTTGGTCGGATGCAAGGGGTGGTGGTGGTGGTGGATGGGAGAGAGGATAGTAGCAGCGGTGCAGTTAGTGAAGAAAGAGTTGAAAGCTGTGGCTACAGCTGGAGGTTAGTAACCATGGTTGTGCCTATGTTTAGGGTGGGCATTGGTGGCTGGGGCGGGTGCGCTGATTTGCGGACTTTCAGAATTTAGCAGGATGGTATTATGTTTGTGTTAAAGGTATTGAAGTATTTGGCTTTTGCTTGACGGATTTGTCTTGTGCATGCGTTGCATAGAGCACGATACTTAGATGAGATAGGGAAGTCCAGATAACTTAAAAGCTTTCCAGTCCAGGTCTCTTGCTTTGAGGTTGGCAATGACGGCAGCTGAGATCCAGGGAGGTGGGCACCATGCACCCTGGACCATCTAAGTCGTGCATAGTGGTTCCAGACAGTAAGGAACCTAGTTTTCAAAACCATTCAGGGTGGCATCAGTCGAGGTAGCTGGGTGGATGAAGGATCAGTCTGTAGTGGCTGGATCATGTAAAGAGATCAGGCTCCCAGGGATTTGTAGGACCTGGTCAACAGGATGTGAGTGGGGAGAGCCTTGGACTTGAAGATTTTCCCTAACCATGTAAATCATGTGGTGGTCACTAAGGAAGTCTGGGAGCAGGCCCATGGCAAGTATCCGATGCAGGTGGGTGGTGAGAGACCAGTTAAGGAGAGAGTAACTAGCGCTTTGTGGTTCAGGCATGTGGGATCAGATATCATTTGAGAAATGTTTAAGGCACCTTCTTTGTGTAGGAGTTTGGAGTTTGCATAGCAGAGCCAATTTTCATTGAAGTCCCCAAGGATGTGGAGCTCGCCCCCCTGAAGCCAGTGTGTTTAGGTCACTAAGAGGGTCCAAAATGGCAGGCAGGTGGGCATCAGGAGAGCAGTAAGAGCCTGCAATGAATATGGAGGCAGTATGGGGGAGGCCTAGTTTTATTAGTAGTCCATCGATGGACTGCGTGGGAAGAGATAGAGTGATGTTTGTGAACTGCAGCGTGGATGTGATATACATGGCAACGCTCGCACCTCTTTTTCTACCTGGTCAATCGTGAAGGATGACAGAGTACCCTGGGATGGAAACTGGAGTCTTTGTTGTGGGGCTTTAGGACATAGAAATAATCAGGATGTCAGGATGAAGGAGAGTATAGCTGGTTGCAGCAGGGGCAATTTGGGTGGGAGGCTGCATATGTTCAGGTGCACTCATTTCAGGCCTCTAGGGAGATTGAGAGAGTGTGTGTGTCTGTGTGTGTTGGGGGAGCTGGAACATGGGGGAGATAGGTCCAGGCTATGGCTCAATGTTTCGGATAGCAGAAGTAGGAGAGTGATCAACAATTTGGTTAAGGGCTGAGCCCACTGGGGCCTTACATGGGAGGGACAGGTGAAACCTTGATGAACACAGAGGCTAATTGGGCAGTGGAGTGAAGTGCTATCTGGCCTGAGTGGAAGGAGGGCAGAAGGATGGTAGGAGCCTGCAAATGGTTTGGAGGGTGGGTCATGGGTAGGTCACCTGAGAGGGAGGTGCCGGAGGGTGTGGATTGTGTACGGGTATGTGGTGTATGCAGGCACTGCTGCTTATCAGGCCTGGAGGAGGGTGGGAGACAACAGGAGGACCAAGAGGGAGAGAATAACTTAGGGAAGCAGCAAGGTGAAGTGGTTTAAAAGAGCAGACAGAAGGAGCAGGTTATGGGGAGAGAGAACAAAGTGCCTGAAGATGTTAGCGTGACGATTAGTGGCAGGTTTAGATAACCTGCAAATTGTAGAGTAAACTGATAGGGTTCTATGCCACGTGACCCAGCCTATATCAGTACTGGTTCACCAAGGCTAGTGGCGGGGCAGTGGGGTAGCTGATGCAAAGTGTCGGTGGGGTAAATCTGCAGCTCCATAGTCAATTCGGTGACTCAAACGGCGTGGGCGCTGTACCTTTTTGCTTTGGGCTGCTCGTGGGAGGGCGGGGGTCCAAAAGCCCTCATGACCAACAGGGCAGGACAGGAATCTGTAGAGTCCTGTGAAGAGATGGAGAAAGAAGTAGTATTTAGCAGAAAGATAGGTTGGAGATCAGGTGGAGTTCTGTTGGGGAAGGGGAGCCTTGTCTGTTAGCAAGTTAATCAGGCTAGTCCCAATAGAGAGTGCTCAGCATTTTCATTTCAGTGAATTTTGCAACTAATAGGAAACATATGCAGTTAGCCTTCCCAGTCCAACTGCCCCGGAGATGAAAGAGTTAACTCTATACAAATGCATAGAACATTGAGCTCAAGCTCGGTTTTCAAACCCTTGTCCCTGGATCATTCTATGTAACTGCCAGATTCTTACGAGCACTAAAATAGTGGCTACTAAACTATGTCACAACCCCACTCAGCAGGTCAGGCCCTCTGCTCCCACAGTGTCAATCTTTGAGTGCAGTATTGTGAACAGGGTAACAGAACAGCGTAACCCTCCTGTCTGTTTTGTGGGTCCAAATCACCTTTGGTCTCAAGTTCTGGAGGGATTCAAACTGAACCTCTTGCTAGAGTACCCAACTGTACAGGCTCAGATAATTCTGCTCTTCGGGAATGCCAGATATCTTTCGCCTACGAGCACCTAACCAGGTATGTAAAATGAAC
Organism: Neoceratodus forsteri; assembly: GCA_016271365.2. NCBI lineage: Eukaryota > Metazoa > Chordata > Ceratodontiformes > Ceratodontidae > Neoceratodus > Neoceratodus forsteri. The sequence goes on from CM028138.1 coordinate 606,516,361, forward strand.
CCTTAAAAACTCTATGAAAGACCTTAGGAAAATTCTTACCTTTTCCCAGTTTGGTATTACCTTCAAGCTTTGAACAGTTTAGTCAGTCTTAACCGTCTGTATTTCACATGCAAAAGAAAGAACTTCGAAGGCACCAGGCAGTCTCTTTAAATATAAGTGGTTTACTTAGAAAAATGGATAAACATAGGTAAAATGTAAACACAGAACCATATATCACAGAGCATATAATCACTTAAAAGAAAACAAGGAAAAAGTGCAAACTCCTACCACCATAATATAATTAGACTTGTCTATCAAATGTATTACCTTCTAAAACCGTGCTTAAAATAGATGTTGTTGTTTCAGAGTCCAACAGGAATGTGTCTAAGTGGAAATACAGAATACAGTTAAACTGTCTCTAAACCTGCCCCTTCCATGATGTCACCTAGCTCCTCCCTGCAAAATGTAAAAATGAATACACACAGGATGTCCCGTCACTCAGGAGGTATCTTAAATAAGGTGACATCAGCAAAAACTTGTTTTCCAAATGACTTCTTTGATCTGGAGTGGTTTCCTGCTCCTCTTTGATCAGTTCCTATTTCCACACTTCAAAGGCAGGAGGTCATAAATTGCAACTCCTCTGAAACGTCATAAAAGTTTATGATCCCTCCTTGCAGCTGGTCAGCTTCAATTAAGTCAGATAAACAGGAGATCCTTAATTATGTCTCTCTAGTCTTTAATTATCTCCTGGCTTTCAGGTTAACATATATCCTAAACAAGGCTATAAAATGCGAGTTCTTGAAGTTAATCACATACAGAGATCTGCTGTTTAACATATCCTGTCCTTTGAACTGAAACCTGGGGTGGGGGTTATCCGGAGCACAGGCTGTTTCATGAGAGACACAATAACACATTTTTGTATTACAAAATCATAGAGCAATCAGAACCAGCTGTCCAAGTGTCACAATCCTCCCCACCTAGACTGAATTTGGGGGCTTTATCCCCTGCATGGGATGAGCTTCCCAAATCAGTTCATTCCTCATAGACACGAGACAAGCCATCTGAGTTCTGATTGGTCGCTCCAGCTCTATGTAAGATTGTCATGTCATACCCTTGCAAAGCAAGACTCCATCTTAACAATCTACCATTAGTTTTTCCCATTTGTGTCAGCCAAACCAGGGGGTTGTGGTCAGTTTGTACCACAAAATGCTGCCCATATAAGTATGACTCCAGCTTCTTTAGGGCCCACACTATGGCAAGACACTCCTTTTCCACAGTAGAGGATGCCTGCTCCCTGGGAAGTAACTTTTTATTCAAGTACACTACCGGGTGATCTTTTCCTTGGTTGGATGTCTGACTCAGTACTGCCCCAATACCCACGTCTGAGGCATCAGTCTAAACTATAAAGGGTTTGCTATAGTCAGGGCTTGTCAATACAGGAGCACTGCACAGTGCCTCCTTCAGTCTGGTAAAGGCTTCTTCACAGGCTGGTCCCCAGGTAATTTTCTTTGGCATCCATTTCTTTACCAGGTCAGATAGGGGAGCAGCCAGGGCACTGTAATTGGGTACAAATTTCCTATAGTACCCTGCTGCCCCTAGAAAACTCCTGACCTGCTTCTGCATTTCTGGTCTGGGCCATGCCTGGATCACCTCTATTTTTATTTGGCTAGGACAGAGCTGTCCCTGGCCTACCACATGCCTGAGGTATGCCACTTCTCCCATGGCCACCTAGCACTTCTCAGCTTTGACAGTGAGCCTGTCCCTCTGTATCCTGCCCAGCACTTCCCTCCCAGTTGGCACTAAAGATGGCAATGTCATCCAGGTACACCATGGCGTACTCCTCAGCACCATTTAACATCTGGTTCACCAACCTTTGGAAAGTGGTTGTGTCGTTCTTCATTCCGAAAGGCATTACTTTAAATTCAAATAAGCCTATCAGAGTGATGAAGGCTGACCTCTCCCTAGTTCTGTCTGCCAATACCCCTTGGTCAGGTCAGTAGATGTAAGGTAGGTCACCCCTCTCAACTTGTCCAGGAGTTCATCCGTCCAGGGCATCGGGTGGGCATCTGACTTTGTGACTGCATTCGGTCCATGATAGTCCACACAGAAACAAATAGAGCCATCTGGCTTGGGCAAAAGGACTACAGGTGATGCCCAGGGGCTGTGGGATCTCTGGATTACCCCTAAATCCAGCATCTCCTCCACTTCCCTCCTAATGTCCTTTTGGACAGCCTCTGACACTGATATGCTGTCCGCTGTATGGGCGCCTGTGTCCCTGTCTCCACATCGTGCTTCACTAAGGGGTTAGTCCAGGCTTGGGCCTAAGCGGGGGCAAAATCCGCTAAAACCTCCCTTACTTCCTGGATCTTGTCCGGGCCAGCTGGGGACAATTTTACTGCCTCCACAGAGGGCTCCTCTTACTTTCTTCCAGCAAGTCCAGAAGGGGTCTCCTTCATCCGTCCCTCCCTGACTACACACTGCAAACACCGTGTCAGCCCCATTAGCATATGCTTCACTCATGTTGAAATGGTACATCCTTTCTGTCTGTCTGTCTTCTGTCAGGTAACACTATAATATAGTTCATGTCATTTACCTTCCTAACTACTTTGTATGGTCCTGCCCACTCAGCCTGCAGCTTGTCTTTCCGGACTGGAATAAGGACCATGACTTCCTGACACACCATGTATGAGTGAGCTCTGGCTCTGCGGTCATACCACATTTTTTGTTTCTGTTGGGCAGCTGCCAGGTTGCTCTGGGCTATCCCCATAAGCTCCTTTAGCCTTTCCCTTAACCTAAGGACGTAATCCACTATGGGAGTTCCTGGGGTGGTGCACTTGCCTTCCCAGTCCTCCCGGATCAAGTCTAGGGGCCCACGTACCTGGCATCCATATAAGAGCTCAAAGGGGGAAAATCCTGTCGACGCTTGGGGCACCTCCCTGTATGCAAACAACAGGTGGGGAAGGTATTTCTCCCAGTCCCTCCCATGCTGTTCAGCAAATGCCTGGAACACTGACTTCAGGGTACCATTAAATCTTTCCACAAGCCCATTGGCTTGTGGGTGATACAGTGTTGTGCATCTCTGTACCACCCCACACTTCTCCCACAAACATTTCATCAGGTCCGACATGAAGAAACCCCCTCGATCGGTGATAACCTCCTGCGGAAACCCAACATGGGAGAAAATCCCAAGTAAGGCATCTGCCACTTTGTCCGTCCTCAGTGAGGATAGGGTGACTGCTTCTGGGTACTGGGTGGCATAATCCACCACAGTCAGGTTGAATCTCTTCCCTGAGGAGCTGGTGGTATTTAAAGGACCCACAATATCCATTCCCACCCGCTGGAATTGCTCCTCCACTATGGGCAATGGAATTAGGGCGGCTTGGGTTTTCCTGCCCGCCTTCCCTATTTCTTGGCACCGGTGACAAGACCTGCAATACTCCTTCACCTGCTGGGTGAAGTTGGGCCAATAGAAATTCTGGGCCAACCGCTGCATAGTACGCATGATTCCAAGATGACCAGACAAGGGAATATCATGTGCAATCTTAAGCAACTGCTCACGATACCCCTGGGGAACGACAAGCTGCCTGCCTATCACCCCTCCCTCTGTTTGCACAGCCTGTTTATACATCAGTCCATTTTCCCAATAAACCTTGGGCTGGATATTCAAAAGGGTTGCGCCATGCGCAATAGGGTTGCGCCTGCACAAGTCCAAAATTGCACCATTCTGCCATATTCAGCAGGAGGCAGTCTGACCCCAAGTCATGCTGAGCAACAGCGCAATGCTAATGAAGGCATGCTCAACCGGGAGGGGAGGAACTATGCATAAACTGCACGGCCCGACATTCAGTCGAGCTGTGCAGAGTTGTGCAGGCGCAACCTCAACCTGTGCCTGCACAACTCTGAGCAAAAAAAAGGAGAATCGAGGCCGCACAGGTGAGCTGCCGCATTGCAGGCGCAACACAGCAGCTGCCACCTGTGGGTGGCCCTCCACTTCATCCCTGTACCCTCTGCAGCCTAATCGCAGGCATAATAGTAACCCCCCACTCAGCAAACCTAGTAATCCTCTCCCCTACTATCTTTATCGCGGGCAGAAAGAGTTCAACCCCCAGAACAATATCCCTGGTGGTCCAGTGACCGCTAAGCCTGATCATGGGCATTAGAGTCCACCCCAAGGTCCAAGTACCCTGGTGATCTAGTGGCCCCCACCCCACCCACCCACGGAGCCCCACCACCCGCTCCCGTCAGCTGGCGGTGGCAGCACCACCGCCTGCGGCCCGCCCACCGCCAACTGACTGCCGGTAGGCTCATTGGTTCAGAGCAAGAGCCACGGGCGTGGCAGCCCATACCGCATAAGGCAGTCCAGATATGTGAATGAATTGGTTCCAGAGCTCTGTTTGAACTAATGGGCGGCAGCCCTACCGAGCAGTCAGTCGGCAGGCGGCAGGGCGGCAGGTGGGGTGCTGCCGCCTGCTGGCTGACGGGGAGAGGCGGGTGGTGGGGCTCCGTGGGTGGGTGGGGTGGGGACCACTAGATCACCAGGGTACTTGGACCTTGGGGGTGACTCTAATGCCCTGATCGGGCTTCATCCACTGGACCACCAGGGATATTGTTCTTGGGGGGTTGAACTTGTTCTGCCCGTGATCGGGCTAGTAGGGGAGGGGGATTACTACGGTTTGCCCGTGATCAGGCCAGTAGGGGGGATGGGGGGATTACTACGGGTTTGCCTGCAATCGAGCCAGTCAGGTGGAGGGGGGATTTACTTCATGCCCGCGATCGGGCTGCAGGGGGCGTCGTTCCCTGATGGCTGCTGCCTGGCAGGGTGCCAGGCGCAAGTCGTCAGGGATCAGCGCACCTGCATGCTAATGGCCTGCAAATGGGGCCATAAGTAGATGCAAATGGCCCCCCTGCACCTTGCATGAATTATGGCTCATTTGCATGTCACCTTTTGAATATCGGGAATTTGCACATGGCGCAATGGAACTTGCGCCACCACATCTTGAATGCTCCACTCTGACCACTTGCGGTGGCACAAGTTCCACTGTGCCATGCACAGTGGCTGTGGCTGGGGGGTGATATTCAAAGGAGTTGCTCAATAGCGCAACTCCGTTGAATATCGCCCCGACCACACCCCAGCGCAACATATTTGAGCAGCACAAGGGCTTGCGCCACAGAATGGTGCAGTTTGAATATCCAGCCCCTTATGTTTACCATCATCTCCTTGTGCTCCATCAGTCTGCCCAAGCCCTCAGCTTATCTAGACTAGTGTCACTTCTCTGAGCAGCTGCAAACCCTCACACATTCCCAAGGCATGGGACAGGTCCTTCAGTCTCTAAACTATGGTCCCTAGCACTAGCATCAGGGACTCAGGATCACTGTCATCCCTAACCCTCTGACCATGGGTCACCCTCCCTCTTTGGAGTAACCTCTGTAGCTGTGTGGTTAACTGCTACTGGGGAAATTTCTACCCCTTTCATTAGTCTCCATATCAGGAGACACAGGCTGGGGAACCAGCCCCACTGGTTTACAATGGCTTTTGTAGGGTTCAGGAACTACAATTTTCCCTTGCCACTTGACTACGGGTAACTGCACACACCATCCCTGTTGGAGATTGTTGCCAAGGATGAGTCCACTGCTAATGTTTTGGCTACAGCCACCTGTTGCGCAGTTCCCCCTGTTTCACCCCAGTCTAGAAGAACACTAGTGAGGGGCAATGTTTGCTCCCCACTAGTAAAGTCTTGTACAGTGACATATTTATTTGGTATAAGCTGACCAGACTGTACCATATCCCCTTTTACCAATGTCAGGGATGCCCCTGCGTCCCTTAACCCTTGCGTTTGTACACCATTCACCATGACTGGGTGCATGTGTTCCATCATGTTCACAGGCATGCTTCCAGGGACACACAAACAACCCACTTCCTTTCCTAGCCCCCAGTTGTGTATTGCTCGACCTTTTGGGACACTGTCTGGCAATATGCCCAGTTTCTTTACACAACCAACATTAATTTCTTTTCTCAGAGAAATCTTTTCTCTGAAACCTGGGGCTAACTGGTTTGGTGGAGGCAGTAAGGATTTTAGCTGCTCTGAAGGCGCGCTTTTCCCTTTCTGTGCTGCCATGCCCGCCTCATTCGATCTCAGAGCAGGTCTGCTCTTAGCATAGTGGTCCGAGAGTTCGGCAGCCTCGTGCACCATTTTGGGATCTCGGCCCTCTAGCCAGGTATTCAGCTCTGCTGGGCATGCCCAGAAAAACTGTTCTAACAGAATCACATTTTCAATTTTATCTACAGAGTTTGCTTCAATTCCTTCCCACCGTTTTAAAAACTGACGTTGTTTCATGGCTAGCTCCTCGTAGCTCATGTCAGGGCTTCTCCTGAGCTTATGGAATTTAGCTCTGTAGGACTCAGCAGTTAATTCAAATTTTTTTTAACAGTGCAGTTTTAAGTTTGCTGTAATAATTACTGTCCTCATTGTCCATTGTCCATCACCCATCACTTCTGAAGGAAAGAATTATTGAGTATCTAGAGGCCAGAGGGGCATAGGACCCAAGGCAGCATGGATTCACAGCGGGACGGTCATGCCAAATGAATCTGATAGATTTCTTTGACTGGGTGACCAAAGTAGTAGATCAGGGAGGGGTTGTGGGCATGGCCTACCTAGACTTTAGCAAGGCATTTGACACAGTCCCACACAAAAATTAAATACAAGTTAGCCAGCCTGGGAGTGGTCCCAAGATGACAGCCTGGTAAAGAATTGGCTGGAGAATAGGACACAGAGAGCAATAGTAAATGGAGTCCACTTTGAAGAAAGGGGGGTTACTAGTGGGGTACCGCAAGGTTCAGTATTAGGACCGGTCCTCTTCAATATCTTTATAAGTGACACTGCAGAGGGACTGGAAGGAAAAGCATGTCTCTTTGCAGATGACACAAAGATCTGCAACAGAGCTGATGCACAAGGTGGGGTGGAAAGGATGAGAAGGACTTGGCAAGGTTAGAGGAATGGTCAAATGTATGGCAGCTTAGATTCAATGCTAAGAAGTGCAAGGTAATGCACCTGGGAAACAAAAACCCAGGGGAAGAGTACACAATGGGGGATGAGATACTAGCAACAACAAAAATGGAAAGGGACCTGGAGGTAGTCATATCAGACGACCTAAAGGTGGGCAAGCAATGTGAGAGGGCATCAAGGAGGGCTGGGGGGATACTGGAATGCATAGGGAGAGGCATCACCAGTAGAAAACAGGAAGTTATTATCCCTCTGTACAGACAGCTGGTGAGACCCCATCTGGAGTACTGCGTGCAGTTCTGGAGACCCAACCTCTGCAAAGACATAGACAGGATGGAAGCTGTCCAGAGGAGGGCAACTAAAATGGTGCAGGGTCTGCACCAGAAGACATATGAAGAGAGACTTAAGGAGCTTAATATGTATAGCCTCGAGGAAAGGGGGACATGATAGACACTTTCAAGTATCTCAAGGGAATCAACAAAGTCCAAGAGGGTAGCATCTTTCAAAAAAAGAGGTGTGCAAGAACAAGGGGGCACAATTTGAAGATAGAGGGGGCGTCTCAGAGGTAATTTAAGGAAGTATTTTTTCACAGAGAGGGTTGTGGATGCATGGAATGGCCATCCAGAGGAGGTTGTGGAGTCAAAAACAGTGGTGGAATTCAAGCATGCATGGGACAGTCATAAGGCAATTCTGTGGGGTTGGGGTAGGAAGAAGTAATTAACTTGGATCTGCAGCTTATCCATTAGGTAGGGGAAATGGGCAGACTGGGTGGGCCAAGCGGTCCTTATCTGCCGTCAAATTCTATGTTTCTATGTTTCATTTGACCCAATGCATCCTGAGCTTTCCCGGTAAGTAGCAGGGATAGCTGGAAGATCCAGGACTCCCTTGGAATTTTTGCCTAAATACAAACTTTTTCAAAGTAATTTAAAAAGGCATCCATATCCTCCCTCTCTTTAAATTCGGCTATCAATTTGGAATTCAATTTGTAACCCAGTCCTGTAGTCCCAGTTAAATCCAAGCCACTTACCTGCTCTGGTGCGGGTGATTGGAGTCGAGCTTCTCAGTTCATGTCGCCTGTGGTGCTTACACCTCACAGTCTGCCTCTTGCCGCTCTTGCTCCCTTTCTCCTCTGCAGCTCGCTGGAGCTCACGCCTCACGCTCAGCCTCCCACTGTTCCTGCTTTGCCTCTCGCTGTTCTCGCCTCTTCTCCTGGAACTCCAGCTCCATTCTGCACAACTCAATCTGCAGCCTGAGTACTTCTGGCTCCAGAATACTGGTGACCTTCCCTGCTGCTGTGGTCTTTCGCTGGCACTGGCCCTGCTGCCCTCCCTCATTGGATCTGACACTGCACTGGCTGCTAGCCCTTCCACATTCAAGGTTCGGCCCCTTACAGTCACTGTCTATAACTTGATGCTCTGGGTATCTACTACCATCAGGGCATCCATGAGGTTCGGCTTGGTGGCTTTCACCTTGTACAGGACTCCTCGGTCCCTGCACAACTGTTTTAAGTAGTCTACAGTGTGCCCACTGTAGTTGGAAGCCATCTTCTTCCCTAACTACGGCTACTCTAACTTGCACTTTTGAAAAAAAAAAATAAAACGGGTAGGAACTTGACCGTAAGCCAAGTGATATACTTCTGTGTCCTTTTTAGAAAAAAAAAATCACTGCCTTGTTTTGCAAGTGAGCTGACAGTATTAAGCTGACACACTGAGCAATAAAAGCTTCTATTACAAAATTATGCACACCGCTACAACCAATCTGTCAATTATCAGCACTGCTGCCACCAATTTTACAACCCCACTCAGCAGGTCAGGCCCTCTGCTCCCACAGTGCCAACCTCTGAGTGCAGTATTGTGAACATAGTACCCCTTCTGTCTGTTTTGTGGGTCCAAATCACCTTTGGTCTCAAGTTCTGAGGGATTCAAACTGTGAACCTCTTGCTAACGATTCAACTGTACAGGCTCAGATAATTCTGCTCTTTGGGGAATGCCAGATATCTTTCGCTTCACGGGCACCTAACTAGGTATACAAATGAACTCTTGAAAACTGTATGAAAGACCTTAGGAAAATTCTTACCTTTTCCCAGTTTGGTATTACCTTCAAGTTTTGAACAGTTTAGTCAGCCTGAACCGTCTGTATTTCATATGCAAAAGAAAGAACTTCAAGGCACCAGGCAGTCTCTTTTAAATATAAGTGGTTTACTTAGAAAATTGATAAAAATAGGTAAAATGTAAACACAGAACCATATATCACAGAGCATACAATCACTTAAAAGAAAACAAGGAAAAGTGCAACTCCTACCACCATAATACAATTAGACTTGTCTATCTAATGTATTACCTTCTAAAACAGTGCTTACAGTAGATGATGTTGTTTCAGAGTCCAACAGGAATGTGTCTAAGTGGAAATACAGAATACAGTTAAACTGTCTCTAAACCTGCCCCTTCCATGATGTCACCTAGCTCCTCCCTGTAAAATATAAAAATGAATACACACAGGATGTCCCATCACTCAGGAGGTTTCTTAAATAAGGTGACATCAGCAAAAACTTGTTTCCCAAATGACTTCTTTGATCTTGAGTGGTTTCCTGCTCCTCTTTGATCTTTGATCAGTTCCTATTTCCACACTTCAAAGGCAGGAGGTCATAAACTGCAACCCTCTGAAACGTCATAAAGTTTATGATCCCTCCTTGCAGCTGGTCAGCTACAATTAAGTCAGATAAACAGGAGACCCTTAATTATGTCTCTAGTCTTTAATTATCTCCTGGCTTTCAGGTTAACATATATCCTAAACAAGGCTATAGAATGTGAGTTCTTGGAAGTTAATCACATACAGAGATCTGCTGTTTAACATATCCTGTCCTCTGAACTGAAATCTGGGGGTGGAGGGTTATCGAGGAGCACAGAATGGCTCATGAGAGACACTCAGTAACACATTTTTATATTACAAAATCATAGAGCAACCAGAATCAGCTGTCCAAGTGTCACAAACTATACTAACTAACATAGAAAATTGATAAAATAATAGTCAACTGACTAATAACCCAACAATGGGCATATAAGAAGACTCAAGTCAAAGATGCCCAAGAAAATACCACCACAGTGGTGCAGCACTTAAGATAATAGAACAGCTGTAATGCAGACCCCCTCCCAGGTTCTGGTAGGGGAGGCAGGTTAGAATATAGCAAGACTCCATTAGAAGAAACAAGATCACTGTGGTATTTTTTTCTTCAAACAACTTGAAGTCTTGTTGTATTCTGACTATATGCAGACTACCAAGCAGTGCCCCATGGAGGTGGGTACAGAACCTACTTAGGAAATAGGCTCTGCAATACTGCTGTGCCAAACCTGGCATCACTCCTGGCCTGGGTGTCCAGGCAGTAGTGTTTATTGAATGTGTAAACAGTTTTCCAGGTAGCTGCTTGCAAATTTCGAGCAGAGGGCTATCTCTGGTGCTGCAACAGAAGCAGCTATCCCCCTGGTAGAGTGAGCCATAAGGCCCGCTGGTGGCTTCTTCCCCAGTTTGCCATAGCAGAACTGAATGCAAGACACAATCCTCCGAGCAATGGTCCTCTTGGTGGCTGGTTTGCCCTTTCCCACTTCTCTACAGGTGAGGAACAGTTAAGTACACTCATTCCTGTGGGCCTTTGCCTGATCCAGATAGTAGCTAATGGCCCTCTTAACATCCAGGCTATGCAGCTTGCGTTCCTCTGAACTGGAATGTTCAGTGAAGAAAACAGGTAGTGTCATGGACTGATTCAAGTGGAAGTCAGAGACCATCTTTGGAAGAAATTTCCTGTTTGTCCTAAGGACAACCTTGTCTCTATGGAGTTGAGCCCTACTGACAAGGCCTGTAGCTCACTAATCCTCCTAGCAGAGGTTACAGCTACAAGAAAGTTTTCCATACCAGGTACCCAAGTTCAGCAGATGACAAGGGTTCAAACGGTGGCTGCATTAGCTGTGCTATGCAGATATTCAGCTCCCAAATAGGGGTTGGCTCCCTGTGAGGGGGGTGTAGGTGGAGCAAGCCTTTAAATAACTTCCTGAAGACTGCATGAGAGGCCAGGGAAGGGCCCTTCCCTGCAGAGAGACAGGCAGAAGAAGCTGCTAAATGTACCTTCAAAGTAGAAGGCTGAAGGCCTAAGGAATGAAGGTGGGCTAAATAGTCCAACAGGACTGCCAGCCCAGCTGTCTGTGGATCTATTTCTTTTTGTGCACACCAGATAGAAAATCTCTTCCGCTTGGAAGTATAAGTCTTTTTGGTGGAGGGTTTTCTGGAAACCGTCAAAATATCGAAAACCCCATCAGAGATGCAAGTCTGCATACTTTAGGTCCTCAAGAACCAGGCCCCGAACCAGAGGGACCTGAAGTTAGGACATAGGATCCTCCCTTGAGAAAAGGTTAGGAGATTGTGCCTCCTGGGGAGGTAGATTGGACTGGTCACTGTCAGAGACAGCAGCATGAGATATCAGGGCTGTCTAGCCCAATCCAGAACAATCAGAATAATTGATGATGACTGGCTCCTGAGTTTGATCAGAACTCTGAAGATCAGGGGGAACAGGGGAAAGGTATACAGGAATTTGCCTGTCCAGCCTAGTATCAGTGCATCCAGAGGCACCAAACCCAGAACTGGGGGTCTGCAACAGAACTGGGGTAACTGTTGATTGTCTGGGGCTGCAAACAGATCTATCTCTGGTGTGCCCCATCTCCTGAACACAGCATGCAGTATTTCCCTGTTCAGAGACCTCTCGTGGTGACTCTGATTTATTCTGCTGAGGGTATCCACTAGGACATTGTCCTTGCCTGGCAGGTGCACAGCTGAAAGGGAGGTTTTGAGAGAATAAGTCAGACTCCAGATCTTCATTGCCTCTGTACACAGAGCAGAGGACCTTGTCCCTCCCTGCTTGTTGGTGTAGTACATGGTGGTGGTGTTGTCTGTCCTTACCTGAACCACCTTCCCTTGTACCATTACTACAAATGACTGAAGTTCTAGGAACACTGCATTGAGCTCCAACAGACTGATATGGAGAAGAAACTCCCGGTGAGACCATATCCCATGAGCAGTGTGGTCCCCTAAATGAGCTTCCCACCCCAGTAGGGAAGCATCCATGGTCAGAACTACTTAAGAGACTGTTGGAAGAATGGTACACCCTCCTTAAGGCTGCCTCTGTCCTTCCACCACTGTAATGCCTGTATCAAGGTGGCCATTACTGGGATCAGCTTGGACAGGAAATCCCTCCTCTGGGACCAAAGGACCTGAGGTGAAACTAGATAGCCCTCATCTGAAACCTGGCTCCTGGAACCACTACTGTAGATGCTGCCATTTGTCCCAGGAGCTGGAGAAAGTGTCTTGCCGGACGAGACACCTGTAGGTGAAAAGAGTTTGCTAGTCCAATGAGGTTGTCCCCCCTTCCCACTGGCAGGAGCACCTTTGCCTGAAGCATGTCCAGCTCTGCTCCTATGAAATCTAGGATCTGGACAAGTTCCAGCACTGACTTCTTTAGGTTTACCAGGAATCCTAAAGATATGAGGGTATCCTGCACCAGACCCAAGGCTTCCCTTACCTGTTGGGGGGACTGTCCCATGACCAGCCAGTCATCCAGGTAGGGAAACACAGCCACTCCTTGCCTTCTCAGGTAAGCTACAACCACTGCCAGACATTCTGAGAATGTTCTGGGGGCCGAGGTAAGACCAAAGGGCATTGCTATGAACTGATAGTGGCCCGAAGGTAATTTGAACCTCGGTACTTTCTGTGAGAATGTCTGACTGAAATGTGAAAATAAGGGTCCTTGAAATGTGAAAATAGGTGTCCAAAGAAGCTAGCCAATCTCCTTTCCTGAGAGTAGGAAGGATCTTGGTTAGAGTCACCACCTTGAATTTGGATATTGTCAAGTGCTTGTTTAGGTACCTCAGATCTAGAATGGGCTGCCACTCCCCAGTTTTCTTTAGGGTAAGGAAGTATCTTGAGTACAACCCTTTTCCCTTGTGAAGAGAAGGAACAGGTTCCACAGCTTTGTGCTCCAGAAGTGTGGTAACCTCTGCTTCCAACAGAGTTATCTCTGAACTGCTGGCAGGTTTGAATGACCTTGCTCTTATTCTTGGAAACTGTTTGAAACTTAGAGCAAGTCCCTGGCTCACTACTTCCAGGACCCCTTGTCTGTGGTAATGGCTTGCCAGGCCTGGAAGTAGTGAGCCAGCCTGCCCCTACTGGCAGTGGGAGTCGACCGTGACTGACACATCAGAGTGTCTGTTTGGCAGGAGTCCTAGGCTGAGAGGTGGAAGTAGCCCTGCTCACACTTCTCCTGCCTCTACAGCTGAAGAACCCTCTTTGCTGCTGGTAAGCAATGAATGCCTGGGCCTGGTAGAAGGCCTCTGATAAGGCTTGCCTCTGCCTGGTTTAGCCTGCTGCTTCTGTGGAGTTGCAGCCTATTTTTTAGCAGCTGCGCTCCTGTAAATAACCCTGCACTTGTCCATTTTTTACATCATGTATGTCTCTGTCTGTTCCCCAAACAGAGAATTCTGGACAACAGGGAAATCCATTGCTTTTGATTGGGTATCCTGGGAAAGTCTGGTGCATCTAAGCCAGGAAAATCTTCTTAGGGAGACTGCAGTAGCCATAACCCTAGAGGATAGATCATTGGAATCCACAGCTGAGTGAAACTGAACTTTGGACGCTTCAATGCCATCCTTGACCACTTGCTCCAGATCCTTGGCAAACTGAGCTGGAGCAGTCTTAGCTAGCTCCAGAACAGATTCCCACCTGGATTTCTCATATCTGGAGACATATGCCATGTAAGAGGCTTGTCTAATACCCAGTGAAGCAGCCAAATACTGCTGCTTGGCCACGGCATCAATCTTTCGAGAGTCCTTTTCAGGAAGGTGCAAAGCCAGGTGAATACCAGCCTTATCACAGGCAGCAGCCTGAACAACCCCTACATGGCTGCAGTGGTTATATATGAACTCTGTACCATTGCCAGACAGCATATACCTTTTGTCCATCCTTTTATCCAGCAGGGGATGGAAGTTGGCGTCTGCAGAATTTTGTTTTGTCTGTTTCTTAAGAGACCTATGAAGGGGTATTGAAAGTCTCTTAGTGTCAGGGACATCCATCATTTTGATGAAGTCTGGCTCCTCCTCTTCCTCAGCTGCCTCCTGAGTAGGCAGCTGTAAGGTATCAGCAACCTTTTTAAAGAACAAATAATGGGAGGAGGACTCCCCAGACTGCCTAGGAGGAGAAACAGACTGGTCTATCAGGGGAAACATCAGGCTCGATGGGTTCACCCAAGCCTTCCTCTTCCTCCTCACCTGAACTGGTCTGTAAGGATTGTACAATCCATACAGCTCTGACAATCTCTTCGGCAGTTGGAGCTGCAACTGCTGGCTCCAAACCGGCAGATTTTCTTTTTCTCTTTGCAGGTACTGACTCTTCAGTATCTGTCTTCCTTTGGTTGAGGAGGTATTGCCCTGGTCAGAAGGCACCTGCTCGGTTCCCAGCTCCCTCAGGAGCCGAACTGAATCCAACCAACTGGGTCCAGCAGATTGTTCGGCCATTCTTTCCTTAAGCCTGACCAACGCTTTATTCAGCGTGGCTTTAGGAAAGTTTTTGCAGATTTGGCAGTTTGTTTTCAGGTGGTCAAACCCCAGACAGTGAATACAGATAAGGTGGGGATCCGCCTGGCAAACACTTTCCCACACTCTGTGCAGTGCTGAAACCCAGTGGGACTGGTCTTCTTCTTGGGCTTCTCTGACATGATGCACTGATAAGCCAAGTTACCCTTTTGTGGAGGTCAGGCCTAAGTAACTAAAAGTGTTTTCGGTTAACAACCAGTTTAGTGGTCGACTGAAAAAAAAAAAACGAGAAAAAGTCTCAGTTTTTTTTAAACCAAAAACCACCAGATCCCAAACTAAAATTTCTAAACCTTACAACACTAAGTTTTACCTCAAAATAAAAAGAGAATTTCCTCTGTTTCCTCCCGGTTACGTGAACCGAAAGCAAAACCGAATACTTACCAAAACTGAATTAAACCTAGACTAGTCTAACTTGTACCGAAGGACAGAGGCTTGCAGAACCTCAAAATAAAACCAGTTTTGTAAAAACTGTCGAGAAACCACACACTTTAACCTAAGTAAGCAAGGAGAAATCTCTGGAGCGACTTCACAGGCAGGTGGAGTAAAGAATCTGGCGGTTACATAGAATGAACCAGGGACAGAGGTTTGAAAATTGAGCTCGAGCTCAACGTTCTATGCATTTGCATAGTTAACTCTTTCATCTCGGGGCAGTTGAACTGGGAAGGCTAACTGCACATAGTCAGAATACAGCAAGACTTCATGTTGTTTGAAAGGGTTTTACTATACATCACACTGTTCCCAGCTCAGCACCTGGTGGTTATTTAGTGACCAAGACCATAGGTATGGATGCTGACTGTGGTCATAATGCATGGCTCTCCTACAATGCCCCCACCCCCCAATGAAGTTCGGCCAAAATGCCAGAAGGTCAGTTGCCTGATGTAGGGGGCTGCTGTATGAATGGGAGCCGCATCACTGCAGACAGAATGAAGCAGCCTGCACCACAATGCAACTGCGGACGGGTAGGTTGTGTGAACCCTGCAATTGTCACTGCAACCTGCAGAATGCCATATAACATCCTTGGTTGGCTGCTCTTTCATTGACCGTGCATGAGCGTCATCCGGTAGTATGAGCAGCTGTTCACACAACAGAATAATCAGAATAACAGGAAGTTGGGAATTTAAACTAGGAGTGGGGGGTGGCAGTTGGGGAAGAGTTATGCAGATACCACAGGTTGGGAAACCATATGCGCTAACCCCCCATAACAGTGACAAAGGACAAATGGCAAGTACTGTTGGTGATGCTAGGAAAGGAGGGCAGGATGGGAGGGGGGAAGGGTGGAAGGTGGTTACCCTTAATGCTAGGAGCCTTGGGAGGAAAACTGCAGAGTTACAGGTTCTCATGGCAGAGGGAGAGGTGGACATTGCAGTCATCACGAAACATGGGCCACCCAATACAATGACTGGGACCTGTCTGTACCAGGGTACAGGTTATTTCGTAGGGACAGAGTGATTGGGAAAAGGGGGTGGCACTATATGTGAAGGAAGGACTGAAGTGTGTAAGGGAGGAAGGGGAGGAGGGTAGTACGGAGTCACTTTGGATGCAAATCCAGGATTCCAAGAATAGGATTCTTAGAATGGGAATGGTGTACAGGCCACCATCTCAGATGGAGGAGTTAGACAGGGAACTAGCGGGACAGATCAGGAGGACCTGCGAGAAGGGTAGTATGGTGATTGTGGGGGACTTCAACATGCCAGGAGTGGACTGGAGCACCCCAACAACCAGGAACAGAAGGGAGCAGGTACTGCTGGATGCCTTCCAGAACAGCTTCCTGCTGCAAATGGTCAGTGAACCAACCAGGTTAGGAAATACCCTTGACCTTGTGCTGGCAAATGGGGACTTTGTGAGAGAACTTACAGTGGAGGAACCGCTGTCAGGGAGTGACCACTGCTCAGTATGGCTCACATTGGATATGAGCAAGGAAGGTGTGGAATCTGGCACAATAGTGCTGGACTTCAGAAGGGCCGACTTTGGGAGGATGGGGAAGTGATAAAAGGGTACCTGGCCAGAATTCAATCTAGTATGGACACTAACCAGAGGTGGGAGCTCATAAAGCTGGGGATAGTGGAGGCAACCAAAACCTGCTGCAAAGCCCAGAGCAAGAAGGCAAGAGCTAAGAAACCGATCTGGTTGAGCAAGGAGGTCATGGAAAAGGTAAGGAGGAAAAGAGCTGCCTTTAGGAAGTACAAGAAAACAGGGAAGGGGGAGGAGTACTTGACAGAATCGAAGGAGGTGACAAGGGCAGTAAGGGGAGCCAAAGCATCTACAGAATTCAGGCTGGCACAAGGCATTAAGAAGGGGAGAAGGACTTCTGTAAGTACATCAGGGAGAAAAGGAGCTGTAAGGACCACATAGTAAGGATTAGGAAGGAGGGGTTGGGTGGAAGCAGGGTGCGATAAGGCGGAAGCACTAAATGAGTACTCTGTCTGAGTATTTACTAAAGAGAAGAGGGGGGTGACACCCAAGGTGGGAGAAATGGCAGAAGCAGGGGGAAGTGGTGACAGATGGGAAATCATGAGAGCAGAGTTTGAGAGGCTTTGAAGGCACTGAGGGTGGACAAGCGCCAGGCCCAGATGGCATCCACCCCAGGGTACTGAAGGAGCTGGCAGAGGTCCTGCAGGACCTTTGGCAGACCTATTTAATGCCTCACTACATTCAGGGTGTGTACCTCAGGACTGGAGGATGGCTCAAGTGGTGTCCTCCACAAGAGTGGCCCCAAGGATGAACCGGAAACTACAGACCAGTGAGCCTCACATCCATCGTGGGTAAGCTAATGGAGACTATCCTGAGGAGAGGCTGGTGGCCTCCCAGAGGCCAAAGGACTACAGGACAGCAGACAGCATGGCTTCACACGTGGCAGATCCTGCCAAACCAACCTGGTCAAGTTCTATGACTGGGTAACTAGGCAACTGGACAGGGGCATGCAGTGGATGTCCGTATCTGGACTTCAGTAAGGCATTCACTCAGTGCCACATGGAAGGCTGGGAAGGAAGTTAGTAGCACAGGGGCGGTGCAAAGCTGGTGAGATGGGTAGAAACTGGTTGCAGGGAAGGCAACAGAGGGTGGTGGTGGGTGGGGAGCTCTCACCCAAGGCCAGTGACAAGTGGTGTTCCACAGGGCTCAGTGTTGGGACCAGTGTTGTTTGGGATTTCTATTGCAGACATATCATGGGACATCAAGAGCAAGATCAGTCTGTTTGCTGATGATACCAAGGTAGGTGCGGTGGTGGATGACCTAGGGGGATGGCAGGGGTTGCAGGATGATCTGGCAAGGCTTGAAACCTGGTCAGACACCTGGCAACTGGGCTTTAATGCCAAAAAGTGCAAGGTGCTGCATTTTGGGATGAAGAACCCAAGGAGGAGTTACCAGCAAGGGGAGTGCAGCTAGCCCAGACAGAGGAGAAGGATCTGGGTGTGCTCATTACAGGATCAATGAACAATTCGGCACAATGTAGGAAGGCAGCTGCAAAGGCCAACAAAATGCTGGGTTGTATTGCAAGGGGTATATCCTCGAGGAGGGAGGAGGTGATTCTGCCACTGTATAGGTCATTAGTTAGACCACACCTGGAGTACTGCGTGCAGTACTGGCGTCCGTATCTGAAGAGGGACATTAAGTTACTGGAGGGGGTGCACCGCAGAGCGACAAAGATGATCAAGGGGCTGGGGGACTTATCACACGAGAGGAGGTTGAAGGAGTTGAACATGTACTCACTGGAGGAGAGGAGAGACAGGGGTGACATGATTGAAACCTTTAAATACATGAAAGGAATAAACAAGACGGGTACAGAGGGGCTGTTTAAAGTAAGGGAGGGGAGGGCCACCAGGGGCCATGATATGAGACTGGAGCGGGAAGGTTCAGGAGGGAGATGAGGAGACACTTTTTTTTTACAGAGAGGGTGGTGGCTGGGTGGAATGCGTTACCTGCTGAAGTGGTATGCAGTAGAACAGTGGACTGCTTCAAACGAGGATGGGACAGGACAAGGGGAGGTTTAATGAAGGGGAAGGGTGGAAGGGAGGGGCAGCTGCAGGATAAGGGTGCTAGCTGCACATTCGAGCAGACTTGATTGATCTCTAGGCGTTTATCTGCTGGCAAATTTCAGATGTTCGTATGTTGCAAATGTCATCAAGGACAACAGTGTGTGTGGAGTTGACGGGTGGAGGAGGGACAAACAATGGTTACTAAATTGCAGAATAAGTCTTCTGACAAGGCATATTTTGATTGATTTTGATGCATGCAAAGAAAACATTATTTAAAATTCTGCCTCACATTCTTTTACTTTTAAAATTTGGAAATATTGCATTAGTGACAGAGGAAAGTGCAGTTTCACAGAGTGGTAACATACGTACTTACAAAACATCGCAAATGAGTCTTTAAATACAAAATCTTACATTCAATTTTAGCAAAATATTTTTTCTAATTTACTGTTAAACAAATGTGATGTCTATAATGTGAATACAAATGCTGGCATACAATCCTCGTTGTCACACAGCCCAACTCTGACAAGCATAATACTGTCATGCATGACACATTCCAAACGGATATAAAGGTGTAGGACTGCAACAAACTTAGTCAAAAAAACAATCAAACTAATTACACGTCACCAGAGGCAGTATAGTAAGGCATAGTGACGACTCCTGACTGTTCATATATGACAATGTGCAAGTCATGTGTATTTTCTTTCACAGGGATTTCACATACCTGAAGGCCACAACATACCAATTATTAATTTTATATACTTAGTATATTCCAGCAAATTACAACATATGCATTTTCATATATTCCAAATCAAAGAAGCATATTACATCCACTTCTAAAAGCATTGCAAACCCCTCCCCTCCACACACACTCCCCATCTGGAAAAAATACAGAACACTTTAGATTACGTTATAAGTGTTTCAGCATAGAAGATTTTGTTTCATTTTGAGGCACAAAAATGAAATCTTATTCATAAGATCACCCTACTTTGTTTTTAATTTTTATAAATTAGGGAAATACTGCTTCAGTGGAGAAGGAGAGAGAGCAAATTCACACAGCACTAGTGCCACGTCTTTATAAAATAAATAAAGCAGCTATACGGAGTCTTTCTTTAAAAAAGCTTTAGACTTTCACTTGTAGCAACTGGAAGCGATGTTTACCAGTGATGATGCTAATTTATGAGACAACTGATCAGCCTATGTCTCTGCTCACTGTTACTTCCTCTGTCATCCAACACCGTCCCCCCAACACACACACACACAAATCCCACCACCACACAATATCACTGATCAGTTAAAAACAGATTTGGACTTTGGTGAATTTTTCTTCATTCTGTGAAACAATCCCATAAAAAATTATGTGAGTAACAGACTGAAATAATAGTGCTAGAAACGACTGTACTGTTATGCAGTGAGCACACCATCTTTGTCTAATTTCTGTCAGGGCATATCAGTTTTACTACGGCACAGCTCAGCCTTACCCCATCATTATGTCCGCTCTTTACTTGTACAGTATGTGCATGCACTCCTCATTTCACAACAGGATCAGAGAGTGGACCACAGAGAGTCAACAACAAAATTGTGTATTGATATGTAACTTCAATATTTTTTATGAAAAAGTATGTGCTGAACAGAGCACATCCACTGGTATCTAAGGGATACTGATATGGTGTTCTAAAAGTGCCACCTTTGGTCGGTACAGTCACTGCAGGCTGCCGAGACCCAGATCGCAAAACTGCTGCCAGTATAGTCCCATAGTAAAGCCGCACCCAACAGATTGTGCCCACAATGCAGCACGGTATGAACGCGAAATAAAATAGACGGTGACTAGTGCAGCAGGCGAGTAGAATTAGGCAGTTTGCAGCTATCATAATGATAAAATGTGAATGTTCCTAGGTAAAGTAAACTTCTAACGCTCTATAAAGTCCTAGCCACCACATTAGTGATTGTTGCGTTTGCAAAGTGCACGCGTATGGCTGTACTTACAGACAGTGTTAGAAAGTAGCAGAGGTACACCATGATTCTGTAACTCAAATGAGCCAAGCTCCTCATTTCTGTTGAATACGCAGAAAAGACATAATGTAAGTAATACGTGGGTTGCACTTGCCATGTTACAAGCACATTAAGCCACTCCAAAGGTGGCATCTAATGGTATTAATGCATGGTTGGGCCGTTGTACGCCCAAGGCCGCACCCTCCCAACCATGCATTAATCCACCATTAGATGCCACCTTCGTCGTGGCTTAATGCTTACTTGGAATTTCATTATCTAGTTCTCTTACTTGAAGTTTACAGGTACAAACCTTTCAATCCATTGGGTCAGTACTAAAGCATAACTTTGAATTTTATGCTTCACAATTCTTAAAAATTCCATGTGGGTCTTCAGTAGGGTGTTTACACAAGCTCTACGCATGGTGGGGTTAAAGAAGGGATTTATCTGGATGACCTGCAGCACAAAGACAGAAGATTCTACATCTGAAGCAATAAATCCAATTCCAGGCAACTGTATCTTAAAACAAATCACAACTCTTTGCAATTTGGCAGCATTTAGTAGTACCCCTTCGAGAACCCTGTTTCATCAGGGGAAGGAAGTGGATACAGTTGGTATGAAAATCCCATCTCCAGAACAATGAATGATAATTCTCCCACAACTTCCCAGTAGCATCAGGCAGTAAGATGCAACTTCACAATAAAATCAGGCACTGGGATTTGACTTCCCAGTACAATCAGGGAGTGGGCTGTGACTCGCCAGTGAAATCAGGAACTGGGATGCAACTCGCTCATTAAAATAAGGGATTGGGATGCGACATTCCAGTAAAATCAGGGGCTGGGATGCGACTTCCCAGTAAAATCAGGGACTGGGCTGCGACTCCCAGCAAAATCAGGAACTGTGATGTAATTCCCCAGTGCAGTCAGAGACTGGGCTGCGATTCTCCAGTTCAATCAGGGCTGCGACTCCACAGTGATAGCATGGACTGGTCTGCAACTCCCTAGTGCAACTCGGGACTGGGATGCGATTCCATGGTGATATCAGGGACTGGTCTGCATCTCCCTAGTGTGAATCAGGACTGGCATGCGACTCCATGGTGATATAAGGGACTGGGCCAAGACTCCACAGTGATATCAGGACCGGTCTGCAACCCCTAGTGCAATTCAGGACTGGGCTACGACTCCACAGTGATATCAGGGACTGGTCTGCAACTCCCTAGTGCAACACGGGACTGGCATGTGACTCCACGGTGATATCAGGGACTCGTCTGCAACTCTCTAGTGCAACTCAGGACTGGGATGCGACTCCACGGTGATATCAGGGACTGGTCTGCAACTCCCTAGTGCAACTCGGGACTGGGATGTGACTCCACGGTGATATAAGGGACTGGTCTGCAACTCCCTAGTGCAACTCGGGACTGGGATCAGACTCCATGGTGATATCAGGGACTGGCCTGCAACTCCCTAGTGCAACTCGAGGCTGGGATGCGACTCCACGGTGATATCAGGGACTGGGCTGCAACTCCCTAGTGCAACTCGGACTGGGATCCATTCCACGGTGATATCAGGGACTGGTCTGCAACTCCCTAGTGCAACTTGAGGCTGGGATGCAACTCCACGGTGATATCAGGGACTGGGCTGCAACTCCCTAGTGCAACTTGGGACTGGGATGAGACTCCACGGTGATATCAGGGACTGGTCTGTGACTCCCCAGTGATATCAGGGACTGGGCTGCCACTCCCTAGTGAAACAAGTACACTGATGCCATTCCAGAGTGAAATCACGTAGAGGGACGTTAAATCAAGAGCTGTGTGCTCTGTGAGAGCCTCAACAGACAGTGATTTAGTATATGAAACACATGTAGTTTCAAGTTTTTCATTTTGTTTTCACTTCAAAATGCCATGGTTTTAACAGAGCAGATAGTGTTTCCTGTGGTGTATTTCCTTGTAAAGCATGATAAAGTGTTCACAGCTAGACTAGAACTCATTCAGGTTCTGAACAGGTTCCAGTCTAGCTGGAAGCTGTTTCTAGGCATTTGATCCCTCCCCACCCACTACTCACAGATCCTGTTTGATACATCTCTAGGAAACTCAGTAGTACAGGGTTCAAAGTAAGGGCAATACTATGTTATTTTACCTTGGTCCCACCCCTTGTTTTGTCTCTTGCTGTCAATTCTTAAAACTGTGGTAATCTTAATCCTGACAAATCCCATACTTCCAATTCAACTTCAACATAAACCCAAACACTGATTTAGAAACTGAACTCAGAGCATGTTGTCTGTAATTTTTATTAATTAAATTTATAAAAGAAATAAGATCTGAGGTGGAAGTTGAACCCCAGGGCATTTTAACCCAGAGGGGGGAGAAGGCTTAAAACTGAGACGTGTTGACACCACCACTAGATAATAGCCCATTCACATGGTCAGAGCTGTGACATTACTGGTGGTGCACAGCAGCGAGATCGTTGCCGCTGTGCATGTCTGAATGCCACAATTTTGCCGTTTGCAGGTTGCATTTCAATATGAATGCAATCCCTCTTTCATTGGGATCGTGTAGTGGTGCAGGCGTTCGATGCCGTTTTACTTGGCCATCTTAACGGCGCGCACCAGCCACAACATTGTAGCAGGCTTTTCCCAGCCTGTACTTGTGGCCGTTTATGCTGCAGTCACACTAATGTTTCCAACCTAAGTTCAGCGAAATGTTGTTTTTGGTAGTGGAAAGATAGCTGAACTCGGGGAAGTGCTTCTTCTGGGTCTCAGAGTTGAGCCGTGACACTTGGCACGCGCTCATGCATATGCACAAGCGCATGCCCAGTATCACGGCTCATCAAAGACGGTGTTTTCTGCTATTTTTAGCCCTCAGTTTACAAAAAGAGCAGCTGACACGATTCTGGCAGGCAAGCCACACAATGGAGTTGCCTGCCCTAAGAGCTATCTTAGGTATATTTGGACTTTTTTGGTGCTGTATTAAAAAAATTATCTCCATAACACCCGGCTCATAACTTCCGTGTACAAGCCGAACAGCCACCAAGCGCTGCAGCCCTACCCCTAGAAACAACATAATTATGACGTAAAGTAGGGAACAGGGTGCAGGCGCCCTACGGACAGTGTAATGGAATCGGGGAAGGGGGCCCACCTAATTGTACCTAGATTATCTTTGCTGGCAGGTATATATGTATGGGGCTATATAGCTAGGATAGCTCTTAGGATAGCCAACTCCATGTTATGGGTTGCCTGCCCAGAGCCAAAATTGGTGTCAGCTGCTCTTTAAAAGTGAAAAACAGACTGCCAAGCATACTGGTGATACCACACAAAAATGAATGTGTTTACATTCCTTAATCAACTTCCACTGCATCTTTTATGGACTTGGGAACATCCCCAATACAGTCTAGTCCATGACGATGCAGTGGGACAAGAGGAAACAACATCATGAGTGACTGCTAAAACAAAAATGAACACAACAGCATATAAGGTATGAACACAGTGGTTGTAATTACAAAGTATATTTATTTAGACAAATCTATACAAAACAAACACACAGTAGGGAAATGTGATGTTAGGGTTTCCAACCCTAACACATCACCCCCACCCTCCACGCACCAACAGGCGCCGGGGGTGTGCCTTGGGGTCGTCAACCCTAACACTCACCCCATTCCATAAGTAAATAAGCTGAGATGGGTGCAATATAGGAAAATGGGATGAGTATTAGGGCTAACGACCCCAAGGCACACCATCGATGCCTGTTGGTGTAAGGGTTTTATGTGATATGGGCGAGTTTTTTTAGTCAACTACCAATAACAGCAACTACAAAACTGCCTGAAAACACCACAGCGAGCAACATAAGAGTGACCGCTGTGAACAGCGATGGTCGCATAAAAGTCCCACTAATAGACCCAACAAAGATTCTAAACACCAGGGGCGGACTTAGAAAGATAATGGAAAACCTGAGGACAAAAAATATCTTCTTCCACACCAGGACCCAAACCTGTTCCTTGAGCTCCGCAGCCAAACAGTCAGCTAGACAGGGCTAGGCCAAACAAAGCACAATATCCTCTTCGAGCGAGTGCAGCTTACTAGCTTGCTCTGCATTGCAGCTCGGCGTTATTTCACACTCACTCTTGTTCCGAGCGGTTTTACTGAGTCGCTCAAATAGAGATGCTCAATACATCTAGCTTAGAACACTGTACGTCTGGTGTGTGAATGGTGGGGGTGGTGTGTAAGGGTTGGAAAATGCCCCCACTGTGTATTTGTTTCACTTCAGTTTGGGCCCCTATAGTATTACTCTCAATCCGGCCCCCAAGCACCAACCCTGCCCACTTCTGTCCCAGTGTTTGTCGTGCATGTTTTAGCTCAGTTTGGGCCCCTATTGCTCTCATTATAACCCCAATGCATCAATCTGGCCCACTGCCGCATCCCAAACACACGCAGCCAGAGGAGACAGGGACAACTTTGAATAAACCTCACTCAATATGATCATCAGCCAATTTCTGAAGATCGCACTCCCCCAAAAAAGCCCTCTCTGAGGTCTTGGACAAAATTACCATTTAACTCGTTGACTGTGCTCTAATATGGGAGCTATACCCCCCATAACTCCACCATGTCCTCCTTTGCTTCTTGGGAAATGACGTGCTATGAGCCCCAGATTCCTCTTGTTGTGGGGGCACGGTTGATCAATGCCTCAGATGGACTGAAGTGAGACAGATAAAAAAAAAAAGTTGTGCCGCAAACTATGATAAAAGGAATGGTGTTTTGTGAAACACTAAGTCCTTTTGCCACAATTTGTGGCAACCCCCCCCCCCCATTTCAAGAAACTAGTGCCACAATTTGTGGCAGTAAACTCTTGGCAGAGAATATAAACATGTTTCTGCCCAATTTTTGGCACACTGACCCCAGAATCAGATTCCTTGGGCCCCGATTAGGTAAACACAGCTGTTGGTGTTTACCATCTATCAGTATTTTTTTTTTTATTTAAATTTGTTTGCCTCGCTAACTGAAAACAAGATGGTGGACTCTCGACACTACAGTCTGCATTTGCGACAATAAATTTTTTTTTCTTCCAATTGTTTAACCAGGAGAGACAAACTAAGCTGAAAGCTTGTTTACAGGAGCAACCTGGGAACACAGGAAGTTAAGTGACTTGCTCAGGGTCACACAGTATGCAAGTAGGGGCTATGGAATTCAAATCCAGGTCTCCAGGTTTGCAGCTCAGAGCCTCAAACCATCGTTATACTGCCTCCCTGAGGCAAATACTGCTTTTGTGGCAACAAAACAGTTGGCAAAGGTACCTGTTCAAGGTGCTGACTCAAGAAGACTCAATAGACCACGTGGCCTACTCTGCTGCCGTTTTTAGTATGTCAGTATGTTTTGCACAGCATATCTAATTTTTCCATAGGAAATAATGGAAACATTGAAACTTTAAATAACTTTTAATGGATTAATATTTTTTCACCAAACCTTCAAAAGACACATCTGTGAACCACAATCTGTAAAACCTGCAAATTTCAGACCACGACTCCACAGTTTCTGAGAAATGTCACGACAAAGAATTTACACAAAAATGGTAATTTTCATATTTTTGTACACTCTGATTGCTGCACCCACACATCCAAGCAAAACAAAACTTGCAACATGCATAGATCTATAGTCCCTGATGGTGCACGCAAAATTTCATACGAATCAATCGAATGGTTGCGAAGTTTAAATTAAAGTGCAAAATTTTGAGTTTAACATAGAAGTGACTGTTGAACCCTAACTACAGGGGCGCGACCGTGCCCCTACAATATATATCAATAAGATTAAAGAGCAGCTAACATGATATGAAATCTCGGGCATGCAACTCATACCAAGGAGCTGCCTTCCCAAGGAGTTGATTTAGCCCATTCTTTAATTCTTTTGTGAGTGATTAAAAGTACTACTTACATTTTAATGCACCACTCATAACGTCTGTGTACGAGCCGAGAGGCCAAGCAGCATTGCAGCCCCGCTGCTACAAAAACCTTTTTTATTGACGCGAGGTAGGGATTGGGGCTGCAGGTACTCTACATAAATAACAGTGAAATCAGGGCTGTCTAAACATACATATAGTATCTTTGCTTGCAATTATACAAGTATGGGGTGATAATATACATTATATATTCATTGCAAAAAACTTTGCTAATGCACTAGTTAGGGTTAAACTGACAAAAGTAGGGAAATGTGGTGTTAGGGTTCCCAACCCTAATGCCCCACCCCACCCTACAGGCAGCAACAGGAAAAACATTACAATTTGACCTCTCCTGCATCTTTCAGAAATCAGGTGTGGGTGTGCCTCTGGGTTAGCAACCTTATCACTCACCCCATTCCATCAGTAAATAAGCGGACATGTGTATTACATATTTATTTCAGATCTCAGATTAACCATTTGAGCTCAGAGCTCTTTACATAGGTTCCAGGTTAGTACATTTAGAACAAGTAGGTGATTATACAGAGGATTGAGACAAACAAGGCAATAGAATTAGAATTAGAACATTTAGGTAAATGTGGTCTTTAAACAAAGGAATGCAAAAATTACAGTGAAAACTAAAACTGGAATAAGTAAAAACAGTCAGATACGTACAGGAACAGAATAAATAACTGTGCCCAACAGGGAGCCTGTTAGTTGTCAGCAACACAAGAGGGTTAGCGCATAGAAGTGCTGGAGAGGTGGGGTGTGGGGGGGTTGAGCCCCAAGTGCATATATGAGAATGGGGTGAGCGTTAGGGTTGACAACCCCTAGGCACACCCCACACCTAATTTGCAAAGACACAGGTGAGGTCAAATAGTAATGTTTTATCTGTTGTCACCCACGGGGGGGGGGGCACGGCATGGCATTAGGGTTGGGAACCCTAATGCCACACTTCCCTACTTTTTTCAGTTCAACCCTAACTAGTGCATCAATTAAGTTTTTTGCAATGAATGTCCTTACTTTTTGAGATAGTATAACCATACCCTCATATTTGCCTATGGGATCGCAGGGCCCCCCTGGGCCCTGTGCTTCCATCCCACCATAGATCCATATGCCCTGCACTTCCATGTCTGGCAAAACAGTTATTTATTTCCTTCATTGTAAGTCTTGTTAAAGTTCCAATGTTTTCCTACGGGAATTTGCATTTTTTTATGGTTTATATTTTATGCTGTTTGTATATTGCCCCTAAGTGTTAATGGGGTTCATATGTGTTATTCTTGTACTACTCAATATGACCTTTGTTATGATATATGGATTATCCCTTAAGTCCAAATATTTAGGGAGTTATGACTTGCTGAATATCCAGTGTTATCCTATGGGAATTTGAATTTACTTTTTTTTTTTTTAATATTGCCCGTAAATGATGGGGAGGGGGATACGTGTTATTCTTGCAATACTCATATAGACCTGTGTTTCATACATAGATTGTCCCTTAAGTCCAAATATTGAGGGAGTTATGCCTTGTCCTATGGACATTTTCTTTTTTTTTAATGGAATTTTATGTTGGACCCAAATTGTTTGGAAGGAATATGCATTAATCTTGTAGTACCTATTAATACCGCTGTTTTGATATATAGACTGTCCCTTAAGTCCAAATAATGAGGGAGTTTGGCATGTTGAAGTTCAAATGTGGAATAAAACAAGCCCTTTTTAACTTACGCTTATTATTTTGTAAAATCAAACATAAAATTACTTTTCTGACATTTAATTTACATATGTATATTCACACCGAGAGGGCGCCTCCTCTTAATATAACCAATTGATCAATTAAATGTTTAAAGATACATCATATCAGGGAAAACCAACAGTATATTTTGCTAATTTTAATCAATTAACTGTAAGGAGTCCATAAGCTGCATGGTTTAAAACTCGAGAGAGTTACAAAGTTTGTAAAGTCCAGTATCAAACCCACTCAGTGTGGGTGAAAATTCCACCATGCCATAGGAAAATGTGCACTTAAAAGTGCATTCCGAAATATGAGGCAGAAAAGAGAAATGCTACCACTCTTAAAATTAGTTAGCAAGAGATTAACTAGAACCCATATAACATCCACTTCAACCCATTAACCAAACAAGGCACCAATACACAGCAGAACTTGATAGATTACATAATCAGTATTGAAAGGCTAATCTGGGTGAGAGAGAAAAAAAAAAAAAAAACGTCTTTGCCCATAAAATCCCTATATCTTATTTTTGTAACACCATGAAAACAGGCAATCATGGGTGAACGTTAAACTGAGCATGCTTTAAAGAAATCAGCTGCTCCACCCCCAAAAAAAACTCAGAGATAAACAATTTTAGCAATAAAAGGTACCACAAATCAAAAATCAAGGAATGTCCTCATCAAAAGAAAGGTCCTCTTCGTCTTGTTCTCGGGATCGAGTTGGGGCATTGTGCTGACACCACTTCTTGGCTTCTTCCAGATCTGTGAAAATGAAAATTTTGCCACAGTGCACAATCTGAATACGAGCTGGGAAGACCATGTTATGTGTTACCGCAATCTCCCGTAGCAGGGCTCGAACTCCATTAAACTTCTTCCATTTTTTCCAGGTGGCATAGGAAAGATCGGGATACATTTGTATTTGCTGACCATCATACAGCAATGATTTCTTCCTCCTTACTAGTGTCAGAAGATAGTTCCTCGAGCCGACCCCATCTCTTACAATCAATACTGTGCGTGGGACTTCGGGGTTATCCAGACGTTCTCTGGTGTGATCCGGTAAGCCTTCAGAAATTTCTGTATTGTTTGAAATGCTTCTTCCCCCAACTGTAGTACTATCCAGTCTTGGAGAAACATATTAGGTGGTCCGACTCACACCACCCGTAGCCCCAAGAGTCTCAAATTATGGGCCCTGCTTGATTTTCCAAGGTCTAAATTATTGTCCTGAGATGGGTGTTCTTTATAACAGATGAGATGGCCTCATCGCAGCATCTGCTCTTTGGAAGCCTCTTTGACGCTATTGTGGCCAATTCCACTGAAGTTTCTACTGTTGTCACCTCTAGTTAGGGAGTCGAATTTGGTCAAGAGGTCGGACACAGATGAAAGGAGCCAGTTGAGTTTAGCTTCTAGTGTTACCAGAGCTTCCTCTCACTCCTTCTTCTGTTCTGTGTGGCCTTGTACTGCTCTCGTTGGAAGCTCTGTAAGTTTTCTAGTTTTGCACCCTCTCCCGATGCCTTATCTTTCCGAGGGTTGCCCATGCTGCTTAACTCAATATTAACTTCAGGTTTCTCACAAAAAAGATTTAGTTGTTTTTACTGAATGTTTATTTTTAAGATTATATCAGCG
Source organism: Neoceratodus forsteri (assembly GCA_016271365.2). NCBI lineage: Eukaryota > Metazoa > Chordata > Ceratodontiformes > Ceratodontidae > Neoceratodus > Neoceratodus forsteri. The sequence goes on from CM028138.1 coordinate 606,546,194, forward strand.
TGGTAAGCAGAGCTCTATCAATCTGCCACCACCTTGCTCGGGCTCCACAGCGCCCCCCATAAAAAAAAAAAGTCCAAAATTTTTTTTGTATGAAGGCACTCTTTTTGTACGAACGAAAAAGCATACAAAAAAGGATGTCTTCATAAGAAAAAAAAAAAAAACGAAATCCAAATTATTTTTTCATATAAGGGAATTCTTTTTTCATACGAATGAAAAAAGTATAGGAAAAAAGAAAATCGGCTGAAGGAACAGATTTTTAAATGTAAAAAAGACATTTCTGGGTCATTTATCCACAAACTAAGTTTGGAACCCACCTAACGGGATCCCGATGAGCAAGATGCATGTGTTGGTGTGTGTGCAGCATGTCAGTTTTGTGGGTTTGACTAGGGTTGCAAGTTCGTTCAACCTAATACAAAAAGTCAAACCCTGTTGTTCGATGGGTCGAGAACACCCACAAACTTTTCTTGTTTTCACTAATTTTGGTTTGCTCACCCCATAGTAAGTCATGCCCGGCCCAGTGTATAATTAAATTCTCTGGTGTCTAGTGGCCCCCCCCAATATGCAGCCGATGTACAATTATATTCCCTGGTGTCTAGTGCCCCCCCACCCCAAGCGGGTGACCAGCACAGCCCTCCCTCTCCACCATGCTGGCCTCCCGACTGAGCTGTCAATGAATGAATGAGCGCGTACTTGTACAAACACACACTCATTCATTGCCAGCTCACAACCATTCACTGAGCTCTTTGAGCTCTGTCCGGGGCACAGACAAGACCAGAGGATTGCTCTGGTTGACGGCTGGGGGGACAGGATGAAGCGAAGGGCATTGTGGAGCCCGCTCCCCCCATCCTGCTCCCCCCCCACCGGAGAACCCTCTGCTCCTGTCTGTGCCCCTGACAGAGCTCAAAGAATGGGCACAAACTGGTGGCCTGTCAAAGAATGAGTACATGCTTGTACAAGTAGGTGCTCATTTATTGACAGCTCAGTCGGGCAGACATTGTGGTGGAGACGGTGGGCTGTGCCGGTCGCCCACTTGGGGCTGGGGTGGGGAGACCACTAGACACCAGGGAATTAATTGTACATCAGGTTGGCAATCGGTGGGGGGGGGGCACTAGACACCAGAGAATTTAATTATACAATAGGTCAGTGATTGGCTATTGGGGAAGGGCACTAGATACCAGGGAATTTCATATTCAAGGAGAGTGACTGAAGAAGCTGAATTTTGAGGAAACCAGCATTATAACACTGTAGCAGTGTGAGAACATTTGAAACACTAATAGCAATAGAACACTGGGAAAAACAAACTGATGAGTGGTCAAGCATGTTTTATGCGATCGGTCTGGCTATCGGCGGGGGTGGGCGGTCCTCTAGACACCAGGGAATTTAATTATACATGGGGCTGGTGATTATCTAGCTATTGGGGGGGCCCCAATAAACACCAGGGATTTTAATTATAGACTGGCCAGCGATTGGCTATCGGCGGTGGGGGGACTGTGTGCCCTGGAAAAAGGTAGAACCTGGTTCTACCAGTTCTACTTGGTAAAACCAGGCAGAACTAGGTAGAACTTTTTGGATTCAAATCGAAGTTCAAGGTAGAACATTTAGAGGTTCGCAGACAGCCCTAGTTTTCAAATTTTTTTTTTTTTTTTAAACAGAAACAAGATTGTGGCCATACAAAAAGAATTTTTCTCATGAAAGGAATGCACCATACTAAAAGGAACCTTTTCGTATTGGTCCATTTTTTTTGCTCCAAGCAGCTATCCAAAAGACTGTACTGAGCATGCTTAGAGCTGAAATTTCAAAGTTAATAACTTTGGAATGCATTAATATTTTTCAAGAAACCAGCGAAGGTACATCTGTGGGCAAGCCCTTTCTACCCTGAAAATCTCAGGCCAAAATTCAAAACTGTCTGGGCATGTTTTAAAATTTTTGCTATCAGAAACATAGACTTTGACAGCAGATAAGGACCGCTTGACCCACCCAGTCTGCCAATTTCCTATTGGATAAGCTGCAGATCATAGTTAACCAACATTCTACTTGTCTGACCCCCACCAGAATTGCCTTGTGTCTGTCCGATGCATTCTTGAATTCCCCACTGTTTTTGACCCACAACCTCCTCAGGAAGACCGCTCCATGTTTCCACCACCCTCTCCGTGAAAAAATACTTCCTCATGTTACCCTTGCGCCGTCCCCCCTCTATCTTCAAATTGTGCCCCCTTGTTCTTGCACATCTCTTTCTGAAAGATGCTCCTGGACTTTGTTGATTCCCATGAGGTACTTGAAAGTTTCTATCATGTCCCCACCTCTCCCTCCTTTCCTTGATGGTATACATATTAAGCTCCTTTAGTCTCTTCATATGGCTTCTGGCACAGACCCTGTACCATTTTAGTTGCTCTCCTCTGGACTGCCTCCATCCTGTCTATGTCCTTTCGGAAATGGGGTCCCCAGTACTGCACGCAGTACTCCAGATGGGGTCTCACCAACTGTCTGTACAGAGGGATAACAACTTCCTGTTTTCTACTTGTGATGCCTTTTCCTAAACATCCCAGTATCCCCCCAGCCCTCCTTACTGCCTTCTCATGTTGCTTGCTTGCCTTTAGGTCATCTGATATGACTACCCTCAGGTCCCTTTCCATTTTTGTTGTTGTTAGCACCCCCCCTCAATTGTGTACCCTTCCCTTGGGTTTTTATTTCCAGGTGCATTACTTTGTACTTCTTTGCATTGAATCTAAGCTGCCATACTTCTGACCATTCCTCCAACCTTGCCAAGTTTCTTCTCATCCTTTACACACCCCTGTGTATCAACCCTGTTGCAGATCTTTGTGTCATCTGCAAAGAGGCATACTTTTCCTTCCAGTCCCTCCGCAATGTCACTTATAAAGACAATAAAAAGGACTGGACCCAGTACTGAACCATGCAGTACCCTGCTAGTAACCCCTCTTTCTTCAGAGTGGACTCCGTCTACTATTACCCTCTGTGTCCTGTTGTCCAGCCAATTTTTTACCCAGGCTACCACCCTGGGACCCACTCCTAGGCTGGCTAATTTCTTAATCTTTTGTGTGGGACTGTGTCAAATGCCTTGCTAAAGTCTAGGTAGACCATGTCCACAGCCCCTCCGTGGTCTACTACTTTGGTCACCCAGTCAAAGAAATCTATTAGATTCATATGACATGACCTTCCCCCTGTGAATCCATGCTGCCTTGGGTCCTATGCCCCACTAGCCTCTAGGTACTCAACTGTTCTTTCTTTCAGAAGTGATTCCATAATTTTCCCTACCACTGAGGTCAAACTAACAGGTCATTAGTTTCAGCATCTCAGAATCTGCACATCTGACTGGAATGAAACTTGGCAATCAAGAGCTCCCGAGACCGTCTTATGCAAAAGTTCATGCAACCGCTGAATGGTTGCAAAGATATTAAAGTGCAAAATCTGAGGTTCAACATACAGTAGAAATCTCTGTCCAACCTAACAACAGTGGTGCTACTGCTCCACTATAATTAGCTCCATACATGTTTAACTGCAAGCAAAGATCCTACATGTATGTTTAGACCGCCTCCTCGATCCCACTAATCTTTATACAGAGTGCCTGCAGCCTCATTCCCTACCTTGCATCAACAAAAAGCTTGTCTTGGGGCAGGGCTGCAGCGATAGTTATCTCGCCCTCATACACGGAAGTTACTTAGGTCAGGCATTAAAATTTAAGTAGTACTTTTAATCACTCAACAACATTCAAAACTGGTCTAAATTAACTCCTCGACACGAGTTGCATGCCTGCACCATGTCAGTGACTCTTTATCAAAAAGGAAGTGCATACTCACAAAGGTATAAGGAGAGAGACCACCACAACATTATATCACTAGAGGCTTCAACAGGCTCCTGCCTTGATTCCATTCACAGATTTAGACATTCATATCTCAGGACTCCCGACATCTATACGCAAGCCCTATATCTCACTTGAAAGAGCATTTCAATCGCTTTCACAATTGACTGCTGCAATGTTTACTTTCCCTCATTAAATTAACAGGGAAGGAGGCAAGAGAGCCAGTGCTACATGATTTAAATGGAAAGCATCTCCTTCCTACTGACAAAGTTACTGGTAATACCTCCACCCCAGAATACGTTCCCGCCCCCAATATATTTTTAAAAGTTTTCCAAAATGTTGGAGGCATGGGGGCACCCCCCCATCCCGTGTATACCTATGTTTCACACACTTATGAACTGTATCTTTATATATTTAAAAAAATAAAAGCAACCTGTCTCTTCAGCAAACACAAGATATTTGGAGAAAGAAGGGCCACCCCAGGTTCCACTGGAGGGTTTCAAATAATGCACCTACAGCCAAAACAGAGCTCTCCGTGTGAATGTTTAGAAGAAAAAAATCTTAATTGAGTAAATTGACTAAACCTTTTATTCAAGTTATCATTTGCATAAAAGACAAAAACATGTTGTAGCTAGTTCCTTCCCTGCCCTGTCAATCGTATAGCTAAGTGTGACTAACAATCTTGAGGGTGGTTACTGAATTTACAAACAAACTGGATACATTTTTCACCACTATACTCAAACCTCAGGCCCCAGATAATTACCATTTTTCTAAACTTTCCACAAAATGGTTGTCTCTCTACAAATGCAACACCCAGTGCCTCCTTAATAAGATGCAATTCCTTGGTAAGCAGTTTCAACTATGTGGTTTGGGTTGCCAGACCAAATGTTCACGTGATTCCACCTAGCTGTGCAGAATCTGAACAGGGTTTCATAGTGAGAATGCTCTTCCTTACCATGTCAGAGTTCTGCAGATCCAGCTTCTCAGCCCCAGCAGTCTGGTTTCAAAGTGACTTAGAACCTGAGGATTACATTTTCTTTACAGAGAGCCAAGGAAAACGGGACAGTGTCCCACTAACAGTCTTCTAAAGAGCTCCGGTTTGCATTCCAATTTAAGCTCTTAAAGGATCAGCACGGAGGGTCCATCGGATTAGTACTGCTACCATTTGTGCTCATTACTGTGGCAATCTTTACATAACTAGCTGCGTTTCTCTGTGACTCAGGAGCAGAGTGCCAAAGCACGTTATTTCTTCCCAGTGAGAAAACACATGGTACACCTTAAGCGCCGTGAAGCAGGTACTGTGAACTGAACACCAAAAGTCTCTTACCTTGGCTTCTAATTGTGAAACAGTCTTCTGACAAACGAGTCTACTTTATTCCCTGAGTGGCCTTTTGTTTAAAAAACAAAAAGCAAAACAGTCCTCTTACTACCCTGGAAATGAACCTTTATCCATTACACAACCCTTTCGTTAATGGCTAAGGTAGCATTTCCTCCTTATCAAGGTGGGATCAAGAAACTGATCAACAGCATATTACTCCTCTGTACTTTTTTTTTTTTAACTGTTTCTTGGGCGGTTTCTTACAGACTGCCAAGAATAAAATAACTAATGTAACAGAGCTCTTTGCTACACAAAGCCCCTTTATTTAATTTGCAACAGAATGCCTGCACAGCAGTTACTGAAGTGCACAAGATATTTGTTGGTTTAATAGTAAGACAGTTCCCACTGTACTATAACACTGTTACTCACACAATTGCTTTAGTCACAATCATACCTCTCAAGTGTCCTCATTACAAGGGACATCCCTCATTTTGCTCCTTAAAATTGCTTTGTCCTCATGAAAAAGGTGCTGCCTACACAGAGAATGTGCTGTAAATTTAGACTTTAAAGCAGAAACACTTAATATTCTAAAATACTAAATCCAAACTAAACGTTGTACACGTAAACACTATGGTTTTCAGTGTTCTGAGCTTGTATCTCCATGTTTGAGGATGTGTCCCTCATTCCGAGGGTCTGTGTCCTCATTCTGAGTGTCCAAAATGTCCATGTCCCTCATTTCATTTTTTTTAAACTTTTATTTATTGCTGATATCATAATACATATACAATATATTGAAACTTGGTTCCATGCTCTAGCAAGTTACAAGATACATGTCTTCTACCGAGGATTTATATGCATATCACCCTTTGTTGCATCATAGGAGGGTTAGCAGACATAGATTTGTGCTTGCTTTTGTAAGCACATATATTCTAAAGTGAAAGCTTCTTCACCATGACCATGGACTTTATAACTAAAAATCTGTTCCCGAAAAGTCCCTGAGTAAAACACTCTTGATGCTGTCTTAATGGCATATCATAAGTCCCCGTAAAAACAATAATTTTCCAAAAGATAGTAATGGAGACGTCCAATTACACATTTGCTCCTTACACAGTAATTGCAAATAGTATTATTACTATTCTTTCTCAAAAACGTAAATACATGCTGAGAACAAAGAAATAATTGAGGGTTATAGACTATATAGCCCTGCCCTACACAACTTCTAAAAATAAACTTTAAACTCAGCGAGCATCTTATTAACTTTGATGGGCCTCATATAGGCAAATGGCCCGTAATTATTGAACAGTTAAGGCACTCTTAGTCCCCGTCAGCCTCTGAATCTTCAGATTCGTTACGGGTAGCAAAGTCCAATTTGATTTTCTCAAGTCTCTTCCCTGCTTCTGAGGGATCGTTAAAGATGAACATTTTACCTGCATACTGTATACGGAGTTTCACGGGATACAAAAGTGCATTCGCGATTTCCAATTGACGCAGCTCAGATCTCACCCCATCAAATGCCTTTCTTCTCTGGTGCGTAGCAAAGAAGAGGTCGGGAAAGAAATAGATCCTGGAGCCATCTGGTAGGTGAAGCTGTCCCTTCTCTTTGGCTGTCTGCAGGATTAGTTCTTTAGTGGTCGGACCTGCCGTGATCATCAGGATGGTTCGTGGTGTCCCTTCCTGCAGGGGTCTGCGCCGTGGGGTGATTCGGTAAGCCTGTATGATCGCTCCATCCACTGAGATGGCTAGGGTAGTCTGCACCAGAGTTGTCAAATATTCTATTAGGTTTGATCCTTCAGAAGTCTCTGGGACCCCCAATTTCCGCACATTGGCTAAACAAGCACCATTCTCCAAGTTTTCTAATCGGCGCAGTAGACGGTTTTCATTCACTAAACCTGCAGTAGCTGTAACTGCCTTTTCAGCCATCGAGTGTGATAAGTTATTTTGTGTTGTTAATCCTTCTAGTTTAGTTTCCACTATGGTGACCTGGGAGGTAAAACCGTCCACCTTCTTGTCTAGTACTTTGACGAAGGCTTCTAGGTCCTTTACCGCTTTCAGGACTGCCGCGTTCGAGGGTTCGGTATCTGAGACATGTGTTGGGCCCTGTTGTTGCTGGTTCTTAGGCCTCCTCATGTTGCCTCGGATAAGGTTAATAAGATTACCGTTTTTTGTACTTTGATTGTATTTTCCGTATAACGAGTAACTGGAGAGCCAGAATCAATCTTGTAGAGTACTCAAAGTTAAGTTTAACTGTTGTACAAGTACAGAAATTAAGCCTGTAGATCGGAGTTCCTGTTAAAGACGTCTTTGTCTGTCGGCAGCTAGCCACACCCCCTCCATGTTCCTCATTTCAGCGACAAAGGTTGAGAGGTATGGTCACAACCTTGGAAGGTGCTGGTTCAAATCCCACCTACAATACAGAGGATTATATTGGGCAATCATACACACATGTTTTTTTCCCCAATTGAGAGGTTTCTGTGGTAACAAAAGAGGTTTTATTGCCACTGAAATCTAAAGATTAAAAACTAACATTGTTGTGTATGATTGCCACATACACCATATTTTACAGTGTATGAACATTCATAATTATGCTCTTTAGTCCGAAAACTATTCCACCATTACTAAAAAATAAATGCCTTACTTTGGCGCAGGCTGTAGCATCTTTTTCCAGCACCGCTCACTTCCCCACCCCTGCAGCCACTTCACTGAGCATGCGTGAAGACGTTCAAAGTTGTTGTACCATCATAGTGACATACTCAAACGGGGTACAACAGCCTCTTGACATCACTACAGTGGTACAACAATGCTGGGAATTCATCGAATTCCATACACAACACCACTCTCCCATACACTATATGCAGTATATTTCACATCCTAAAGGAAGCTTGTGGGAAACTTGTTACTAATCGTAGCTGGATTCCTCTTCAGCCAGGGTCCAGAAGGAGGTCATCTCATTGAACTTTAATGTACTAAATGCTGCAGCTGCAGACAGTATGGGGGATTTCAGCAAAGTGCCAAGCTCACAACTGCAACAGAATTAAAAGCAGTTTTGCATCGGTTTCAATGTAACTATTCATCAATTACATGCAACAGGGTAATTATCCTGTAGTTACATGTTTGCTGCATGCAGCTACATTGCAACTGAAATGCAGATACGGTGCAGTTACTCTGTAGCTACACTGCAGTTAACTGACACGTGAAGTGTAACCGCAGTTCTTACCACTAGGAAACAGTTCAGGGATATAGTAAAAGTGCAAACATAGAAAGCCTCAAACTCACCCCAATGACTAGTCTTAAGAGACACAAAACAGCAGTGTGCAAGAAATACAGGTTACTCACCTGTAACAGGAGTTCTAGGAATGGTATATGTTGTTCATCCACACTCTCTGGCAGGTATCCTTGCCGCTTTAATTCTTGCCGGAAGGTCTTCAAGCTGGCTCCTCGCACCCACCCGGGTAGTAAAACTCTCGGCTCCGCCCCATGATGCCTGATCTGGCCCGCTGGAAGCTCAGGTTGTGCGTCGAAGCCGGGGAGGTCGGGTGGGTCGTGTGGATGAACAACATATACCATTCCTAGAACTCCTGTTACAGGTGAGTAACCTGTATTTCTAGGGACATGGATACGTTGTTCATCCACTCTCTCTGGCAGACTCCTAGCAGTTCTCCGGGAGGAGGGAGGCAAGGCGCACACCCCCGATACTTACTTGGGAAAGAGAGACTGGAGAACCGAGGCCCCAAAACCAGCATCCCGGCGTGACTCGAGGTCGATGTGGTAGTGGGTGATAAAGGTATGTGCCAACTTCCAGGTAGCAGCCCTGCAGATATCCTGGATAGGGACGTCCCTGGAAGCAGCTACCGATGCAGCGGTATGGCGGGTAGAATGAGCTCTTATCCCTCTGGGAGGCTCCATGCCCGCCAACCTGTAGCAGAGCTCTATGCAGGAGGTGATCCACCTGCCTATCGTCCGCTTTGCTGCAGGTCTGCCAGGTGCGGCTTCAGCGTAGGTGACAAACAGCTGGCGAACCTCTCCCGAAATTCAGCACGTCTCTCCTTATAATAAGCTGAGTCTTCTAGGTCCAAAGTATGGAGCCTATATTCAGCCTCCGAGGTGTGACTGGGGTAGAACACTGGCAGTCTCGACACCTGGTTAAGGTGAAACTCCGACACCACCTTTGGAAGGAATTTTGAGTGGGGGCGCAGGACAACCTTGTACCTGTGGAAGACCAGGAAGGGAGGCTCGATGGAAAGCGCCTGGAGCTCTCCCATCCTTCTGGCTGATGTGATAGCCACCAAGAAGGCGGTCTTCCACGACAGGTGTGAAAGATTACACCTGTGCATTGGTTCGAATGGCTTGCCCATGAGCTTGGCCAATACCAGCAATAGATCCCATGGAGGTGGAGGTTCTCGCACCGAAGGGGATATGTGATCAAGGCCTTTGAAAAAGCACCCGACCACCTTCCTCCTACGCCACCGACTGCTTCCCGCCTGCGCCCGGGTAAGAGAGCATGCCAGGTGCACCTTAAGGGTCGCTGGACCAAGCCCTTGCTGAGAAAGGGACCACAGGTAGTCCAGAATGCTTGCCAAGGCAGTCGGAAGGGTCCAAGCCTCTTCCTGGCACCAAATGGAAAACCTTTCCATTTGAAGGCATAGCATTTCCTGGTCGACCTACGGGACGCCTCAACGACGTTGAGGACCCCATCGAAAACCCAAAGCCTGGAACTCTAGCCGCCAGGAACCAGGCCGCCAGGTGCAGGGATTGAAGGTCCGAATGAATACCTTCCCTGATTGAGATCAGGTCTGGGTGGGCTGGAAGCCACCTCGGGAGCCTGGAGCTGAGGCTGAGGAGATCTGATACCACGAACTGGCGGGCCAGTCTGAGGCTACCAGAATCACCTGCGCCTTGTCCCTCCTCGCTTGAGAAGCACCTTGTGGATCAAGGAAATGGGGAAAGGCGTAGAAGAGGCCCAGGGTCCACGGCCTCGAGAAGGCATCCCCCTGCAGCGAGCCCTGTGAGGGGGGCGGGCATGGAACAGACTCAGCTTCGCATTCTCCCTGGAGGCAAACAGGTCCACCTGAGGCATGTCCCAGTGGGAAAAGAGATCTTGTACTACCTCCGGCAGGAGAGACCACTCGTGAGACGCAGCTCCTATCTGGCTTAGGGCATCGGCCAGGGTGTTGGAGGCTCCTGCCACGTGAATGGCTAGGAGATCCACCTCCAGGCTGCGCACTAGGGACCATGGAGCGCGTCCCGCCCTGGCGGTTCAGATACATGGTCGTGGTGTTGTCCATCTGGACCTGAACCACTTGACCCCGTAGAAATGGAGCGAAGGTGGTGAGAGCTAGACGGACCGCTCGGAGCTCCAGCAGGTTGATGTGGCATCGGGACTCCCGAGGGGACCAGAGGCCATGCGCTCGGTGTTCCCCCAGATGGGCACCCCAACCCATCAGAGATGCGTCGGTCGAGAGAGAGAGAGAGACCATCGGCTTGGGGCGGACGAACGGGATACCCTCCTGCAGATGTGCTGGAACGATCCACCATTGGAGAGCGTTCCACATCTCCTGGGTCACTGTCACAGGCCGGTCCAACGGATCGCGACATTGTGACCATTGACTGGCCAGTCCCCACTGAAGGGGACGCATGTACCAATGGGCCCAATGGACCACGCTGGTGCAGGCCGCCATGAGGCCCAGGAGGTGCAGGAAGTCCCGGGCAGGGCGCAATTGCCCAACCAGAAATGACTGGGCAAAGGAGGAAAGAACTCGCCCTGTCCGCCGAGCCGCTCTGGCTCGCAGAGAATCGAGCCTGCCCCGATGAACAGAATCACCTGCTTTGGCACGAGTTCAGACTTGGCCTCGTTGATGAGGAGGCCAACCTGAGAGCAAACCTGGAGGGCCAGATCTCTGGACCGCTCCGCCTCCAGTCTGGAGGGGCTGCTATCAGCCAATCGTCCAGGTAAGGGTACACCCGGACCCCTCGGTGCCGCAGGAATGCTGTCACCACTGCCATGCATTTGGTGAAGACCCTGGGAGCTACAGAGAGGCCAAAGGGCATGGCCCGGAACTCGTAAAGGGATCCCTCCGCTCTCAAGTGGAGGAACCTCTGATGGGACGGACGGATTGGGACGTGAAAGAACGCGTCCTGGAGGTCCAGGGAGCAGAACCACATGCCTTGTTCCAAGGATGGGATTATCTGAGCCAGAGTGACCATCCTGAAGGTCCGAGACCTTAGGAACTTGTTCAGGTTGTGCAGGTCGAGAATGGGGCGCCAGCCCCCCATCCGTTTTGGGACCAGGAAGTACCTGGACACAAACCATGGGTCTGGAGGAGGATCCGCCACCTTCCTGATTACCTCTTTTTTGAGGATCAGGGCAATATCAGCCCGGCGGGCCGACAGCGAGGCTGAGGACCCCGTGGCCCCTTGAGGGGCGACGGCTCGAAAGGGTGGGACCTGCTCAAACTTCAGAGGCAGGCCCTTTCCTACCACCTCCAACACCCAGCGGTCTGTGGTGATAGCGAACCAGGCAGAAAGGAAGTGGCGGAGCCGGCCCCCACGGGGAACCAGGGGAGTGACGAGGTTGGGGTGGCACCCTCAACCCGGCCACTGGGCAGGCTTGGAGGAAGAACCGCCGAGGGATCTCCCAGGCTTACCTCCTTGCTTCCTGTTGAGGCAGTCAGCCGGCTTGGGCTTGGGACGCCAAGCTGAGCCTGCTGGGCCCTGTTGCTGGTGCTGCTGGGCCGGCCGAGAAGCAGGGACCGAAGGACTAAAGGACTTCTGCTGCTGACGGCGGCCTTTGTCTCTCTTGGGAGGTGACCGAGTCCAGAGTGGCATTGACTTCGATCCGCTGGAGGTGTTCTCCACTCCAGGGCCAAAGAGGTCAGTCCCCAAGAAGGAGACGTCCGCCAACTTGTGCTGGGTATCTGCCGTGAAGGTGGATATCCTCAGCCATGCCCTGCGTCGCATGGCCACCGCAGCCGCTACTGACCTGGCACAGGAATCACCTATGTCCAGAGCAGTCTGGAGCTGCTGCTTCGCCACCGCCCTACCCTGGTACTGCACCTGGTGGACCGTGGTCTGCAGGTCAGGTGGGAGGTGAGGAACAACCTCATCCAGGGAGCCCATGAGGGTGTGGGAGAAGGTGCCATCAGCACGGTCGAGCTGGCCTGTCGGAGGCCAAGGGAGGACGAGCGTACACCTTGTGCCCGCAAAGTCCAGCTTTTTGACTCTTTGTCGGGGCTTGTCCACATCCCGAGCTGCTACCGAACGCCGGAAAATGCTGTTCAGACTAACCCCTCAGCAGAGGGGTGTTCCGAGAAACCGGGCAAAGAGTTTAGGGACCGTGATACTTCCTGGCCATCCTGGCAGAGGGCGAGGACAGGAAGCAAGCCACTGCCAAAGCTCCAAGGCTGGGCCGACAATGGCCTCAGCCACCGGAAATGCCTCTGTGGGAGAATCCCCTCGGTCCAGAATCTCCGTCAGGGGATACTTGGTCCGTTTGAACACGGGCTCGAGCTGCATCCCGGTGGACTCCGAGATGAGTCGAAGCAGACCCAAGAAGGACAATGGGCTATCGTCCACTGACTGGCCCCCGGAGGACTCCAGATCGCACTGACTGGAGAACAGGGAGGAATCGTTGTTGGATTCCAAAGAGTCTGCGAGGAGCTGCCTCGGCCCTGAGCCACCCTCCACCTGCCGAGGACGGTTGGGAGTGAGGGTGACCAACAACCTGTGGGGCAGGCCATGAACCGACCGAGAATTTTGGTCGGTGCCCCCGACTTTGGTTGTGGAGGCGGAGGTTCCACCACAATCGGTGGACCAGCTGGTTTCAGCTTAGCAACTGGCTCCTGGAGCGGCAACTCGACTGGAACGAGTGGTTGCTTCGCCGCTCAGGCGACAGCCACTTGATGGCCGGGTCTTGGCCAGGGTCGGCTTAGGCCCGGATAACAGCAACTGCTGCCACATAAGATCCTCGGAGCGCCGGGCGCAACTTGCGCTGTAGCCTCTCTCACCGAGGAGGGAGACGAGGAAGAACGGCGTCGCTTACTCGAGCACCCAGACCGAGATTGCCGATGTCGGGCGGGAACGCCTGACCGAAGAGCTCCAGACCGAGACCAACTAATGATACTGCATCCAGATTACTGGCCCAGTCAGTGTCACTAAGAAGGTTTGCCTGGCTCAGAGCAACCAATCTTACCCCTCACACTCAGGTAAAGGCTATGGATTTTCCATGTGAAAACAATTCCCTTTTTGGTGACTAAACTGAGGTGTACATGGAAAGGTGGGACAGTAATAAGACCACCTACAGAAGCAACTCCAATAGAGAGAGGGCATCCACTTATTTTAGATCCACAGGAAGGGGCGGTAGTGGTAATGGTTACTACCCCAGATCATATGCCCTGTACTCTATGCCCGTAGACTATACACAAGTCGGAGGTTATTGCAGGGACAGGAGGTCTTCTAGGTGAGGCAGTTCAGCTCCAGCTCCCAGAGCACAGTCTGGCTAGAACCCATGACTGCACAAAACAGGCCGCCACCCTTTGTTAAGTAGGGGGAAGGCTGGCTCACTACTTCCAATACTGGGAAAACATTACCACAGACAGTTGGGTTCTGGAGATGGTGAGTCAGGGTCTGTGCCTACAGTTAAAACAATTTTCAAAACTCCAGGGCCACAGGGTTTTTTGGCCTTCAACGACTGCAGAAACAATTCTGCTGGAGCTGAGAGGTAAAAAAGCTCCTGCAAACGAAGGCAGTAGAACTAGTCCCTCTTGCCCAAAGGGGAAAGGGCATGTACTCAAATTACTCAATAACCAAAAAGAAAAATGAGGATTGATGGCCAATCCTGGATCTCTGATACCTAAACAAACACCTGGCAAAGCCCAGGTTCAAAATGGTAACACTGGCCATAGTTATTCCTTCACTAAAGAAAGGAAAGTGGCTGGCATCTCTGGATCTTTCATATTCCAATCAGACCTTGCCACAGAAAACAACAGGTAAAGGATTCTATCAGTGTGACTCAAAGTACCCTGGAGCATCTAGGTTTTCTTATCAATGCTCAGAAGTCTCAGATGGAGCCAGTTTAGTGTCTAGAATTCATTGGAGCAGAACTGGATGCTATTCAGGGAAAAGCTTTGCTCCCACAGGGGAGGGTGTCAAATCTACGGACTCTAGCAAATTCCTTTACCGTGGGTCAGCCAAGAACTGCAAGACAGTTCCTAGCATTACTAGGACACGTGGCCTCAACTACTGCAGTAGTGTCAGGGCCCCAGGTTTTAGATGCGGGATATTCAGTATCACATCAGAGCTCATTAGTCCCAAAGAAGAGATCCCATTTCAAAGCTTGTGCTAGTTACAAGAACTCTGTTACTGGCTCTGCAATGGTGGGAAGAAAGGACAACCTCCGACAGGGCATCCCTTTCAGCAACAGCATCACACTGTGGTCCTTACAACAGATGCCTCCCCTAGGGTGAGAGGCACACAGGTGAACTGAACATCAGTGGAATTTGGTCACCTCAGGAGTCCAAGCTGCGCATCAACCTTTAGAGTTGAGAGTAGTCCTCCTTGCACTATAGGCTTTTGCCCCTCAACTGAGGGTCAGTCGATCCAGGTCAGGGCAGATAACACAACCACAGTGTGGTATATCAACAGAGCAAGGGTGCAAGATCCTCAAGGCTGTGCAAAGAGGCCATGAAAGTTTGGTCCCTAGCTTATTCTCTGGAGATGCATCTGTCTACCATTCGTCTTCCAGGTAAGGACAATACACTGGCAGATTCACTCAGCAGACTCAGCCAGGATCATCATGAATGGACTTTGAACAGACAAGTGTTGGACACAGTTTTCAGATATTGTCACCCCAGAAATAGAGCTGCTTGCCTCAAAAGAAAACCACCAGATTCCTCTTTATTGCTGCAGGCCACCCTCCCTGGGCACAGTGCCCATGGAGGTGCTAGCCCTGAATTGGACAGGAACATTTCTTTATGCTTTTCCTCCAATTCCACTGATGCAGAGTGTCCTTCTCAAGCTGAGGAGTCAGTTCTAGGGACATGGATATGTTGTTCATCCACACTGTCTGGCAGGTTCCTTGCCGCTTTAAATCTTGCCGGAAGGTCTTCAAGCTGGCTCCTCCCACCCACACGGGTGGTAAAACTCTCGGCTCCGCCCCATGACGCCAGATCTTCCTTACCGCTTGGAAGCTCAGGTTCCCTCCTTAACGCTCTGCGTATAAGACTGGTTCCAATTCTTGAATTTTAAATTAAAATCGACTCGGGTTCGGAGATGCCCTTGCGGGCAGAAGATGTCTCGGACGGATCCGCACTCCACGTCGTCTACTGCTTGGGGCCTTGAGCACGACCCGCAGGCCTAGGCCTGTGCTCTTCCTTTTCGACCTCGTCCTCGAAGCCGTGCTGCCCGCTTACAACTGGGGGTCCGGAAGCGATTTCCTCTGGTAAGTCAAAGAGGCCCGGTCGGGCGGTGTCCGCGGCGGGCTCGGCGGATCCTCTCGAGCAGATGATCGCCTCTCGAAGAAGGCGCGGGCCGCTTTTACCCGGCTCGGCTATTTGTCCGCTCTCTCTCGGTAGCTCTTATTCAGCTTCTTTAGGAGCTTTTGTCTGACCCTCTCTACTAGAGGTGAGGGTCCAACCTTCTGGACCGTTTTCTCAGTCCAAAAGAGAGACAAGGGTAAGTCTCAACTGTCGATGCTCTTGTGGGAGTGGGAAAGATCCCTCTCCGAAGTTGTCAGCCGTCGACTGGTCGACTCTTCGGCCACTGGTCTCACTGGTGTCCCCGTCAGGCCAGTTGACCAAGACTCCCGTCGGCGTGGTCGAGATTTTCTCGTTGGACGGGTTGTCGGCTGGAGAAGCTGAGAACCTCTCCCAGTTCCCCGTGGAGTTGAGGACCCGTCGGCTTGTCTGTGCCTCGGTTCTGGAGCCTTGGTTGAATCTTCTGAACGCGGGGAGTGCCGGTTCGCGACACCTCCCGCACCGTCCTCGGCAAAGCCGAGGTTCTCGGACTTCTTCGCGGTCCAGCCGATCCCGCCGTCATAGGCGGTCTCGGTCTCGGCACCGCGGCAAGCGGCGCCGTCGCTCGTCCTCTTCCTCCTCCTCGGACGGGGAAGCAGCAGCGCGTTGCGTGAAGATATGAGGCTCATGTGGCAACAGCTCCTTCTGACCGGGAGCCATCCGGCGCGTCGTCTTCCCGACCATTAAGTGGCTGGTCTGCAGAGCGGCTGAAACAACCCCTCGTTTTATCCGAGGAGCCTGTTCCCAGGCGGTTGTTCGGCCAAAACCAGCTGCCTCACTGATTCGGTGGAACCTCCGCCTCCACAGCCATTAGTTGGGGCTCGACCAAAATTCGTCGGTCGTCGGACTGCCACAGGCTGTCTGTCACCCTCACTCCGATCGACTTGTGAGATGTGGAAGGTGGCTCAGGCCGAGGAGCTCTTTGAGGACTCTTCCAGTCCGAGGCGATTCCCTCCCTTTCTCCAAGCGAATGGACTTGGAGTCCTCAGGAGGACAGTGGATGTGGACTTATAGCCCTTCGTCCTTCCTGGGATTGCTTTGGCTCATCTGAGAGTCCACGGGACGAGCTAGAACCTCGTTCTAAGCGGGCCAGGTATCCCCTCACGGAGATTCTGGACCGAGGGTTCCCCTCAGGAGGCTTTTTCGGTGGCCGAGGCCATAGTGGGCCCGGCCTTGGAGCTCTGGCAGCGCCCTGCTTCCTGTCCCTGCGCCCGGCCAGGATGGCCAGAAGTATCAGCGTCCCCTACGGTTCCTGTCTGGTTTTCGGACACCCCTCGGCCGAGGGTTAGTTACCGACAGCGTTTTCAGCGCTGGGAGCTAGGGATGAACAAACCTTCCGACAAGGAGTCAAGAAATTGGATTATGCCGGGTGAAAAGTCTATGCTGCGTCCTCCCTCGGCCTTCGCCAGGCCAGTTCGGCTGTCCTCATGGCACATTTCTCTTATGCCCTGTTGGGCTCCCTGGATGAGGTCGTCCCTAATCTTCCCGTGGATCTGCAGACCACGGTCAGGCAGGTGCGGGACCAGGGCAGGGCAGTGGCCAAACAGCAGCTCCAGACTGCTTTAGATATTGGGGACTCGTGTGCCAGGTCTGTGGCGGCCGCAGTGGCTATGTGTCATCGGGCTTGGCTGAGGATATCCACCTTTACTTCGGATACCCAGCACAAGTTGGCGGACGTTCCCTTTTTGGGGACTGACCTCTTCGGCCCTGGGGTGGAAGGCCACCTGCAGAGGATCGAGAAGTCCAATGCTACCTTGGACTCGGTCTCTTCTGCTCAGAAGGACATAGGCTGCAGACCACAGCCTAAGCCCTTTCGTCCTTCTGCGTGCGCGGCGCGTCCGGTCCAGCAACGTCGGGGCCAGCAGGCTCGGGCTTGGCATCCCAAACCCAAGCCCGGGGCTTCCTCCAACAGGAAGCAGGGAGGTAAAGGCCCAGGAGGTCCCTCGGCCGGTCCCTCCTCCAAGCCTGCCCAGTGACGGGCTGAGGGGTGTTGCCCCCAATCCCGTCACCTCACCCCAGGATCCCCCCGTGGGGGGACGGCTCCGGCACTTCCTTTCCGCCTGGTCCGTTATTACCACGGACAGGTGGGTGCTGGAGGTGGTGGGAAAAGGCCTGCCTCTAGAATTCGAGCAGGCCCTACCCTTCCGAGCCATCGCACCTCGGGGGGCCTCGGGGTCCGCAGCCTCACTGTCGGCTCGTGAGGGCCGACATCGCTTCTTCCTCTGAAAGGAGGTGATCAAGGAGGTGGCGGACCCTCCCTCAGACTCGGGGTTTGTGTCCAGGTACTTCCTGGTTCCAGCAGACGGGGGGGCTGGTCCTTGTTCTCGACCTACGACCTGAACAAGTTCCTAGGTCTGGAACCTTCCAGGATGGTCACTCTGGCTCAGATAATACCATCCCTGGAACACGGCGTGTGGTTCTGCTCTCTGGACCTGCAGGGCCGCGTTCTTTCACGTCCCTATCCGTCCGTCACGCCGGAGATTCCTTCGCTTTCGAGTGGAGGGATCCCTTTTCGAGTTCCGAGCCATGCCCTTCGGCCTGTCTCCAGCTCCCAGGGTCTTCACCAAATGCATAGCAGTGGTGACAGCTTTCCTCTGTGCCGAGGGTCGGTGCCCCTTACCTGGACGATTGGCTGATAAGCAGCCCTCCAGACAGGAGGTGGGCGGTCAGAGATCTGGCCCTCCAGGTTTGCTCTCAAATCGGCCTTCTCATCAATGAGGCCAAGTCAGAACTCGAGCCGAAGCAGGTGATTCTGTTTATCGGGGCAGAGCTCGACTCTCTTCGAGCCAGAGCATGGCTCCCGGCGGACAGGACCGAGGTTCTTACCTCCTTTGCCCAATCATTTCTGGTTGGGCAATCGCGCCTCTGCCCAGGACTTCCTGCGCCTCCTGGGTCTCATGGCGGCCTGTACCAGCGTGGTCTGTTGGGCACGCTGGCACATGCGCCCCCTTCAGTGGGGACTGGCCAGCCAGTGGTCCTGGCAGCTGCGATCCATTGGACCAGCTAGTGATGGTGACCAGGAGATGTGGGCGCTCTCCGGTGGTGGCACGTTCCATCTCATCTGCAGGAGGCATCCCGTTTGTCCGCCCGAGCAGCGGTCTCCCTATCGACCGATGCCTCTCTGATGGGTTGGGGTGCCCATCTGGGGAACACGGGCGGCGGCCTCTGGTCCCGCGGGGTCCGATGCCACATCAACCTGCTGGAGCTCCAAGCGGTCCGCCCTAGCTCTCACCGCCTTTGCTCCGTTTCTCCGGGGTCAAGTGGTCCGGTCAGGACGGACAACACCACGACCATGTGCTACCCTAAACCGCCCGAGGGGCCGTTCCATGCTTCTATGCAAGAAGCTCTCCGCATTTGGTCACTGAGTGCGCAGCCTGGGCGGATCTCCTAGCCATTCATGTGGCAGGAGCCTCCAACACCCTGGCGATGCCCTGGCCGGATAGGGGCTGCATCTCCAGTGGTCTCTCCTGCGGAGGTGGTACAAGATCTGTTCTCCCATTGGGGCACACCTCAGGTGGACCTGTTTGCCTCAGGGAGAACGTGAAGCTGAGCTGTTTCATGCCCGCCCCTCAGCAGGGCTCGCTGCAGGGGGATGCCTTCTCGAGGCCGTGGACCCCGGGCCTCTTCTACGCCTTCCCCCCCATTTCCCTTGATACACAAGGTGCTTCTCAAAGCAAGGAGGGACAAGGCGCAGGTGATTCTGATAGCCCCAGACTGGCCCCGCCAGTTCTTGTACCCAGATCCTCCCTCAGCTCCAGGCTCCCGAGGCAGCTTCCAGCTCGCCTGGACCTGCTCTCAGTCAATCAGGGAAGGTGTTTCATCCGGACCTTCAATCCCTGCACCTGACGCCTGGTTCCTGGGCGGCTAGAGTTCCAGGCCTTGGTCTTTCCGACGAGGTCCTCAATGTTGTTGAGCGTCCCGTAAGAGCGACCAGGAAATGCTATGCCTTCAAATGGAAGAGATTTTCCATTTGGTGTCGAGAGCAAGGGCTTGGACCCTTTCTCCTGTCCTTTGGCAAGCATCTTGGACTATTTATGGTCCCTTTCTAGTCAAGAGCTTAGGTCGGCGACCCTAAGGGTGCACCTGGCAGCATCTCTCTTACTGGCGCGGCCGGGAGCAGTCAGTGGCGCAGGAGAAGGTGGTCTGGCTTTTAAAGGCCTTGATCACATTTCTCCTCCGGTGCGAGAACCTCCACCTCCGAGGGATTTACTGCTGGTACTGGCAAAGCTCATGGGCAAGCCATTCGAACCAATGCACAGGTGTGAACTCTCTCACCTGTCGTGGAAAACTGCCTTCTTGGTGGCTATCACGTCAGCCAGAAGGATGGGAGAACTCCAGGCGCTCTGCATCGAGTCTCCTTACCTGGTCTTCCACAGGGACAAGGTTGTCCTGCGCCCCCACCCGAAATTCCTTCCGAAGGTGGTGTCTGAGTTTCACCTTAACCAGGTGTTGACTCTGCGGTGTTCTACCCCAATCACACCTCGGAGGCCGAATATAGGCTCCATACTTTGGACTCTAGAAGGGCGCTCGCTTATTATAAGGAGCGAACGGCTGAAATTTGGGGAGAGGTTCGCCAGCTGTTTGTCGCCTACGCTGAAGCCGCACCTGGCAGACCTGCAGCCAAGCGGACGATAAGCAGGTGGGTCACCTCCTGCATAGATGTCTGCTACAAGTTGGCGGGCATGGAGCCTCCCAGAGGGATAAGAGCTCATTCTACCCGCCATACTGCTGCATCGGTGGCTGCTTCCAGGGACGTCCCTATCCAGGAAATCTTCAGGGCTGCTACCTGGAAGTCAGCACACACCTTCATTACCCATTACCACATCGACCTTGAGTCACGCCGGGATGCTGGTTTTGGGGCCTCGGTTCTCCAGTCTTTATTCCCTAAGTAGGGGGTGTGCGCCTTGCCTCCCTCCTCCCGGAGAACTGCTAGGAGTCTGCCAGACAGTGTGGATGAGCAACATATCCATGTTCCTAGAAATACAGGTTACTCACCTGTAACATGAGTTCTAGGAATGGTATATGTTGTTCATCCACACGACCCACCCGACCTCCCCGGCTCCGACGCACAACCTGAGCTTCCAGCGGGCCAGATCTGGCGTCATGGGGCGGAGCCAAGAGTTTTACCACCCGGGTGGGTGGGAGGAGCCAGCTTGAAGACCTTCCGGCAAGATTTAAAGCGGCAAGGAACCTGCCAGACAGTGTGGATGAACAACATCAAGCAAGAGAAGCCGTATGAAGAGAAGCCGTATGAGGAGAGACTAAAGGAGCTTAATATGTACCTTGAGGAAAGAAGGGAGAGGGGGACATGATAGAAACTTTTAAGTACCTCAGTGGAATCAACAAAGTCCAAAGAGGTAGCATCTTTCAGAAAAGAGACTTGCAAGAACAAGGGGACACAATTTTAAAGATAGAAGGAGGGGTTCAGGGGCAATGTGAGGAAGTATTATTTCACAGAGAGGTAGTGGATGCATGGAACAGCCTTCCTGAGGAGGTTGTGGGTCTAAAACTGTGGGAGAATTCAAGAATGCATGGGACAGACATAAGGCAATTCTTGTGGGGGGTAGGAAGAAATAGGCTGTTGGTTAACTAGGATCTGCGGCCTATCCTGTAGGTAGGGAAATGGGCAGACTAGATGGGCCTAGCGGTCCTTATCTGCCGTCAAAGTCTATGTTTCTATATACCATTCCTAGAACTCCTGTTACAGGTGAGTAACCTGTATTTTGCAACCATGATACTGGTTGCCCCTGACTGGGCCAGGCAGCCATGGTACCCTCTGTTGCTCACCCTGTCCACCAAGCAACCCGTTTGTCTGCCCCAGAGATACAGTCTTTTAACAGCTGTTCAGGGGCAGATAGTTTTTCTGAACTTCAAGAGCCTGCGCCTGAAGGCTTGGTTCTTGAGGAGTTAGAATTTTCTGAATTTAATCTGTCAGAAGAGGTCCTTAGGGTCCTGAAAGTTTCTAGGAAAACTTCCACAAGAAAGATTTGTGTTTCAAAGTGGAAAATATTTTCCATCTGTTGCATGCCTAAGAAAATCAATCCCCTTAAAACAAGCTTGTCTACATTGCTTGGTTATCTGGTTCACTTGCAGGCTCTAGGCCTCAGGCCTGCAAACCTTTAGTTCGCTTAGCAGAAGTATCTGCTTATTTGTCTGCAGGTGCTTAGAGAACAATAGCTTCACACCCAATTTTTAGAACATTTTTCAAAGGTTTGGCACATATGTTCCCTCTTGTTAGAGAACCAGTCCCTCCCTGGGATCAGAGTTTGTGCATGGACAAACTCATGGGACCTCCCTTTGATCCAATGGCTACAGCTGACCTGAAGTATGTCACATGGAAAACTGTTTTCTTGGTGGCAGTTACTTCAGCAAGAAGTGTGTGAGAGCTCCAAGCACTTTGCACTGATCCTGATTACATCTTCCATAAGGACAAGGTGGTCCTTAAGACTAACAGGAAATTCCTCCAAAAGGTGATCTCATTCACTTGAACCAGTCCATCACCCTTCCTGTATTTTTCACAGTTTAGTCCAGTTCAGGGGAATGGAAGCTTCATAACTTGGACATAAAAAGGTCTCTCAGTTATTATATCACTCGTACTAAGGACCTCCGGGATTCCTACTCACAACTGTTCATTACCTATAGTGAAGTGGGAAAAAGAAGGCCTGCCTCAGAGGTCAGTTGCACATTGGATAGTATCCTGCATCCAGTCAATTCTGCTAGAGTAAGGCTGAGAAACCGCCACCACAGGGCTTCAGGGCACATTCCACTCGTGGAACTGCTGCCTCTGTGGCAGCTGCAAGGGACATTCCTTGCTGGAATCTGTAAAGCGGTTACCTGGAGGCACAGTGCACACTTCACAAAGCACTATTGCCTGGATGTTCAGTCCAGGAGTGATGTTAGTTTTGCACTGTAGTACTGCAGTTTCCTAAATGGGTTCTGTACCCACCTCCCAAGGCACTGTTTGGTAGTCTGCATATGTCTAATACTACTGGAGATTCCTGGGGTTTGAAGAAAAAATGACTTACTATACTAATATTGTTTCTTCCAAAGGGATCTCCCAGTAGGATTAGACCTCCCATCCCTACCACCACGTTACATAACCTGAATCAGGTTCAGCAATACTTTCATGGGGGTTCTGAATGTTTGCATTAATCATAGGCTTAACTTGCTGTTTTGATGCGCACAATGGCTAGGACACCAGGCTCTCCTTTTTGTGTTTCTTCTTTTTCCTGTTTGGAACCCTTTCTCTTTACCAAGGGGAGGGTATTATTGTTATGGGTGTTAAGTTACAATTATTTAATTCAGATACTCTAGTGTTTTTTTTTCATTTTCAAAAAAATGAATCTGGCAGTTAGATGGAACACAGTCCAGAGACAGCAGTTTGAATGCATCCTTCTAAGTTCCATGATTTGCATATATTCCACATTACATCAGAGCCCAGGGGCAGTCAGAGATTATGAGCTGACTGCATATGTCTAATCCTACTGGGAGATCCTTTGGAAGAAACAATATTACTATGGTAAGTATCTTTTCACTTCTGGACTGTTTATTACATTTAAGATCCCTGGGCTTAATACCAAAATCATCTTAAAAGGTGCATGCGTCATCAATTTCTGCATTAAGGTCCAGGGACTTCTCAGACTCTTTGTTTGCACATTAAGTGCTTAAGAGATTCAGCAAAGGCCTCCCACACATGTTTCTCCCTGTGAATAAGCCTGTATCAGCTTGAGACCTGAACCTTGTCATCACTCAGTTAATGACGCCTCCTTTTCAGCCAGTGGCCACTACTGAATCAAAATACCTCACCTGGAAAACATTCATGTTGGCTATTATATCAGTAAGGAGCTATGCAAGTTCCTTGCACCTGCATTGATCCTTCATATTTGATTTTCCACAGGAGAAAAGTGGTGTTAAGAACAAATCAACAATTGCTCCTTAAGGTTGTGTCAGAATTCCATTGAAACAAATTACATTGCCTGTATATTTCCCAAAGCCACATGCCAGTAAAGGGAGAAAAACATCATACATTAGATGTCAGAAGGGTCCTCTGTTTCTGCAAGTCTAGAACTGAGGAATAGTAGCAAACAGTTGTTTGTCACATATGGCGGTATCATATAGACTCCAAGCCTTTAAACAGAGTATATTAAGGTGGATAGTATCCACAATGAATTTCTACTGTTCCAAGGTAGGAATGTACCCCAGTTCAGTATTTATTTATTTGAATTTTGATAACCGAGTAAGCCCACTGAGACAAGACTGTCCTTTTCAGTGGCAATTCGGAAACCTAAACATCCACAAAGTGAATATTCATATAAAAAACACATTGTGACAATCGTGGTAACACATAAATAATAAAATAAGTAGGCATATACAATAGCAGGTTACGTAGGCATGTACAATAGTTAGGGGAAGATGTACATTCCATAGGGATTAAATATGTAATTAAGAACCTATGTCACACACACATTCAAGTTATATAGGCTTCCGTAGTTACCTGTGCAGGGTAAATAGGATAGCATATCATTCCAGGGAGACAGTGCGACATTAGGGATCAAGTAAAGGCAGATTATGAGGAACTAAGGCCATAGAGAGGTTGGAAGGACTGGCAGGGGTAATTAGGGACAACTGCAAGAGGCAGGGGTGAAGAATAGGTTCTTACACTCTTTTTTAAACCTTGAGGGACGAACATAAGAGGAGATCTGGCAGAAGGTTGTTCCATTTGTGGGTGGCAGTGAATGAGACTGCTAATCGTGATTTTGGTATATTTAGTAATGGTTGGTGAGAGGATCGAAGGGACCTGGTAACTGGTTTGCGAGGCTGGGTGGGGAGGGGAGGTGTACGAGTTTAAATGTGGTACAGAGTAGGGGGAAATCCAATTTTGCTTCAATTAAAGCACACCCCAGATGATATTAAGTAAGGATTAACCCACGACAGGTCATGGTTTCACTGAGAATTAATCCACATGGGGGGGGGGGCACGAGGCCACAGGTTGAGTGACTTCAACCACCCAGGTATGGATTAATTCTCAGTAAACCCATGCCCTCGAGTGGGGTTAATTTGCTTATAAAATGGGCAACTTTATTTTAGAGGTGTACCTAAATAAATATTTGGAAAAAAAACAAAAACTGTTTACATGCATACAGTTATTCCACCTAATGGGTTTGTCCTTCTGCGAGTGCAGTAGTTGCAGTTCTCCACTAGGTGGATTTGTCCCAATGAGGATGCCATAGTTTTAGATTTTCATGTTTCTTTGGTGGAGTGATCTGAAAAGGTCACTTTACATTGCTGTCACTCAGGATTTTGTAGTGTGGCAAGACAGCCGGGCTTACAGGGAATAATCCATGGTCAGGTGACCTGTCTTGATGAATTAGAATATGGGATTTTGGAACCCATTTTATAAAGCACATTACACTGGCACCAAGAAGGAATGTGCCACTGGCACATACTGTATTTGTAAAGCTGCTACCTGGTCTACAGGTCACACATTCACATCTCATTATTGTCCGGACACAGAAGCAACAGAAGATGGTAGGTTTGGGAATTCTATACTTCAGGGCCTATTCCCAAAGTAATCTAAAACCTTCAAACCCAGGGTACTGTAAGGAAGCTGCACAAGTTTGACTAGACTATCCTAATTCATGTAGTTAGAAGGAAACGTTATTCACCATAGTAATAATTTTTTCTAGTGGATCAAAACAGCCAAACTAAACAACCCTTCCCTACCTCTCCTTTTTAGGATGAGGTAATGAGGTTCCACCGAATATCAGAGTTGTATTGCTGTTTAAATCTTGAGCTTTTAATGATTGCTATTGCTCATTTTGTGTCCTTAAATACCCTTTTGTTTATGACATTTACAGTGGCGTGAAAAAGTATTTGCCCCCTTCCTGATTTTCTCTATTATTGCATATTTGTCACACTGGATGTTTTCAGGTCTTTAGACAAAATATAATAATAGATAAAGGGAACCTGAGTGAACAAATAACACTTTTTTTTTTTTTACTTATTTCATTTATTTAATGAAAAAGTTAACCAACACCAACTGCACTGTGTTGAAAAAGTAGTTCCCTAGTTAAATCAACCCAATTAAAGGGATAATTAGAGTCAGCTGATTGAACACAGCCAGGCTTGATTACAGCCAGCCCTGCTCAATATAAACCTCACTTATTTTGACCCTTACCATCAGAGTCATGTTGCTAGCACAAAGATTCAACAAGCACATTATGCCATGATCAAAGGAAGTTCCTGAAAAGATCAGAAAAAAATTTGTTGCCCTCTATCAGTCTGGAAAGGGTTACAAAGCTATTTCTAAGGCTCTGGGACTCCATCGAACCACAGTGAGAGCCATAATCTCCAAATGGAGAACACTTGGAACAATAATGAATCTTCCCAGGAGTGGGAGGCCTGCCAAAATTACTCCAAGGGCGCAGCGTAAAATCATCCAGGAAGTCTCAAAGGATCCTAAAACAACATCCAAGAACTGCAGGCTTCTCTTGCCTCAGCTAAGGTCAGTGTTCATGACTCCACAATCAGAAAGAGACTGGGCAAAAATGGGCTTCATGTGAGAGTAGCAAGGAAACCACTGCTAACCAAGAAGAACATAAACGCTTCTCTCATTTGCCAAGAAGCACCTGGATGATCCACAAGCCTTTTGGTAAAATGTTCTATGGACAGATGAGTCCAAAGTGGAACTTTTGGATGACATGGATCCCATAATGTCTCGCGTAAGCAAACACAGCATTCCACAGTAAGAACACCACACCAACAGTCAAACATGGTGGTGGTAGTGTGATGGTGTGGGATGCTGTTGCCTAAGGACCTGGATGACTTGCCATAATTAAAGGAACCATGAATTCTGCTCTGTACCAGAAAATTCTTAAGGAGAATGTCCAGTCATCCTTCCGTCAGCTGAAGCTGAAGCGTAGTTGGGTCATGCAGCAAGACAATGATCCAAAACACAAAAGCAAGTCCACATCAGAACGGTAAAAGAAGTAAAATTAAAGTTTTGGAGTGGCCCTAGTCAAAGTCCAGACTTAAACCCAATAGAGATGCTGTGGCAGGACCTGAAACGAGCAGTTCATGCTCGAAAACCTACCAAATGTTACTGAAGTAAAGCAGTTCTGCGAGGAAGAGTGGGTTAAAATTCCTCCACAGCGATGTGAAAGACTGATATTGAATTATAGGAAATGTTTGGTTGCAGTCATTGCAGCTAAATGTGGCGTAACCAGTTATTGAGTGTAAGGGGGCAATTACTTTTTCACACAGTGCCAGTTGGTGTTGGTTAACTTTTTTTCATTAAATAAGTGAAATTAAAAAAAAAACAAG
This sequence comes from Neoceratodus forsteri, assembly GCA_016271365.2. Taxonomy (NCBI): domain Eukaryota; kingdom Metazoa; phylum Chordata; order Ceratodontiformes; family Ceratodontidae; genus Neoceratodus; species Neoceratodus forsteri. The sequence continues at coordinate 606,573,156 of CM028138.1, forward strand.
TGTTATTTGCTCACCAGGTTCCCTTTATCTAATATTACATTTTCTAAAGACCTGAAAACATCCAGTGTGACAAATATGCAATAATAGAAAAATCAGGAAGGGCAAATACTTTTCACTCACTGTATACTGCTCTAATTGGAATATTTTTTCCCTAAATGGGTCTTGAATCTTCTGGCCTCTTAAAGGATACCTAAACAACATTTTGACCACAAAACTATTCAAAATCTGACTTCATAGGGGACTAAAGAAAAGGCTGCTGTATACATTAATGCTAGAACTATTTTATATAATTTACCTAAATGCAGTTCTAAAGCATTTGAAAAATGTAAAATCAGCCTTCAATTAAAAAAAAAAAAAAAAAAAAAAAACCTGCCTTACCTGCTTCCTAAAATGGCCATAAATATGTTAAGTGATGACATCACTGGAGCCCCAGTCTGAGGCTATATGGCTGTCTATAGTACTAACTAGTTTTTTTCCCTGTTTAGAATTATTTCACCAAAATGGTCAAAACCATGTGCACTTTTGTGATCAATACACGTTAGGTTATGGTTCTGTTCATTTTGTTTACTTTAACATGCTGAAATTGTGTTTTAATCAATCGACTTTCTCTCTGGCAAACCACAGTGCAGTACAAATCTTAAATAACCTGGTGGTCTAGTGGTTATGGTGGATCCAGGATGTTAAGGGGGGTGGTCTGGTGGTGGTGTGCATACTTGATATGCACTTTTAACATTTGTATTAAACCTCCATATTGTCTGCTATTCTTTTTAGTATATTTTGACAGAACATACAAATGTAATCCATAGTTTTGAAGGTAAACATTTGTACAATCAATAAATCAGCAGCAAGCAAATACGTTGGGGGGGTGTGCAGCCGCACCTTTCACCATCCCATAGATCCACCACTTGTTTGTAGCAAAGTTCTTGTATAGTCCAATACCAGAGTTCATACTTTCTCAGAAATCAAAAATATGCTTGTCTTGTCTTCTCTTTCCATGGGGAAATAATAAAAAGAGGAAGAATCCGCATTTATAGAGTGCTTTTCATACACACTGCTAGACTGGCAGTAAAGTGACTGGACATGTAGTGGCAGCCATTTCACACATACCCACACACAACCTTAGACAATTGCATGAACTGGTTTTATGGGAAGGGGAATGTTGGCCAGGACAATGGGGTCAGGTAGTGATTATGGTGCTGGCGGCCCCACATCTTATATCTCTGTGATCTTCTCATATTTCTCCTCTTCTGTCTTCCCTTTCCCTGAATATAGCAGTACCTTGCAGGAGTGACCTTCTCAGTTCTCCAATGGTATTTATTCTTCACTCCTTCTCCCCACACCAAAAACTGGTGAGTTCGTCGCCCTTCTGCATAATGAATGCAGATAATACAGTCCCCAGGTTTTTTGACATATCAAAAATAAACAAATATTTCCAGTAAGTCAGGCTGATGGCAGCAGGGAACAAGGGGAAAGGCTGTCTTTTCTATCCTTAAAAGATCTAGGCTACCTTTGATTAGGCACTATTAAATGACGGGTGTGTGCATCATTATGCACGTCATTTAACAGTGCCTAATCATAGGTAGCTTAGATGTTATATGGGTAGAAAAGCCTATTTTCCCCTTTGTGCCCTGCTGCTATCAGCCTGGCTTACCAGAAGATCACGTTTACTATTACTATGTGAAAAATAACATGGGAGACTGTGCTACCCACATTCATGATGCGGAAGGGTAGTGAGCTCAACAGTTTTTAGTGTAGGGAGCAGGTGAGAAGAATGAATGCCAGAGAGGGACTGAAGAGGCCATTCAAACAGGGTACAACTATATTCAGGTTATGGGAAGACTGGAAGGGGCAAGTTGAGCAGATCATTGTGAGATCTGAGGTGTGGGGCTGCCAACACTGTGATCACTACCTGACAGTGGATGAGAGCAGCCAGTGACAACAAATATAGTGGCAGGGCTGCATCTAAACCATTACTTGAATTCAGTGTAGGGAGATTACCCTCAGGTGGGGGGTGGATGTTGACATTTGTTAGGACAGTATCGAGGGAGCTGTGTATAGCTCATTCAAGATTCGGAAGGGTTGCCGGCTCGGTGGTGCTGAGGGTTGAGGCGCTGGACGCCACACCTTGCACCTCACCAGCGACCCAAGTTCGGGAGCGAGTTCGGAGCACTGGGGGACGGCAGCGGCAGGAAAAGATTGAGCACCCGCAGGGCTGCTCTCCTTCCCGGGGGAGGTCGGGGATCACTCTGTGCATCAGCTGCTCCTGGTGGAGACCTGGAGTGCTGTAGCTAGCTGAGCAGCACATAGCTGGGCGTGTCTGACGAGGCAGGTTGCCGCGCCGCATTGGGATGTACACGATGGGAGGGAGGGGAGAAGAGCTCACCAAAACAGGGAAAACACAGTCCGTGAGTAGGTGACGCACCTACCCCCATTTCCACAGCAGGGTCCCTCCTGTCTGGCCTTCCAGGTTCCTCCGCCTAGGTCCTCTGCCACATCGGAGCTGACTGTTGAGAGCACCCAAGAGGAGGGGTGGCCCCACCCCAGACGGGTAAGCTGGGGTTACCGATTGTGGCTAGAGGAGGGGGAGAGAGGAGGCACAGGTGTAGGAGGTCTTCAGGTGGGGCAGAAGTAGGCAGGATGCCTGAGAGGCGCTCCGCAGACTGCGACCGGAGGGAAAAAGAGTCCACACACAAAAAAAAAAAAATTCGGAAGGGTGGTAGTTAGCCAGTTCGCATTGTGGAGTAGGGCACAGAAATATACTGGAAATGAATTGCCGGGAACTGTCCTGTGGGGTTCTGCAGATCACAGGTAATGGAGTAGACTGACACTGGAAGTCAGGTGGGTTTGCTCAAGGCATTACTATGCTTCTCCTGCTAATAATAATGTTATCCATAGTAAGTGCAGCCAGGGGTGTAGCCAGGAATTTTAAACTTGTACTCAAAACTGATGCACTGTTGCCCCCCACCACTATGTAAACATAAACCAGAATATGCGCAGCCATGCCACACCAACAATAGTCCCCACCCTCTTTGCCATGTCTGAATTCAAGTAATCAGTTTCTTCCTGTAATCCTCCTTCATTTGTTTTTCTGCCCGCCTGGTAAGTTGTTCTTGTTTGTGTATTTGGCTGGTGGCATCAGTGCCCCATAGTGAACAACAAAGGCAAAAGGGCTCAGCATGACACAGACACTGTGACTCAAAATTTCCTTGCTTTCCTCTTTTTGTTGCCCTTGCCTGATTTGTTGCCCCTGCCTGATTTTTTTTACTGTACTCAGCTGAGTACAGTGTGTATGCCTGCCGACACCCCTGAGTGCAGCCCTTGTGAGGGTATGAACAGCAGGTCTTCTGGTGTGTCCTGATGCTTGTAGCTTGGCCCTCCAGGAAGACCTAATTGTTGGTTAATGAGGCGGGAAAACACAAATGGGGACTGTACATACTGCCTTCATCTGCAGAAGTTGCAGGATCCACCCAATGTTTACCATGGAAGCAGACATCAAACATTGAGAAAGTGGACTGGAGCGTGATTTGAGAGGCATTTTTAACAGTGCCAGCTGATGAAGCATATCCGTATAGGTGTGCATAACTCTGAGGTACAGGATTACAATCTGAGTGTGATGGTTCTCTTCATGAGACCACAAGCTCATATGCAGCCACAGGCAGTACTTAGGACAGCGTATGGATGGTGGGATGTTCAGCAGAAGGCAGGCAAGGTGCAGGGGTTCACTGGAAAAGACTACAAGAGCAGCTTATTTGTGGATTGCCAAGAAAGCATGAGCTGGAATTGGACCAGACCAGTACCCGGCTACAAAATTCAGGGCATCACAACCACTAGATCAGGTATTTGAAGTGTTGTACTGTATTGCGGTTTGCCAAAGAGAAGTCAGTTTGATTACAAAATATTTTCAGCAAGTTAAAGTAAACAAAATGAACGAACCCATAGCCTAACATGTGTACTGATCAAAATAATCCACGTGTTAATACATGGTGTTGATCATTCTAACATACTAACCTACTAAAATGCCAGCAGAGGATCCTAATGGTCTTTCATGTCTGCTCGATAGTCAGCACCATACTGAGGGCGATTTTGTGTCCCCCCTCCACCTTGGGTTTCACTGTCCCCAGTCCAAGATGTTCGCCTTGTATTGGACTTCGTTGGCTTTACCTCTCCTTATACCTGTCTCACCCCTCTTAAACTCCTCCACAATCTCTGCCTCCACCAGCCCCTGGGCAGCGCGATGCCACGGTTCCACCACCCTCTCAGTGAAGTAACACCTCCTCCTCCTCCCCGAGTCTGCCCCCTCCTCTAGCTTCCACTGTGTCCTCTGGTTGCTCCCCTCTTTCCTTTGGAGCACCCTGACTGGGCCCCTTATTAATCCCTTTATGTATTTGAAGACCTCTATCATGTCCCCCTGTGCCCCCCTCTTCCAGGGTATACATGTTGAGCTCTCGAGCCTCCCCATAGGTCCTTTTCCCCCAGGCCCAGGTAATTTTGACTGCTCTCCTTTGGACCCTCTTCAGGAGTTCAATGTCGCTTTTAAGTGCGGTCTCCAAAACTGCACAATGCCTCGAGGTGTGGCCTAACCAAGCAGTTATACAGAGGAAGGATCCACTTCCTCCCTCTGGGTAATCCCCTATTGATGCTTCCCAGCATCCTATTTGCTTTGCTGCCCTCCTGCAGGTCTCAGAGTTGTTCATTCTGACATCTACCCCCAACCCCCAGGTTCCTCTCGCCCCTTGAGACTTGTAGTGTGTCTCCCCCCCAGGGTATACCCTCAGCCTGGATTTCTGGCCCCTAGGTGCAGAACCCTGCATTTCCCTGCATTGAATTTCAATTTCCATTTTCGTGACCACCTTTCCAGAGCCTCCAGGTCCTCCTACAGGGCCACTCTCCCCTCCTCTCATCCACCACATCCTAATACCCTTCCTTATGTCTGAGACATAGGCATTAAGCAGGAGTGGCCTTAGTACTAACCCTGGGGGAACCCACTAATGACTCTCCTTGGAGATGATACTAGCCCCCAATCACCACCCTCTCCGAGGTCCAATTACCTATCCACCTGATCATCTGCATTCCCACCCCCATTTCCTCCAGCTTAGCCAGCAGGCCATTGTGGGATAGCAAATCAAATGCCTTGCTTAAGTCTAGAAAGAGGATATCCACTGGCCTGCTCTGGTCCAGGGCACTCGTCCACCAGTTGTAGAACTCACAAGGTTTGTCTGACACAATCTTCGGGATGGTCATGCTGCTATCATCCAGATACCCCATTTGCCCTGTACCCCCAGCCTTCCCTTGACAATACCTTTCATCAACTTTCCCACCTCTGACATCAGGCTAATGGACCTGTAGTTTCTGCCTCCTCTCTTGACCCCCCCTTGTGGATAGACATGATATGGGCCACCCTCCATTCTTGAAATACCCACCCTGTCTTCAGAGAGATGTTGAAAAGCTCCACAAGGGGGGCCACCAGGACATCCGCCAGTTCCCTCAGCACCCTGGGGTGTATTTCATCCGGCCCTGGTGCTTTCTCCATCCTAAGGGATCTGAGGGCTTCCCTCACTCTTTCTACTGGGACTTCAACATTCACGTTCTCCCCCTTTGCTCCCTGTACTGCCAACCCCCCACCTGACTGTGCTGGCCCTTCCCTCTCCCCAAACTTATCAGGGCTCCCGATCTCTAAGGGTCCCACCTCTTCCTCTGGTTTGCCCCCTCTCCCCCCACAAGACATAGCCCACCTCATCCTCCCTGGTAAAAACTGAGGCAAAGTACTTGTTCAGAAACTCTGCCTGCTCCCCCGCATCCTGTGGCCATCCCTCCCCTGTCCTTATCCTGCTGATCTGCCCCCTCACTTTCTTTTCCCCAGTGTATCTAAAACCCTAGTCTCCCCCGATCTCCCTGGTAAGGTCTGCTCCTTCCTCGCCTTAGCCACTCTCACCACTCTGGTGACCCTCACCAGCCATCCGCATACTCCCCTGACCCTTTTCGCTCCTTGAGCGCTAGAAGTGCCTATAGGCCGCCGCCTTATCCCTCACCACCTCCTGAACCTCCCAGGACCACCAACAGGGTTTTCTGTCCTTACTGAATTTGCCCCTCACTCTTGCACAGGACTTGGTAGCCTCCTGCACCCCTCTCCTAATGATCTCCCACTTACTGTCAGCATCCATGTCTGGTCTTATCCCATCCAAATGACCCTTAAGGATCCTTCCCATCCCCCTGAAATCCGCACCCTTGAAGTCGGTTACCACCGTCTTTGTGTGGCCCCCCCCCCCCCGCAGATCTAGGAAAAAAGTCTGTGGCATGATCTCTCCCTGCCAACGGGTCCCTCACCTCCAGGCCCCGAATCTGGTCACTGTCTGCCAGGATTATGTTCAGTGTCCTGGCCTCCCTAGTCAGCTTCTCCCACCTGCTAGATCAGGAACACATCCTGAAGACACCCAGCAGCCTTTGCTCTTTGGCCACTGGGAAGTCATAGTCCCCAGTCTGTTCCTGTCATGTTTAGATCCCCATCATCATTACCCTTCCCTTCCCAAGCTACAGTGACCACAACATTTGCCACCAAACTCTCTTCCAGAGCCTCCATGTAGCAGAGGGGTTCTGTATACCATCCCAACTTTTTACTGTATTTCCCCTGGCATCTGAAGGGTGACTACATCGTCTCCACGGTCCCCACCCCTCCAATACCTAGTGCCATTTTGACTACAATGCTTCCCCACCCCCATCCTTTCTGAACATAGATAACCCTCCAGGTTTAGGTCCCATACGTGCCCTTGGGTGGCCCAGGTTTCAGTGACTGCTGCCACATCTATGGCCCCCTCAACTAGCATTGCCTGGAGCGCAGGCATCTTATTTCCTAAGCTCCTGGCATTTATCAGGACCACCCTCCACCCCTTTTCCCTCCTCTCATTTCCCCCCCTTGTGCTCCTGTTCGTCCGCATGCCCCCCTTCCCTGCACCCTACCTATTGACCTTTTTCCATATCCCTTCAGCCCCTTAGGGGAGTGGAGACCACGTCCCTCTTTTATCGTACCCCCTGGAACAGTGCCTTCCTCGATGCCTCCCCTTCAGAAGTTTAAACCCCACCTTTCACTGATGAACCCAGCTAGTTTCAGTTTTAGGATTTCCCTCCCCTTCAAATTAAGGTGAAGCCTGTCCCTAGCGTACAGCCACTTATCCTCCCAGGTTGCCGCAGTCCCTCACAAGGCCATACCCCCTTGCCTCACACTACTCCCTGAGCCACTGATTTATCACCCAAATCTTCTGCTTGTTCTCCCCACTAGCCCTCTGCACCGGCAGGATTTCTGAGAAGATGATCGAACATCCTATGGAATGGCATACTTTGGCCAGCTCCCCAAACCTTGTCTGTATCTCTAATTCACTATTCCCATTTGTCATTTGTACCCAGGTGCACAAGTATGTCTGGGGACCCCCCATTCCCTTGCCAGTGAATATACCTCGTGCTTGGCCTGATGCACCATCAGGCCAGGGTGGCATTTGTTTTTTATCGAACAGGTTTTACCCCCCACTGGATGCCTCTGATCATGGAGTCCCCACAGTAGCACTCTAACCTCCCCTTGCCTCCTGCTCAGCCAGCAGGTTTACCCCTCCTTCCATGCCCATCCTCGTCCCTTCTTCCGGTCTCTCTCCCCATCGGCTCCCTCGTACCTCCACAATCTGGGTGTCAAGGCAGCCCCCTCCCTATTGTTACTGGCCACCCCTCTGCTTCAGTCCTGGGCATCATCACCCCCCACCCAAGTATACACTTTTGTATCTCTGTCTCCCCGTCCCTGCCCTTGACTAAGCCATCTGCCCCATCTGTTGGCCTACCTTTGTTTCTTCTTCGCTTTTATCCTGTCTATGTTTCAGCACCTCCCCACCTGCCATGCCCACCAGTCCTGTACCCTCAGCCCCCAGTTCTGCAGCCTTCTCCTTGTTCACTAGTCCTCCTTCTTTCCTGCCCCCTACCTTCATTCTCAGCCTGTCCATTGTCCCCCTCCCCGGTCCCTACGCTTTCTCGCGCACCATGCCCCCCATGAGTGCTCCTGATTTTCAAGTCCCTGTCTCTTGCCCCCTCTCCCTTCTTATCTGTCCCTGCTCTATCTACATTCTCCCCACCACTCCCTCCACCACCACACATAGAGGTTAAAATGATTTGTGAGCCTAAGACCAGACTCCAGGCCCCCTATCCCCATCCCCCACCTCAGTTCTCTCTGGACAACCGAGACTCCTGCCTGCTGCTTTGGAAATTTCCACCTTTTGGGCCTCCTCCATGGGGTCCCCATGTGCCCCCTAGTACCCCTTCACTCCTTCCTATGTTGGGCCTCATCACCTGGTGCATCCACATGGGCGACCCATGCCCCTATCTCCAATCCCCCTATGTCCCCCCAAAAAAAAACAGCTGCCTTCTAATCTCCTCAACCTCCTCGCTAAGATGTTCCAGCTGGTAACACTGGGCAACCCCCAAACTTCCAAGCCCAGTCAAGTACCATGGCCGCACCACACCCTGCACACCCAATCACCCTCCCAAAGATGCCCACGCAAGCGATGTGTGGTCCCTTCCCCATCATCGTAGTAGGTCTTTAGGTCAAAAACAACCCCACCAGGTTCCCCAGTGGTCAGAGCTACAAGTGACTCTACATAGTTCAGAACTGCCAGTGCCTGTACTTAGCCAATCCCCCTAACATCATGCAATTTTGCTTAAACAATCCCCACACAGCTTACAAGGGCAGTCAAAAAAAACAAAAAAAAACTGAAATTTCTTCAAGGCCACAGGCTTCTTTTAGGCCAGACCACTCCTATCCCCTGACTCCTCCCCCACTGGCTATTTAATAGAGATCTGGGCCGGGGTGGGAAACGAATACAGCTCCTCCGGTGCAGGTTTGGACAAGGAGGCTTGGCCTGCCCTTATGTAGCCCAGCCGCGAGTTTGAATCTGGTGCCCTGCCCTCTGATTCTGGTGAAACAATTTAAAACAAAGGGGGAAAGAACAATTGGTTCCATGTGATAACTGCAATTGCAGAAAGGTGATCGTTGGTAGGGCGAGTGTACATTGGCAAAAATCAGTTTTGCTGATGTACACTTGCGGCCCAGACTAAAAGGGTGCTGAAAACATAGGTTTTTTTTGTTTATTCAGGGGGCTGTGCCCCCATCCCTCTCCCCCCATGAGAACTTCACCCCTCACCCCTATAAGCGATTCTCGCTCCGGGGGTGCATGTTGGGGGTGGCTAACAACAACAAAATCCTGGACCTGTGCAAAAATATCTACGCGCCCAGCATCGAACCCGGCACCTTCCCAACCCTAGCCTGCCATGAACCCACCATGCCACATGGCCAGCTCAGCAACCCACCACCACACTACACCTCACAAACCCTTCTGCCCCTTCCGCCGGTTGCACGGCATGTTCACTACCCCCTCCTGTGTGCATGTACATATATAATGACAGGATGTCGCTATATCCATATTCGCCCCCATCCAGTAGCCCTGTGAACAGGCGCGCCGCTATTGAGTCGCCCTTTTTGTAAGTGCTCGATAGCGGACGCCCTCATCACAGGATATCAGAAGAACTAGTTAGCAGTATAGGGAGCCATGTGGATTTCATCATGACTCATCACTTAACACAGTGGTTATCAGCCTTTTCTAGGGACATGGATATGTTGTTCATCCACACTCATTGGCAGTATCCTTGCCGCTTTAAATCTTGCCGGAAGGTCTTCAAGCTTGCTCCTCCCACCCACCCGGGTGGTATAACTCGTCCGCCCCATGACGCCAGATCTTCCTTACAGCTTGAAGCTCAGGTTCCTCTCAACGCCTCGCGCTTGCGACTAGTTCCTATTTCTCCGCTTATGGATTTAAAAATAAAATTTGCAAAAGACTTCAGTCTTGATCCCTCAGCGGCTGCGATGGACAATCGACTCCCGGTTGGAGATGCCCATGCGGGCAGAAGATGTCTCGGACGGATCCACACCACGTGTGTCTACTGCTTAGGCCTTGAGCACGACCGCGAAGCTGCGACCTGTGCTCATCTTTCTGTTCGTCCTCGAAGACCGTGCTGCCCGATTGCAACTGGGCCGTCCGAGCGTTTCCCTCGGTGAAGTCAGAGGCCCGGTTGGCGGTGTCCGCGGCGCGGTTCGGCGGATCAGCTCGGCGGATGGTGCGCCTCGAAGAGAGGCCGGCGCAGGTCAGATCTTCCTCGGCCGCGGCATTTATCCCGCCTCTCTGGTTCTTCCTACACGGCTTCTTTAAGGAGCTTTGTCTGTCCCTCTCCACTAAAGGAGAAGGCCTGCGTCTGCTGGACCTTATTCTCGGTCCAAAAGAGGGACAGGGTGCGATCCTCCGTCGGCGCTCTTGGGAGCGGGAAGGTCCTCTCCCGGGCCGTCGTCCGTTCCCGGTCGACCGGCTCGCTTGCCACTGGCCTCCCGGTGTCCCGTCAGGTCAGTTGACCGAGACTCCCACTGATGAAGTCGAGATTTTTTCGACCCTTATACAGGCTGTCGCCTTTAGCAGCCGAGATTCCCTCCCGGTTTCCCCGGGAGGAGTTGAGGATCCGTGGGCTCGTCTGTGCCCGGTTCCGGAGCCTCGGATGGACCCTTCCGACCTGGCGGAGTGCCGGTTCTGCCGACACCTCCTCGCGACCGACCCTCGAAATTCGGGATTCTCGGTCTCGGGTCTCGACCTCTTCAAGGTGTCCAGCTCGTTCCCTGACCGCCATAGGCGGTCTCGGCCCTGCATCACAGTAAGCGGGCGTCACGCCGGTCCTCGCCCTCCTCCTCGGATGAGGGAGGCTTCAGTGAATTACGCTGACGGTATGAGGACCTTATGTTGCAACAGCCTCTGGCCGGAATAAGCCGACTCCGCGCCTTCCCGGCCATTAAGTGGCTGTCACCGAACGGCCCGACACAACCCCGACTTGTCGAGGGCCTATACCCAGGCGGTTGTTCGCAAAACCAGCTTGCTCCACCGATTCCGTGGAACCTCCGCCCTCCACAGCCACCAATTGGGGCTCCGACCAAAGATTCTGATCGGCTGAGGTTTACCCGCCGCTGTCAGTTACCCTCACTCCCGACCGACCTCGGCAGGTGAAGGGTGGCTCAGGCCAGAGGCAGCTCTTGAGGACTCTTCCGAGTCCGAGATGATTCCTCCTTCTTCTCCAGCGACTGGACTTGGAGTCTTCAGGAGGCAGTCAATGGACGATAGCCGTCGTCTCTTCCTAGGACTGCTCGGCTCATCTCGGAGTTCACCGATGGAGTCGAACCCGCTTCCAAACGGGCCAGGTATCCTCACGGAGATTCTGGACCGAGGGATTCTCGACGGAGGCCTTCCGGTGGCCGAGGCTATAGTGTGGGTCCGGCACTGGAACTTTGGCAGCCCTGCTTCCTGCCCTGCGCCCGGCCAGGATGGCCAGGAAGATCGCGGTCCCTCCGGTTCCTTGTCCGGTTTGAACACCCTCTGCTGAGGGTTGAGTTACCGACAGCGTTTTCCGCCGCAACGCCTGTAAGGATGTGGACAAACCTCCTGACAAGAGTCCAAGAAATTGACTACGTCGGCGAAAAAGTCATTACGCTCCCTCTCGCCTTCGCCAGGCCAGTTCGGCTCAGTCCTCATGGCATTTCTCATGCCCTGTTGGGCTCCCTGGATGAGGTCATCCTCATCTTCCCGCCGATCTGCAGACTACGGTTAGCAGGTGCGGGACTAGAGCAGGGTAGTGGCCAAACAGCAGCTCCAGACTGCTTTGGATATAGGGGACTCATGTGCAGATCGGTGTGGCGGCGCGAAGTGGCTATGCGTCGGCGGGCTTGGCTGAGGATATCCACCTTTACTCTGGATACCCAGCACAAATTGGCGGATGTTCCCTTTGGGGACTGACCTCTTCGGCCCTGGGGTGGAAGGTCACCTGCAGAGATCGAGAAGTCCAATGCCACCTTGGACTGGGTCTCTTCGACTCAGAAGGACAAGGCATGAGCCACAGCCTAAGCCCTTTAGTCCTTCTGTGCCCCGGCTCCGGCCCAGCAACGTTAGGCCGCAGGCTCTCGCCTTGGCATCCCAAACCCAAGCCGCCGCTTCCTCTAACAGGAGGCAGGGGAGGAAGGGCCAGGAGGTCCCTCGGCCGGTCCCTCCTCCAAGCCTGCCCAGTGGCGGGCTGAGGGGTGTCGCCCCATCCCCTGCCACCCTGGGTCTCCCCGTGGGACTCCGCACTCTTGCTCCACCTGGTCGCGCTACCACGGACAGGTGGGTCTTGGAGGTGGTGGAAGAGGCCTGCCTCTGGAATTCAGGAGCAGGCACCACCTTCAGAGCCGTCGCCCCCGAGCTTGGGATCCCCAGCTCACTGGCGGCCTCGTCGAGCCGACATCGCTCTCCTCCTCCAGAAGGAGGTGGTAAGAGAGGTGGTGACCCTCCTTCAGACCCAGGGTTTGTGTCCAGGTACTTCCTGGTTCTGGCAGCGACGGGGGCTGGCGCCCATTCTCGACCTACACGACTAAACAAGTTCCTAAGGTCTCGAACCTTCAGGATGGTCACTCTGGCTCAGATAATACCATCCCTTGGAACGCTGGGCGTGTGGTTCTGCTCTCTGGACTTGCAGGACGCTTTTTTCACGTCCCTATCCGTCCGTCTCACCAGAGATTCCCTTCGCTTCTTCCGGCGGATCTCTCTTGAGTTCAAAGCCATGCCCTTGGCTTGTCTCCAGCTCAGGGGTCTTCACCAAATGCATAGCAGTGGTGAGCCCAGCATTCCCTGCGGCGCGGGGTCAGGTGTACCCTTACCTGGACGACTGGCTGATAGCAGCTCCCTCCAGGAAGGAGGCTGAGTGGTCCAGAGATCTGGCCCTCCAGGTCTGCTCTCAACTGGGCCTCCTTATCAACGAGGCCAAGTCGGAACTCGAGCCGAAGCAGGTGATTCTATTCATCGGGGCAGCTCGACTCTCTTCGAGCCAGGCTGCTCCCGGCCGGACAGGGCGAGGTTCTTTCCTCCTTTGCCCGATCATTTCTGGTTGGGCAGTGCGCCCTACCCGGGACTTCCCTGCGCCTCCTGGGTCTCGCGGCGGCCTGTACCAGCGTGGTCCGTTGGGCCCGCTGGAATCGTCCCCTTCAGTGGGGACTGGCCAGCCAGTGGTCACAACGCTGCGATCCCTTGGACCAGCTTGTAGCCGGTGAGACAGGGGATGTGGGCAGCTCTCAGTGGTGGACCGTTCCAGATCATTTGCAGGAGGGCATCCCGTTCGTCCGCCCGAGCCGGCGGTCTCTCTGTCGACCGATGCCTCTCTGATGGGTTGGGGTGCCCATCTGGGGAACACCGGGCTCATGGCCTCTGGTCCCCTGGGGATCCCGATGCACATCAACCTGCTGGAGCTCGGCGGTCCGCTTGCTCTCACCGCCTTTGCTCCGTTCCTCGGGGTCAGTGGTCCGAGTCCAGACGGACAATACCACGACCATGTACTATCTAAACCGCCAGGGCGGGACGCGCTCCATGCTTCTATGCAAGGAAGCTCCAGATTTGGTCACTGCCGCAGCCTGGAGGCGGATCTCCTAGCCATTCACGTGGCAGGAGCCTCCACCACCGGCCGTGCCCCTGAGCCGGATAGGGCTGCATCCCACGAGTGGTCTCTCCTGCCGGAGGTAGTACAGCATCTGTTCTCCCTTTGGGGCACACCTCAGGTGGACCTGTTTGCCTCCATGGAGAACGCGAAGCTGAGTCTGTTCCATGCCCGCCCCCCTCAGCAGGGCTCGCTGCAGGGGGATGCCTTCTCGAGGCAGTGGACCCCGGGCCTCTTTTATGCCTTTCCCCCATTTCCCTTGATCCACAAGGTGCTTCTCAAGGCGAGGAGGGACAAGGCGCAGGTGATTCTGATAGCCCCAGACTGGCCTCGCCAGTTCTGGTACCCAGATCTCCTCAGTCTCAGCTCCAGGACTCCGCGCAGCTTCCAGCTCGCCGGACCTGCTCTCAGTCAATCAGGGAAGGTGTTCCATCCGGACCTTCAATCCCTGCACCTGACGGCCTGGTTCCTGAGCGGCTAGAGTTCAGGCCTTGGGTCTTTCGATGAGGTCCTCAATGTAGTTGAGGCGTCCCGTGAGTCGACCAGAAAATGCTATGCCTTCAAATGGAAAAGGTTTCCATTTGGTGTCAGAGCAAGGGCTTGGACCCTTCCTCCTGTTCCTTGGCAAGCATCTTGGACTATTTATGGTCCCTTTCTAGTCAAGGCTTAGGTCGGCGACCCTAAGGTGCACCTGGCAGCCATCTCTGCTTACGGGCGCCGGGCCGGAAGCAGTCGGTGGCTTAGGAGAAGGTGGTCTGGCTTTCAAAGGCCTTGATCACATTTCCTCCAGTGGGAACCCCCACCTCCGTGGGATCTACTGCTGGTACTGGCAAAGCTCATGGGCAAGCCATTGAACCTATGCACAGGTGTGCTTTCTCTCACCTGTCGTGGAAGACCGCCTTCTTGGTGGCTATCCACCGTCAGCCAGAAGGATGGAGAGCTCCAGGCGCTCCGCCGAGTCTCACTTACCTGGTCTTCCCACGGGACTTAGGTTGTCCTCATCCCACCGAAATTCCTTCCGAAGGTGGTGTCGGAGTTCACCTTAACCAGGTGTTGACTCTGCCGGTGTTCTACCCCAATCACACCTCGGAGGCCGAATATAGGCTCCATACTCTGGACCCTAGAAGGGCGCTCGCTTATTATAAGGAGCGCACGGCTGAAATTCGGGGAGAGGTTCGCCGGCTGTTTGTCACCTACGCTGAAGCCGCATCTGGCAGACCTGCAGCCAAGCGGACGATAAGCAGGTGGGTAACCTCCTGCATAGATCTCTGCTATAAGTTGGCGGGCATGGAGCCTCCCAGAGGGATAAGAGCTCATTTCTACCCGCCATACTGCTTGCAGCAGTGGCTGCTTCCAGGGACGCCCTATCCAGGAAATCTGCAGGGCTGCTACCTGGAAGTCAGCAAACACCTTCGTACCCACTACACATCGACCTTGAGTCACGCCGGGATGCTGGTTTTGGGGCCTCGCTTCTCCAGTCTCTCTCTTTCCCAAGTAAGTATATAGGGGTGTGCGCCTTGCCTCCCTCTCCCGAGAACTGCTAGAGTCTGCCAATGAGTGTGGATGAACAACATATCCATGTCCTAGAAATACAGGTTACTCACCTGTAACAGGAGTTCTAGGAATGGATATGTTGTTCATCCACACGACTCCACCCGGACTCCCGCTCGACGCGACAACCCGAGCTCTCCAGCGGCCAGATTCATGCCATGGGCGGAGCCGAGGTTATACCACCGGGTGGGTGGAGGAGCAAGCTTGAAGACCTTCCGGCAAGATTTAAAGCGGCAAGGATACTGCCAATGAGTGTGGATGAACAACATATACCATTCCTAGAACTCCTGTTACAGGTGAGTAACCTGTATTTCTGGTCCGTGGACCCTCTGGCCACCTGTCAGCTATGTCAGGGATCCCCTACCAAAAATATGTATATACTGTACTGTGTTTAGTGTTTGTACAGCATTTATACAGCTACCCTTAATAGAGCATTTATTAGCAAGCGAATTATCAAAAGAAAAAAAACACTTAATAGTAGTGGACATTACCAATGGCATAACTAGCATCATTCTGTGCCACTGCTTTATTAAGTTGCTTTCATGTAGGTATGGTGCTGGGGTGGGGGTGGGGTGGAATAATGCTTATCTGTGTTTAACTGAGCCATACAACTGCTGTATTTCTGCAGTACTTCTTACTCTGCTAAATAACTCAGAACCTGCTTTAATTGCTTTTCTGGGGTAACTGAGCCATATAACTACTGAACAGTATAAAAAAAATATATAAAAAAAAAATTGAAGAAGCATCATTGTGATCCATTCAAATCACTGTATTAATGCCAGGGGATACTACAACTGCTTTATTCCTGCAGTAGATCTTACATGCTTTCATGCTGGTCTGGTGCTGGGGGGGTAGTGACAATAACTGAGCCATATAACCGCTGAACCATATAAAAATAAATAAAAGAAACAATTTCTCAAAGTATTCAACTCACTGCATTAATGCCAGTAGAAACTGCAACAGCTTTATTTCGGCAGTAGTTCTTACTCTAAGTAACTGAGAACCTGGAATAACTTGCTTACCCAGACTGTAATTCCGTGAATCCACTGGCAAGAACAGAAGCGGGCAAAATTGTTGTGTAATTTTTTTAAAAGTTAACGCGATTAGTCAGTAGCGAGGAGCTGGGAGAGCAGAAACCAAAGCAAGGAGAAAGGAGCAGAATGCATGCAGTGATGAGTGGAGACATTGAATGAGGACCTGTATAAATACCTAAGTCTGGCAAGTCAGGTAAGTGAAGACTGATGGAATGAGGAGAGCAGACACAACAGCATCTATGAGCTGGGGCAGATAATGACTGAGTGGAGAGAGTAAACTTGAACCACAAGTAAGAAAGCCAAGTGAGGCAAGCTGAGACAAATGGGGAATAATCGGATAAATAAAAAAAATACATAAATAAGGGGTTCTCGTGCATTTTGAAGTTAACTTTCATGTCACCTCCTGCAGTAAGTTGTACTTGCGCTTTGAATTTACTTAAGTGTCAACTCCTACAGATTGATAGCAATTAAAGTAATTACAATTAATGCTCAGTTAGTGAAGTGAGTAGAGCAGGTTACTAAGTAAACAAGGTGCTAAGTAGTGTTTTTGTTGAGACGGTTCTTGCAGTCATGGTTATTTTTGTAATCTATCCCAAAAAATCAAAACTTTACCATGCTTTATATTTCTGGGACTGTTCCGTGGACCCCTTTTGGGCCACGAACCCCCGGTTGAAAACCACTGACTGAACACACTTGGCAGACAGTTTAAGGAGCAAGCAAGGCTGTTTTCTGAAAAGTGAAAGGCTAATGTTTACATTTTTCAAAAGCTATGAAACTGCATTTGTTATTTACATAAATGTAGTTTTAGCATAAATGTAAACAGCAGTCTTTACTTTACCGCAATGAAGCTGGATTTTGAGTTTGCAGTTTTGCATAACTGCTTGTTTAGGTACCCTTTAAGCTCAAAGATGTACCATTGGGAGGCAAGTAAATATATTTGCAAAAAGAGGGACAAAGAGAAACTTTGAAAACATATATTTTTTTCCGGGCACTATGCACCTCGTGGAGATGATGCACAAGTTTGACAGGTTGTTTTAATCCATTAGAAGAAAAAATGTTACTATGGTGAGTAACTTTTCGCTTTTCCCCATTTCCCCATTACCATGCACTGTTGCTTTAAAAAGAGATATCTGTTCTGCAGAAGACTTGTCAGCCTGCCCTACATAAAGTTTTACATACCCAGGATGCTTTTCTCTGGGATTGAGGCTTTAGAGAATATATGTGTCGTTTGGAGAGATGTAAAGAAACCAAACCATTGTGATATTTCTTCTCCTCTTGCATCCTTTTATGGATCCTGTGCACTGCTCTCCCTGCAAACTGCTTCTTTCTTGTGCTCCCTCAGAGTACACAAATCGCCAGGTTTAATGCTTTGGAGCCTAGACAGGTACCAGTATCTTTGTACTGGGAAAAATAACAGATTTATCTGTTGTTAGGCTCCAAAGGGTTAACTATCATGGGTAGTGATGGGCAGGGAACATTTCTCTGTGTCTAAACAGATCTAAACATTGGGGGTAGGGACTGGCAGTGAATGTTTCTCTGAATATGAAGAGACATGAGTAGGGAACAGTTTCTGTGACTCCCAACAGGTATAAACGTCGGGGGTAGGGATGGGCATGGAACCCATCTGTGAATCTGAATGAATCTAAATATCAGGGATAGGGATGAGCAGGGAACCTTTACCTGAATCTGAACAGACTGGAACATCGGGGTAGGGATGGGCAGGGAACCTTTCTCTGAAAAGATCTAAATATCCGGGGTAGGGATGGTAGGAACTTTTTCTGAAACTGAACAGATCTAAATGTCGGAGTGGTAGGTATTGGCAGGGAAGGCGTGGAACCTTTCACAGAATCTGAACAGATCAGAATAGGGCTGGACAGGGAACCTTTCGCTGAATCTGTATGAATATTTGCATTGAGGGAAGGAATGGGCAGGGAACCTTTCTCTTAGTCTGAACTTCGGGGAAGGGATGGGCAAGGAAACCTTTCCTTAAATCGAAACCGATCAGAACATTGGGGTAGGGATGGGCAGGGAACCTTTTTCCGAATCTGAACAGATCAGAACGTCCTGGACGGGGAGATGGGCAGGGAAACCTTTCCTTGAATCTGAGCAGGTCAGAACGTTGTGGTGGGGATGGGCAGGGAACCTTTCCTATTAATCTGAAAAGATCTGAACATCAAGCCAGCCCAGTGGTGCTGAGGCGCTGGCCGCCTTGCCTTGCGCTACACCGGTGACCCTGGTTTGGGATTGGACTCAGGTCGACGGGGTGTTGGCATGGGGGGTAGGAGCAGGACAGAGCAGCTGGAAGGCAGCTCTCCTCTCCTGGGGTGGTTGCCACCCCCCCCCATAGTCCTGCTGCCACCGGTTGGCGGTCCAGTAGTTATTGTAAGTGGATGGGGTGGCGTGGGGCGCCTTGAGGCAGGCGCGCGCTCATCGAGGTAGGGGAAGGGATCGGGAGAAAGAAAAAAGTACAATAAAGTAATGTATGGAAAAAAAAAAGATCTGAACATCGGAGGTGGGTTAGGTAGCAAACCTTTTGTTGCATTTGAACATTGAAGGTTGGGATGAGCATGAAATCTTTTATTGAATCTGAACAGATCTGTACATGTGGGAAAGGAATAAGGATGCAGGTTTTCAATATGAATGGTCTTTTGTGGAATTAGTGTTGTATTCAGAGATCTGTGCTGCGCACCGATGACCCCTTCATTGGGGAGAAAAAGCATTTTCTAGTCTTTTATTTGGTGTGGAGTGGGTATTGTAATTTTCTCATGATGATCTCTCCTTCTGCATCCTATTGTTCCATAAAAGAGAGTCATTTTGCTTCATATTAGGATGCTTCAACTAAGAATATAGTTTATAGTGAAGTCTTAATTTCTCCACGAAGAGACATTTTCTACATTACATGGTAACTTAGCATTTTAAGGTTGGAAGAGATTCTAGGTCCATCATGTCCACTGCCCGCCACATCACAAGCAGGGATGAAATAAGTATGTTGTGCAAGCCTGCATCCATTTATATGGATTACTTACCCACTCTATTACCTAGGATAACCAGAATGGATTACTTACCTACTGTACTACCCATGATAACCAGTACTTTCCTAAGAAGTGTGTCGAGGCTTGTGCAGGCTTACCTTAAATGCCTGTACTGTCTTAATGTCTTTCCAATGGTAGGCTTTTCCATAGATTCACCACCTTATGGGAGAAAGTGCCTTTTATCCCCTGAATTTACCACCTCTGAGCTGCAGGCTATGTCGCAGTGTCCTGCTGCAGGACACCATATCAAACCTCTTTGACTGTTAAATCTTGTCGATAGTATAACCTTGAGTATGTAAAAGACTGACATTATGTCCCCTGTCAGCCTTCTTTTCTTCAGAAAGTACATTTGCACAGTAGCCATGAGTGGATGATTGAAAGGGGCAATATGCTTTTAAACTATGTGTGTGAGTATTCAGAGTCCTGGCCCCTTTATTCATCTATTGTCTTATCATGTGGTGCAACATCACTATCTACACCTCCCAGAATGCAAACAAGTGTCAGGCAACCAGGAAGTGATTAACCACAGAACGGGAAGTGGGTGCTTTGTTTGCTCTTGTGTGGCAGCACAGTCATGCAGTGACCATTGCTTTACTGGAATGCCTCATGAAAATACAGCAGTGACTAATTTTCATGAAACCAGCTTAACCTTCGTGCCTGAGTTTTGTCTGGCCTTCACTTTTACACTCTATATACTGTGTACGCATGTGTGATTACCTCAGTTCAAGTAACTTTCTGTCCTTCTCCTCATTTTAAATATTTCTATACAACCTCAATTCCAGACCCTTTTCAAACATCTCATTAGGACAGATATACATTGAAAACTGCTGGGGGGGGGGGCTGCCATTTTTATCAGCTTCTTTCCCTTTGCATGCTGTTTGTGGAGGGGTTGTGGGATAACAGATGGACCAGACTCTGAACTTTAAGTTCAACACACAATCTCTGTGTGATGTTTATTCAAAATGCTGTAGATAACCTTAAGCAATGGCATATCCCTTCTTCAGTACATCAGTTTGCAGCAGCAGACTATGTATGTCCTTTCTCTGAACTTAGCCAGCACCAACTGACTCACTGATCTCTGATCTACTTAGCAGTTGAGATTCAGCCTCCACCCCCATGCGGGCCTTGTTTGCTTGCTTGGGTAGTGGGGGCTCAAACAAACAAACAAAAAAAAGCTAAAAACAAAGAACCTCGGTACAGAAGCACTGAAACAAGGGTTAACCCAAAGGGCACTGACAATAAGCCAAGTTTCAAAGAAACACAACATCACACATACTTCCATAAAGCAACGCATCATGGGATATATGCAAATCACCATGAAACCACAGACGTTTGACTTGTTCAGTTTACAGAAATTTACATGCATTTTAAATAGCACAACTAACTTAATTTTTATAATAGTTACCTAGTATTTTTTACCATTACCAAAAACACTTAGTGCCATGGTATTTTATTGACTGAAAATCTGGACAGCTGTAAAGTCCAGTACCATAGAAATAATTACTCTGGGGTGAGTAATTACCTGCTCCAACCCCACCAGACGTGTCAGTTTTAAGCAGGGGCTCATTCCAAGGTTTAACCCCCTCTATATAAACCCACTATGTCTCTTGATTCATTCATTTCACTTCCAACTGATACAGACACCTGAAGGTAGACACTCTTTTGGTGTAACCCCAACACAGGTTCCATTCCATTTTCCACCCACCTCCTCCTTTGTAGGTTTTTCATCAAAAAAAATAAAACACATGTACCACCTCCTTGGTTTTAACATATTGTAATATTTTGGCAATATTAGCATCTTTAGCTTGCAGTATACCCCAGTCAGTACTGTTAATACATTTAGCTGCATCAATACAAGAAAAAGTCCCTTCAGCCTCATAGGCTTCTTCTTGCTTGCTTGGAGTCTTCAACCCCAGCACAATATCACTAGGCACAGTCTTACCTGGTGTCTCATATTCAAGTTCCATACTTGCATCTGCGACCTTCAACAGGTAACATCCAGGAAACACAGGAAACAAAGGAATATCCTGCTCAGTCAGGGGGTCTTCCTCAAACTGAGCCCATGAAAAATCCTCCAACTCTTTATCCAAACTCTCTGGCAGGAACCTTTCGAGCACTTGGCACCAGTGTTCTGCCTTTCTGCGTAGTCGGTCTGCCTCCAGCTATTGCCCGTTCATCCTCATCAGGGTCTCTACCTCCTGGGTGTTGTCCCTCGCACCTCCAGTCTGCCTCGACCTGCATCTCTTCATCGTCTTCAGGCTTGGCTGTCTTCCAAGCTCCCAGGTCCAGTCCAAGCAGCAGCTTCTCTCCATCTGTCCGCCATGGTTCTGGTCAGAACTCCACGGACTTTCTTCTCTGGGTTCTCCTCTTGCAACTCCTGGTGCATCGGTCCACCTGGGATATCTGGGTGATATCCACTGGAAAACGTCCCTCTTCAGCCAGTCCAGATGCTTCCAGCAAGTTATCCCACTGCTCACACCAAATCTGTGGAGGGGTTGTGGGATAACAGATGGAGCAGACACCAAACTTTAAGCTCAACACACAATCTCTGTATGATGTTTATTCAAAATGCAGTAGATAACCTTAAGCAATGGCATATCCATTCCTCAGTACATCAGTCCGCAGCAACAAACTATGTATGTCCTTTCTCTGCGCCGCTAGCACCTACTGATTCACTGATCTCAGATCTATTTAGCAGTTGAGATTCAGCCTCCACCCCCATGCTTGGGTAGTCGGGGCTCAAAAAGCACACACAAAAATAAAAGCTGAAAACAGAGAACCTTGGTGTAGAAGCACTGAAACAAGGGTTACCCCAAAGGACACTGACAATAAGCCAAGTTTCAGAGAAACACAACATCACACATACTTCATAATACAAAGCATCATGGGATATATGCAAATCACCATGAAACCTCAGGCTTGTTCAGTTTACAGCAATTTACATGCATTTTAAATAGCACAACTAACTTAATTTTTACATTCAACAACATGAAGTGTTGCTGTATTCTGACTATTGCAGTGATCCCCAACCATTGAGCTGCCCCGGAGAACAAAGAGTTAACTTTCTATGCAGAGCATAGTATGCTGAGCTCGAGCTCGGCTGGAGTCTGTCTGGAGTGTTTCAAACTCAAACCGTCAGATTCTTTACTTAACCTCACTGAACGGTCGCTCAGAGATTTCTCATTCAGCTCGGTTCGAAAGTCGGTTAAAGTCTCAGTTTTCGTCGGTTTTTAAACCGAAAAAGTATCCGCATAGTCTGTTCAGTCTCTGTCTGTGGTGCCGTGAGTACTAGATAGGAATTATTCTTTTTCTGTGTGGAACTTGTAAAGTGTGGGTCGGTTCAGCTGAACCGACCATCTGATTAGTGAAATTTTGTGTTTTACTTAGTGTGTGGTTACCGGTACTTATCGGTTCTAAAAAAAACGTGTTTTACTACGTCTTTTTCCAATACCCGTGACACGGTTAGGAACCGATAAGGGTGTCTTGCCTGGCAGTTGCCATAAAAAGGGCAAGTTGGTTAGGTTGGCCATGTCTGAGAAACTTGAGAAACAAAATGGACCCACTGGGTTTCAACACTGCAGTGAGTGTGGGGAGGTCTTTGCTAAGGCAGATCCCCACACCACCTGTGTTTATTGTCTGGGGTTTGACCACCTCGATTCAGACTGCCAAATATGTAAAATTTTCCCAAATCTACCCTTGAGAAGAGATTAGGTAGACTGAGGGAAAAGGAGGCCGAGAAGTCCACTGACCTGGATGGCCAGCCCGGTTCGGTTCCGACCGAACCAGAGGGATCGCCCTCTGACCAGGGCGATACTACTTCGGGCAAAAGGAGAGCCGATTCCGAGGGATCGGTTCCAACAAAAAGGAAACGCAAATTAAAATCGTCCTGTTCGGATCCAGAGGTTCATGTTCCAACCGCCGAAGAGATAGCCAAAACAATTTGGATTGTGGAATCGTTTCGCCTGGTTCCTACCGATCCGGCACCTTCTGGCAGGGGTTCGGTTGGTTCCCCCGGTTCAAGATTATACCCTTGAAGATTTTTATGAACCGGATTTTGAAGAGGAAGGGCAATTTGAGGATGATGATGGTGAAAGTGAGGGTCTGGATGTCTGTGGAACTGGACATCTCCCCAGACAGACCCTTAGGTGTTTCCCCTCCTAGGATTTCTGAGTCCCCTTCTCACTTTATGTTCTACAGAAAGGTGGCTGAAACCCTCCAGCTTCCTATGGAGGAGACATTGGAGGATAAAAAGGAGCCTGATTATATAGAAATGATGGACATCCCAGAGTCCAGGAGACTGTCTATTCTCCTCCACAAATCCTTTGGGAAGCAGACACAAAAAATTCTAAAGTCTCCTAACACTATACCTCCTGTGGATAGAAGAATGGACAAGAGGTATACACTTTCAGGCTCAGACACTGAGTTCTTATACCAGCAATGCAGCCATGTTGGGGTAGTGCAGGCTGCTGCCTGTGACAAGGCAAATATTCCCTTGGCTTCACACCCCCCAGACAAGGACTCCAGGAAGATTAATGCCATGGCAAAGAAGCAGTACATGGCATATTCTTTGGGACTCAGGCATGCTAATTATATGGCCTATACATCCAGGTACCAGAAGTCTAGGTGGGACACTGTACTGGCACTGGCTAAACAGGCCTCCCCCCAGCTAGCCAAGGAGCTGGAGGCGGTGGCTGCAGATGGGATTGAGGTATCTAAAGTTCAGTTTCATGCAGCTGTGGACTCCAATGATGTGTCATCAAGAGTCATGGCTACATCTGTGGCTCTTCAGAGAATGGCTTGGCTCATATGTACTAGCCTCTCACAGGATACCCAGGCTAAGGCCATGGATTTTCCTGTAGTGGGTAATTCTCTGTTTGGGGAGCAGACAGAGAATTACATGAAGAAAATGGATGCGTACAGGACCACGTACAGGAGTGCTCAGGCCAAGGAGAGGCGGGCAACTCCTCAAAGGCAGCAGTCTAGGGGCAAGGGCAGGCCTTTTCATAGGCCTTTTTACCAAACACAGACCTCTTCTACCTTTTCACAGAGGGGGGTTCTTCAGAGGGAGAGGCAGAAGGGGGATGAGCAGGGCTGCATCCACTCCTCAGCCTAAGGCCCCTGCCAAGCAGACACCCTCGTGGGCCTGCCTGGGTCGACTCTCCTATTCCAGTTGTGGGCAGGCTGGCTTACTTTGTCCAGGACTGGATGTCTATTACATCAGACAGGTGGGTCCAGGAAGTAGTAAGCCAGGGACTGGTTCTCAGCTTCAGAAAATTTCCAAAGATGAGAGCCAGATCTTTTCCACCCACAAATCTCTCGGAAACCCTTGCCGTAGAGGCAGAGGTTTAATCTCTGATGGCTTTTAGAGCCATAGAGAGTGTTCCTACCCTATACGGGGCAAAGGTCTGTACTCCAGGTACTTCCTTACCCAAAAAGACAGGGAGTGGCAACCCATCCTAGACCTAAGATACCTGAACAAACATCTTTTAAAACCAAAGTTCAAGATGATAACTCTGGGAATAATTCTTCCCTCTCTAAGGCCAGGAGACTAGCTGGCCTCCCTGGACCTCAAAGATGCCTGTTTTCACATTCCCTTCAGGTGCTCCCACAGAAAGTACCTCAGGTTCGAGTTGCCCTCAGGCCATTGTCAGTTCAAAGCAGTGTCCTTTTGTCTAACATCAGCCCCAAGGGTTTTCACAAAGTGCTTGGCAGTAGTCGTTGCCTTTCTAAGAAGGCAAAAGATTTCTGTTTTTCCATATCTGGACGACTGGCTCATAGTGGGCCAGTCTCCAGACCAAGTCAAGTCAGACCTGCAAGTGACCCAGCAAGTGCTCACTTCTCTAGGATTTCTTCTCAACCTTCCCTAGTCAGTTCTCGAGCCAGTGCAGCTCCCTTACCTTTATAGGGGCAGAGTTGGATACTGTCAAAGCAAGAGCCTTTCTTCCCCTGGGAAGGGCAAGAGTTCTTATAGAACTGGCCTCTTCCTTCAGCCTTCAGGTGTCTCGACCAGCAAGGCATTTCCTCCAGCTGTTGGGCCACATGGCAGCTTCTACAGCAGTGGTCCAAGGGGCAAGATTCCAGATGAGGGATATTCAGTTCCATCTGAGGGCCTTTTGGTCCCCAAGGAAAGATTCCCTTACCAAACTGATTCCTGTGACTCAGACCCTGATCCAAGCCCTTCAATGGTGGAAGGATCAGGACAACCTAAGGCAAGGGGTCCCATTTGCCACTCAGTCTCATTCAGTGGTCCTCACCATGGATGCTTCTCTTCTGGGCTGGGGAGCCCATCTGGGGGCCCTCACTACCCAGGGACTATGGTCCCCTCAGGAATCCCTTCTCCATATCAACCTCCTAGAACTCAGGGCAGTTTTTCTGGCCCTAAAAGCTTTCTCTGTCAGTGCAGAACAAGGTGGTTTAAGTCAGAACAGATACCACCACCACCACCATGTGGTACATCAACAAGCAGGGAGGCACTTGGTCTATGGCCTTGTGCACAGAAGCCATGAAGTTATGGTCCCTGGCTTATTCCCTGGAGACCTCTCTGATAGCAGTTCACCTTCCAGGGAAGGAGAATGTGCTAGCAGATGCAATGAGCAGGATCTCTCAGGGTCATCACGAATGGTCCCTGGACCCTCAGGTGTTGAAAGTGATTTTTTCAAGGTGGGGCACTCCAGAGATAGATCTCTTTGCAGCCCCAGACAATCACCAGCTTCCTCTCTTTTGTTGCAGACCCCCAGTCTTGGGCACAGTCCCCCTGGATGCTCTGATTCTGAATTGGAAAGGGAAATTTCTGTATGCCTTCCCACTCCTGTTCAAAGTTCTAGTCAAGATAAGGTCTCAACCTTGCAAAGTGATTCTAATTGCTCCAGATTGGGCCAGACAGCCTTGGTACCCCCTGTTGTTGTCCCTAGCAGTCCATCTTCCCCTGTCTCTTCCCAGGAATTACAACCTGTTAATATCCTCTCGGGGGAGGATTTGGTATCCCAATCTTCAGTCTCTCAATCTCAAGGCATGGCTCTTGAAGAGTTAGTTTGCAGACTTACATCTTTCTCAGGGGTTTCTGGATATTCTTAAAGCTGCTTGAAAGCCCTCCACCAGAAAGACTTATAACTCCAAATGGAAAAGATTCAGCATTTGGTGTTCCAAGAAGCATATTTCTCCAGACACTGCTGAATTGCCTACAGTTCTGGATTATATGGTCCATCTTAATGGCCTAGGCCTCAGACCAGCTACTCTCAAGGTACACTTGTCAGCTGTTTCTGCTTTTCTGTCCGTGGGAAAGTCTTCCTCACTATCATCTCATCCTGTGTTCTGTAAATTTTTTAAAGGATTGCTGCATACCAATCCTCCCTTTAGAAACCCTGCCCCTGCCTGGGATTTGAATGTTTGCATTGCTCAATTTATGCAACCCCTTTTTGAGCCTATGTCTTTAGCAGAGCTCAAGTACTTGACTTGGAAGACTGTGTTCTTGATAGCCTTTACCTCTGCCAGGCATATCAGTGAATTGCAGGCCCTGTCAGTGGAACCTGATTTTATCTCCTTTCACATGGATAAAGTGGTTCTTAAAACCAATAGAAAGTTCTTGCCCAAAGTGGTTTCAGACTTCCATTTGAATCAGTCTGTGTCTCTCCCTGTTTTCTTCACTGATCATTCTTCCTCAGGTGAGAGGAGAACTACACAGTTTAGATGTCAAAAGAGCCCTAAGTTACTGCATAGAGCGTACCAAGAGTCACAGGTTTGACTCTCTCCAGTTGTTCCTCACTTATGGGGAAGTGGGAAAAGGGAAACCTGCCACCAAGAGAACTATTGCCAGGTAGATTGTGTCTTGTATTCAATTCTGCTATGGAAAAACTGGGAAAGATTCCTCCCTCAGGCCTGAGGGCTCACTCCACCAGAGGTACAGCTGCTTCCCTGGCTGCTGCCAGGGATATTCCTCTCTTAGAAATTTGTCAAGCAGCCACCTGGAAAACAGTCCATACCTTTACCAAGCATTACTCTCTGGATATCCAGGCTAGGAGTGATGCTCGGTTTGGCACAGCAGAGCCTATTCCCAAAGTAGGTTCTGTCCCTCCTCCATGGAGGTACTGCTTGGTAGTCTGCAATAGTCAGAATACAGCAAGAATTCATGTTGTTTGAAGAAAAAATTACTCACCTTAGTAATTATGTTTCTTCTAATGGAGTCTTGCTGTATTCTGACCTCCCTCCCTGCCTCCCTCTCAGAACCTGTTTTGGGAAGTGGGTGGGCAGGTGAGTGTGGCACTTAGGTGCTCTTGTTTACACCCTCTTCCTTTGTTTGGGTGTTGATTTATTACTGTTATTTGTATTAGAGTTGTTTTGGTTTTGGGTTTCCTGACTAGTCTTCCTTTGAGAATCCAAAACTTTTACTGCCAGTTGGCTAGTAGGAATTTTACAATTTCACATAGAATTTTCAGTTAGTGGGCTCGTAAGAATCTGACAGTTTGAGTTTGAAACACTCCAGACAGAGACTCAACTGACCTCGAGCTCAGCATTCTATGCTCTGCATATAAAGTTAATTCTTTGTTCTCCGGGGCAGTTCAACGGTTGGGGATCACTACAATACTCAGAATACAGCAAAACTCCATTACAAGAAACATAATTACTAAGGTGAGTAATTTTTTCATAGTCACCTAGTACTTTTTACCATTATCAAAAACACATAAGTGCCATGGTATTTTCAACATTTACAGGATTCATAAAAATAAGGTATATACATCAAAGTATTTTGTGACGTAGTGCTATTACTTACTAAATCAAACAACGATAAACACAACCTGTTTTACATACTCTTGGAGGTCACCCCAGTAACCTCCCTGTACAAGGACCTGAGAGGGAAAAGGAAAATTAAAGTGGACACTATAGCATAGTCAAGAAAGGGAAGGGGGTGCCCATAGGAGGCCAACCTTATGGACTAGAAATTGTAAAGGATAGAGTAGGCTAAGAAATAGAAGAACTGTTGCAACAGATTTAAGAAAAGGGCAGTCCTCAAGAGTGGCAGGAGCTCCCTGTCACACTGTCCACATTATGGATATTCCAGGATATTGCATGAACATAAAGACAGTACAGGTATTCAGGGTAGGCTGAGACGAAATTCTGCATAGTAGAGTGGATAGGGAATCCCTATGAATTGGTATGTGTTTGGGTACAGTGCTTTTGTTTTATTTTTTGTCATCCCTACTTGCGAAGTAGGGAGAATGATCCTTATGGACCTAGTGTCCCTTCCGATATTAAAATGACTATTACTATGTTTCTGATGATCAACAGCATATCACCACTCTGATCTAGCTGCATCCAAGTTGTTGGGACTGGCAGTGTGGCAGGAGCTTTAAAGGGAATATGTACCATGCAAGGTCACTTTATAAATATGTGAACCTTGCCACCCGATCCAGCCCTAGATAAGGGCTTGGTGCTAGTATTGGCCCTAAATATGTTTTTCAAAGTATTTACAAACACCCCAGTACCCCAAAGCACTGCACCATCTTAGCTCAGTGCCATCACATGTTTCCCAAACAGCGGTACTGTTGATATCTATGCTTCCACTTCCTGGTGTGAGCATGGATGTACTGCATGGCCCCCAGACTCTATAATGATATACAGGATTCCATTTCAGGGCACATTGTGTTACATTCACCAGTTCATTGCATGTTGCACCTGGAAGCGAGCTTCAGCTCAGTGTTCCTTTCTCGGTCACAAACTTTTAAATATATAGAATAATGCATGAGAGCGTGCGAAAGTTTTATACTGCTTGAGTGTCACGATGCCCCATAAAGGTTTATCAGGGCATCGCACACTGACAGTGTACATAAAATCCTCATTTAAACACACTTCCCTATGTTTTATTTTTTACTGTATATTTACTGTTTTTTTTACATGAAAGTTTTTTTTCCTCACTCCTATTAGGGAGGGTGCTGAGCATTCTCACTCTAAAACTTTAACACTTACCGCTGTATTTAAAAGCAGCCACAGACTCTTTAAAAAATTGCATATTTGCTGGTTTATTCCCACAAGTGCTACCTCTGTTATGGACTAAACATGATTGGAGTTGGAGTTATCAGCAATGAGTGTTGAATCTTCTCATTTTTGGGACATTTATTTTCAGACTGACCACCAAAAGTTTTGCAGAGTGCAGTTTATGTGGACAAATGTTTGTTTATATTTGTATCTGGAACTTTCCGCACCTCCGTAAGAAAGACTGTGTAGGCTGAAATGTCCTATTACATTGGATGTACCTGTTTGTAAATGTGATACCTTACAGAACTTTATTCTATGTAATTGCTTATTTTTTTACATAGCAACAATCCTAAAGTATAAAAACTTATATATAACATCCTCATTTTATTGAATTAAAAGCAGTGTTACCACATACTGTCGTGGACCCATGCTGTGCCTGACACATTTTGGATCTGACCAACTCTTTAATCATCATAGGCACTCCTCCAGTTCAATCACACATCTTTATACATTATCTGTGATGACCTCACATGATGTAATTTGAACCTGAACCTTTAACATTTAACCTTAAAACATTTAAACCTGAAGGGAGAGTGAAATTAAAATGGAGCAAGACAGATCTTTAGTCTTTAGATTGTTGTATCTGAACTCCTTCCCCCGCCCTTTTATAATATATTATATTGACATGACACCTTGTGCTAGTAAGACCTTCAGATTTCATATCAGTGCCATTTTATTGGATAGTTGATTTTATGTAAATATTGTATATAATATTTGTGAATATGAAGTATATAATATTTTGTATTTGTGGAGAGATTGGTTTCATGTCCAGGATTACTAGAAATTGCTTTAAAATTCTATGATGTCATGTGTGAGGTCATTACAGACAATGTATAAAGATGCCTATTGAACTGGAGGAGTGCCTTTGATAAAGGGCTGGTCACATATGAAACGCATCAGGCACAGCATGGGTCCACACAGTATGTGGTAGCACTGTTTTTAATTCAATAAATGAGGATTTGATATTTAAAGTTTTAAAGAGACTGTAGCTGCTTTTAAATACAGTGGTGAGTGCCCAGTTTTCAGTGGAAGAGTACTATGTTTTATTGGAAGCACCACCTTCCATGTGCGGCTTTTTTTTTTTTTTTTTGGTATGTTTTAGGGTGCTGAGCATGACAGCACACTCTCTCCTGAGCACCAGATGCCCCTGCTTCCACTACAAGTGCTGCCCCCAGTGATGCCTCTGTCTACTATAAGGAAGCAGTCAGCCAGCAGGATGCACATTAACCTCCTCCCTCTAATCAAATATACCGCCCTCCTCCTCCTGTTGGCCTTGCTTCCTGGTGTCCTGCACACAGGGCATGAACTTGGGTCACTAGAGGGCCAAGTGGTCCCCTGTTACTTGCCACATTGTAGGCAGAAAACATGGCTTTGCTCACTTTGGCCGCTTCTGCATACACTGCACCTTTGGCTAATTTGGATAGTCGCACTGTAGTGTGGCCAGTTACCTAATGGTCATGCTAAATCTGATGCATCTGCTGTTATGACATGGTAAGAGTGACCTAATCATTTCAGATTAATAGTACATTTTCTCTCTCCCCACCCTTGCGAAATCAGGAACAATTCCTTCAGATGAGGAATAGATGGCCTCCCATCCCCAGACTAAGCAGTAAGAAGGAAACCACGAAAGGTCACTTTTTTTTTTTTTTTTTTTTAAGTAGAAATAAAAACCTGGCTGATTAGTTTCATTATTATGCAGTGATTGTAACAGTCGGAATAGGTAGGATCGCAGTTTTACCCATAGCTGACATTGTGACCTTATTCAAAGTACAGAGACTATAACAGAATGGATAAGATCAGGTTTACCTTGACTGATGTGACCCTCTCCATAGAAAAAACTATTTCCCAACATCTTTCTACCCCCCATTAGCTTTAATTTGTGCCCCGGTGGATGAGCTTTCCTTCAGTCAAAACAGCTCTGCATGGTCTACCCTTCTGTACTCCTCAAGGTATTTGTAGCTCTTTCTTGAGTATCTCTTGGCAGGCCACACCTATGGAACTCAGGTGCCAGGCCACACAGAAACTTTCTAGCTAGCAGTCTACCAGGGGCTGCCCACTCTGATGTCACACTGGCGTGGCCCTATCCTATAAGAGTTGGCAGCCCTCACGCCCTCCTCCGTTCTTTCTTGCCATCGAGCATCGCAATCAGTCTTCAGAGATCCAGTCAGCTTCAGTCAGCCACCATTTCTTCCATTTTTTTCTTTTTTTCTTTCTGCCCTTCCCTTAACATCACTTTACTTGTAAAGTGATTCCTTTCTTCCATTTATGCCGAACTCCATCACCAACAAGCTCTTCAGGACCTGTGCCTGTAGCAGGAAGATCCCCAAAAAGGATGAGTACGATGCCTATGTCTGCTGCCAAGGCCCAGACCACAACATCCAGGCCTGGGAGATCTGCTGCGGCTTCAACCAGGCTACCAGGTGGTGTTGCTAGAAGACCCTGGAAATTTTCTTGCTGCAGCAGTAAGGTGCCCCTGTGCAGAAGGAGCTACAGACCAGGAGTTCTTCCGTTTCCTGGCATTGTCCTTAGGCTCACAGTCCTCCAAGTTTCAGAACAAATCAAGCAGGAAGCGCCAACACTGGGGCAAGGATCATGCTAAGGATTGGTTCCCCCTCCTCGCTCATGGTCGCCGCTTCCTGTGTTGGTTGTGGCAGGGCCATCTTCCTTTTCAGGGGCAGTCCCTTCTGCCTCGCATACCCTCTCCCCCACAGGGCTACCTTTGGCAGCTGCTCCTGCCAACCTCACCTTGGCATGTGTCGTTCTTTGGGCTCTGCTGTCCCACCAATGTCTCTGTCTGTTCTGTTCCAGCCCTTATTCTCTTCAGGCCAGCAGTTAGGCAGCTCCACCAGGTCTACTTCAGCCAGCGCGAGATTGGCATTTTCAGGGTCCAAGTCACTCCCATGATGCCATCCTCAGAGGGTTTCTTTGGCCACGTCCTCAATGCCAGGGCCCTCCCTTCTCCGGCATCCCCAGGGCGTTCCTCGGTTGTCCCCGCCCCTCCGATGACCCAGGTCAAAGGCAATGCCTCTCAGGCCTCAGCCTGGTCAGCCTCCTTTCCTGACCCCACCACTGATGCTGGCCCCGATTCCTCCTCAGCTGGTGCCGATAGGCATACCAACGGCACTCATGGTGAATTCTCAGGCAATACTCACTTTCCTATGGGATGTCATACATGCTAGACTTGCTTCCACACAAGGACCTACTCTGTAGGAGCCTACTGTGCCTTTCCCTCCTCGCACCATGGGGCTGCAGTGTGCACCTTGAGATTGGATGCCCTCTACCCTCCTCAGGACCCAGGGGACAAGGATGAGTACAACTCTGACCTCCTTTCCCCAACTGTAAACAGTTTTATATATATAGTTATATATATATATATATATATATATATATATATATATATATAAAAAAAGGAACCTAATTTATAAACACAGTAAGACACTCCGGGGGTGCATGGAACAAATTTTGCCACACTTCCAGCTAAAGGCCCTTTGCCTTGTGGCCTCATGCTCCACTACACCCCTGGGTGTGTGGTAAAATCTGTTGCATGCACTCCTCCTTGTGTCTTATTGCTTATTCCTTACACGAACTCCTGTTCTTTCTAGAATGTTCAGCTTTTTTACCCAATCAATGCCAAACTCACTGGGGGTTGCTGTTACCTATATTCATGCCCTGGCATTCCTTGGCAATAAGGTCAGAGTTTACCCTGAGCTGTCAGTTCAGCCTTACCAGGTTTTGTTTGTGACAAAATATTCTGTTGCTATGGAAATGGTTATGACGTCACAAGTGAGGGTTATGATGCCTGGTGTAGACAAGCAGCCAGAGCAGATAAAGAGTAGGGAGCAGTTACCCTGTTATAATTACTGGTGTCTCTATATTTAAAGCAGCAATGCAATAAAACTTGGCAAAAAATTTGACCCTACCCTTTTTCACTATAAAATATGCCAGGCATCTTCCAGTTTTATTTGATGGCACAATTTTATAATTCCACTAAAATCTGAGTATTTCATAAATGTTTTAATTCATTTTTTTTTTCTCAAGAATAAAATATGGCCGCCACATTTTGCATAGAAATAGCATTGTAGACCTGGCAAGGGTAAGATCAAGAAAATAGAAAAAGTCTCATGGTGCATAGCATAGGAGGTATCTATACAAGTACACTTGACATGTATGCTGATATTTTTACTAACTGTACCTGAAAGTAGCTTTTCTGGGAAATAAATTTTTCATTGCACTGTTGCTTTCACACCCCAGATCTTCTTCCAGGGTATCTCAGTCATCAGACTTCACTGTTGGTAAATCGGGGTCCACTCAGAAGATTTTCAGCGGTACCACTGGGGCCACCAACACCAACGTCACCAACCTTATAAAGGCGTGAGCGTCCCTGCTTCCTCCTCAGTTCTTTCCTGCCATCGACTCTGTTCACATAGGTCTCTATGAAAGCTTGGACGCAGTTTTACGCTTATTTGCCCAAAATGTTTCATTTACTTTGGAACTTTGAATCTTTTTAGGCAAGAGATTCCTTTGCCTTTGTTTATGTTGGAGAGTTACTCCCTCCACTTCTCTTTTCATTGCTGCTACGGAAGAAGATTGCCTCTTCAGGTGACCGTAACCTTTGTGTCTGCTGTCTTGGGCTGACCAGGATGCCTCTGATTGTGAGCTGTGTCAGAAATTCAACCAAACAACCCTTAGGTGAGGCAGAAAGGCTTTGAAGAAATTCCCTCATGGAGCAACAGGTAGCCAATTCTGGGCAGGGTCCTCGGGATCCCTCCTTCCCAGTCGCTGGTGGGTTCACAAGCTCCCAGGCCTGAGACAAATCCTTTGGGAAAAGTCACAAAAAAGATCATAGTCGGGATTGCTCCCCTGGCAACACTCCCACTCCCCAACAGCTTCTTATCGTCCTCCAGGGGTGCTCTGTCAGTTACATCTGCACTGATGTCCTCTGCTGCCCAGGCCTCTGCTCCTATAAGGCGAATAATGGCAATGCTGTCTCCAGCTGTCGATCCTCGTGTCATCGGTCCCCAGTCCGTCAACCCTCAGGTCGCTGACGCCGGCCCTCCATCGAGACCTGTTGCTTCCATAGGCCAATTCATTATGCATCTCGGCTCTCAAGCCCTGATGGACGATTCATCATGCCCAGTGTGATGACCTCTCCACCATCAACACAGCCCTCTTCTGTCATTGACCTCAATGATATTTTTGCCAGGGTCACTACAGCCTTCATACACCAGTTGGGCTCATACTGACCTGGGTCCCTGGCACCTTCGACTCACCCATCATCATCGATGCCTCTTGGACCTCCTCGCTCTGCACCCCGTAGGGCTGTGTCAGTACCTCAGTCATCGGCTTTCAAGTTGGGAGCAGGTTGACGTCAAGAACTACCACCCAGACCTGATTTCTACCTGAGGAAGAGCTTCTTTCCTCAGACAGGCCCACTGAATCTTCAGAACTTCTTCGAGGATATCTCTTGCAGCAGGTCACATATATATGAACTTTCCAGCTGCAGGCACTGATTCCAGCCAGAGGATTTTACCAGCAGTCAGCTTGGGTCTGCCCTCAATGACATCATGTGTTGTGCTCTGTGGTATATAAGCGAAGGCTGTCCCAGATGCTCCTCAGTTCTTTTCCCGCTGCTGTCCTGCATGCTTCAACCTCCAGTTTTTTTGCTACAGTTGATGAAGAAAAGAGAACTGTTTTTACCTCCGTGGGACCTAAACTTCATTTTAGAGATGCTGCTTTTTGAGCCAGCGGCTACTTATGAGCTCTGCTGTCTCTCCTGGAAAACACTGTTCCTGGTGGCAATCACATCCCCTAGATGCATATCTGAATTTTAAGCCCTCACATGTAAAGAACCGTATTTAAAGTTTCACAAAGATAGGGTCTCACTGTGTTCAAATCCAGATTTTCTTCCAAAGGTGGTGTCATGCGAACATACAAAATTGCCCGCAGAAAAAAGCCCACAAGTCTATAAAGTCTGCCCGATTGTGCAGCTCTTAGTTTCATATTACTGCAGCTGCCCCAGCCCCACCCAAACCCTCCCTTTCCTGGTCCCCCCTCCGCGGTTGTCTATACTAATCCTGTCCTTGACTCTGTCCGAGACCCACTTAAAGCTATCCACTGTCCTCAGTTGGATTAACTCCTTTGGCAGTGCGCTCCATCTCGCCACCACTCTCTGTAAAGTAATGCCTCCTCATCTTCCCTGAACCTTCCTTCCAACTTCAGACTATGCCCAGTGACCCCCCCCTTGAAGCAGAACAATCGTCCTCTCTGACTTTGTGTGTGATTTTCAAGTACTTAAAGGTCTCTATCGTGTCCCCCTTTCCTTTCTCTCTTCCAGCAAATACATGTTGAGTTCCTCAATCTTTCCTCATACAGCAACTCCCCAGTCCCATGATCATTTTGTAGCCCTGCGCTGCCCCTCCAGTAATCTCACATCCTTTTTGAGGTATGGGCACCAGTACTGCACACATACGAATTTACTCTTCCAAAGGCGTTATCAGAATTTACTCTGAACCAATCTATTCACCTACCCTATTATGAGGAGCCTGCTAATCCAGGGGAAACATTACTGCATGTAACCCCCCTGCAAATGGGGGTTCCCAAAAGACTTCCAGGAGCTTGCTTGAATGCTCCAAGCCTGAATGGTGTTTTGGCATTTAAGCCATTTATCAGTGAGTGTTTTAGAGCCTCTGGTACTGTCTCTTTAAGAGCTGTCTGCTTGCAGACATAATTAGTTTGTATGGGGGGACTGTGTGCTTCTCTGAGTACCACTCGAGCTGCTGCCAATTCACTTCATTTTGCAGTCACTAGAGTGCAAAGGAACCTATCTGAAAGATGTAACTGTTTGCCAGAAATTATTTAGAGTAATAATGAAATTACAGTTTGTCTAACCTGCTTTCTTTGCAGTCAGAACTGTGTCTGCTAGTTCCCATTCTAGTTTTGAACTGCTGAACTGGACCAATCAGTGTGGTAAGCTAGCTCTAAAATGATGCCTTGGACCGAATCAGAACTTGGACTCATAATCTGAGCCAGCCACAAGAGGATTGTATGGGCAGTGACTCTGGGAGATGTAGTTTAGACTTCAGTGCCTTTTGGACCAACAGCAGCAGTCTATTGTGAGTGACAGCCAATCCAGTCAAGAACTGGGAGGAACTCAAAGGAAGTGCCCGGTTTCGCTCAGTTGGAGTTCAGTTGAGCTTTGGCAGTGAAGAAGGAAGGAGCCCTGTGCTTTTTCAGTGTGCAGTTTAGTCAAAAAAACGTGTAAGGCCCAGAGTTCCGGTCTGCAGCTTGTGTAACAGCTTGTTAGGACTGAATCCTCTCTGTGAAAAGAATCAAAGGATCTCTGAAGAGTAGAAACCAGGCTCACCCTGTAGAAGACTGGAAGAATTGCTGAAAATTGCACTCGGTCTGTCAGGAACTGAATCTGCTGTGTGTTCTCCGGTATTGTGCAGTAATTGATCGGGATACAGATGCAGCCTGCCTGGTATAGTACTTCTTTTATATGGATGTGTGAAGAGGTTTGTGTACCTCAAGTGAGCCCTACTGACATTGAAGGACCCTATCTTATTTGGAGGTCGTGAGTACTAATTCAGGGTTGCTCCTGTTGAATTGCCACATTAAATCCAAATGGAATTACTGTACTGCTGACTGTTTAATTCTCCTTTTCTCTGTGTGAAAGGGCCCCTACCAGCTGCCACGGTTTGGACTAGCCACTAGGGCTTGGGTACTTGAGGACAGTAGCCTGATAGGGATAGGCTGTGCACAGAGCCATAGGTAGATTATTAGATGATAAGCTAATTAACCTGATTTCCTCGTCCTTGTTATATCCCCTAAATAAATCAGAGCTGCTTGTTTCAGCAAAGTTATACTGCCTGAGGTATTTGTCTATGTTAAAGTACTGTACTGTGATTGTTGCACTGTATCTCATTTCACAGGAGGTCCCAGTGCCGGAACCAGACCTGGGGGTAAGTGTATACTGTGAAGGTAATTCTGATATATTGTGTGGGCCACTAGTGGGAAGAAAGGGGTTGCAGTGTCCCAGAGGGCTGTGACCAAGTTAGTTTAACTATTGCAAACCCTGACCTCTGGGTGGAGGCACCGCCATTGGATCCAGGCCCCTCAACCTGTTGAGTGGCAAATCAGGCAGGGGTAGTAGCCCTGGGATAGGCCATCTAGGGTTACATCTTGAGGCTCACCGCTGGGATTGTGTGTCCTCTAGTGGCCATATTTACGAACCACTGTTAAGAAAAAATGGGTACCCGACAGAAGTGGCTGTGCACCCGGCTGGTGGAGTGGTGTACTGGGAGGAGATCGACCCCCAAAATGCTATGCTTATCCTGGACATCCCCTGGTATCAATACGGACACTGTGCAGGGGAGTACTTTCCAAGGTGGAAGGTTTACAAAACCCTGTGGTGGTGGGTCGGCATGCTAATCTGCTCACCCACACTTTCCTGGCCCTAGTAGAGTTTAGGATCCCATAGATAGCTCCAAAGTGCCACAGACCATTACCCCAGAGGGAGCCTCACTGCTTGGAGAGTGATAACTAAGGACAGTAAAGACCCGGGGAATCAGCCCCACCACTATCTGGAAACTTTTGAGGAGAAATTTGCTGAATGGTTGCTGGGAGAGGGGAAAACTGTGGAGGACTTGAAGAAACTATTCTTTCCACCTGGGGTGTTCCTCCCCAACACCTCTCCTGCTCCAGTGCCCGTAATGGTGGCTGAACCAATGCAGACTCCTATTTCTGCACCTGCCATTAGTCACGACTCTTACCAAGGTTGAGGATCTTCTCTGGCACCCTCCCCACCCCCAAGGGAGGATGACTGGGAGACCTGGATAGACTATGTTGCCCCCAAGTGCTAGAATGGCAATGCTCAAGGTGAAAAGCGAAAGAGGGTTAGTGAGAGCCTCCCAGGTCCTGCCCTGGCTACCATCCGTGCTAAACGGCCAGTAAACTTGAAGGGACTGCACAGGCCTATCTTGAGGCCTTGGAGAATGTGTATGGGAGCCCAGATTCGATGAGGACCTATGGTGGAGAGTAAGAGATGCACAACAGTACCAAGGGAGTTGTTGTTGTGTATGTATCTCGGCTGGAAAAATTGTTGCAAGAATGCCTCAGAAAAGGTAGTTTGCCAGCGATTGAACTGGACCGAACCAGGCTGGACAGGATCCTTAAGTCTGCCCCTTCTCAGAACTGCTGTTGCTTCAGTTACACCTGGCAGATCGACTGGAATCCACCCTCCTATGATGAGTTAATGAGAGAAATTAGGAGTTGAGAAAAGACGACTCGGAGGGAACTGCACCAATAGCTGCATGACTCGACCGAGTGACTGAGGGTGACCCATCAAGTGAAGTTCAAGGGCAGAGGTTGGCAGTCAATGAGTGCTCTGACAAGGAAAAAGATATGTCACAATGGGGCGAACTGTTGAGAGAGATCCGGAATTCAAAACAGTCCCTTTATGAAGGCCACGCCTGCAAGTACGGGCCCTGACCTATATCCGACTGGATCTCTATGGGGGTGGGGTACCCACCATGTATCTCCTGCTGATAACAGCTCGAACTCGATTCCTTGACCATGGAAGTGGAGAAACTGACGAGATGTCTCCAAATGCTTATCACGCCGCAGACAGAGATGGCACCAAGGTTTCAGTTAGTAATACCCCGCCTTGGCTCCCAGTGTGGCGCCTCGCCAGCTCAAACTCCAGAAAGTATGTTTTGCTAATAATTGTGGGAAAGATGGGCACATGAAAAGGGAATGCCAGTCCCCAAAAGACACTGACAAAGTTGCATATAGGCTACAAGGAGAGCTTGGAGAAGAAATCAGTGGTTAAGAGGTGCAACATGATCCCAGTGAGGGCACCAAAATGCTAAGACCACGCCCTTTGTGGCAAGGTCAGTTGCCCAGGCCCCCACTACCGCCTCCAGACTGGTCTGAGAATAGTGGTCCTCCATGGAGACCACTGTAAAGGTGAACGGAGTGTCTACAAGAGCTATATTAGACAGTGGCTCCCAAGTGACAATTATGTTCCAAGATTGGTATCAAGCATTTGTCAGACATACCCTTACAACCATTAGAAGGGACTGCATGTATGGGGGTTAAGTGAAGGCCTACCCCTATTCGGTATATCCAATTTGGCTGTCTTCCCCACCTCCGTGGCTGGAGTGGCCGAACAAGTAGAGACCCTAGCCTTAGTGTGTCCCCCACTGGACTGTATGATGGTGTCCTTTGTTGATTGGAACAAATGCTCATATGTTCGGAAGGCTGGCACAGTTGTGTTATGAAAACAGGGGTCAAAGACTAGTAGAGCTTTAAGAGTTCCGGCTTTAATTAAGAAGGCCTATGAGGCACAGAGAGATGCTGGAAAACAGAACCAGAGGAACCGGTCGAATTGTATGGAAGAAGGATCCTGAGTCTCTGATCCTGGCGCCAAATGCCCAGTGTACCTTACAGGGAGAGGTCCGTATCAGAAAGGATGTTAAGAATAAAATATTAATGTTGGATGCACCAGGCGATGGAAAATTGCCAGAGGGACTGCTGGTCAAGCTTAGTATTTTGCCCGCTAGAGCCCATGCTTTGCCAGAAGGGTAATGGTCCAAGTTCAAATGTGTCTGAAAGAGACATTCGAGTAAACAGAGGTTGCATCCTGGCTAATGTGCATTGTGCAGACACTGCAGTGCTACCCAGCAGCAAGAGTTCAAGGAAGAATGACAGAGTAACGCCTGACTTGTTTGATTTCGCGACTCCCGCTGCCAGCTGAATGGAAAGTGAAGATCAGTGAGAGCTTGCCCAGAGAGACCAGGTGTTTTCTTTAAAGGAATGGGATGTAGATGCGTGCAGGAGCTGAGCACAATATCCGCTGCATGACGTAAAGACCATTTCGTGAGAGGTCTCGTCGCCTGGCACCTGCTGACATAGATGATGTGAGACGGCATCTGCAAGAGATGTTAGCTGCTGGTGTAATACAAGAATCCAGAAGCCCTTATGCTTCCCCATTGTGGTAGTGAGGAAAAGAATGGAACAGTAAGGATGTGTGGATTATCGCACTTAAACCGGCGGACTATCCCTGATCAGTACACAATGCCCCGCATTCAGGATGCTTTGACTGCCTAAACGGGAGCAAGTGGTTCTTGCTGGATCTCCAGTGGGTACTATCAGATCCCGATGGCCCCAGAGGACCGTGAAAGACAGCCTTTATCTGTCCGCTTGGCTTCTATGAATTCATGAGGATGCCTCAAGGGATTTCAGGTGCCCCAGCCACTTTTCAACGATTGATGGAGCGCAGTGGGGACATGAACTTACTAGAGTGCCTGGTATACCTAGATGATGTTATTGTGTTTGGCAGCTCACTGGAGGAACATGAGAGCAGATTATTTAAGGTATTGGACCGACTGGAGGACTTTGGCCTTAAACTGTCCATTGATAAGTGTCAATTTTTCAAACATCAGTAAAGTATGTGGGACACATAGTATCCACCGAGGAATAGAGACCGACCCAAGTAAAGTTGAGGCCTTGACCACCTGGCCACAGCCCAAAAATCTAAAAGAACTGCAAAGATTCCTGGGATTCTGTGGTTATTATCGGCGCTCATCAAGGACTATTCAAGAGTGATCCCCCTTTACTTAACCTTACTCAAGGTATCCCCAACCCACAAAAATACCAAAAGTCAGCATCCTCAAGACTGAAAGAGTGTATTTTCATCCGAGTGAAGTATTTGGGGCCCGCTGGACTCTTGATTGTGAGACTGCTTTTCATGAGATCATATATCAACTTACCCATGTTCCAGTGCTGGCTATGCGCGATCCAAGAAAACCCTACGTCCTGCACACTGATGCTAGCTTGCAAGGGTTGGGGCTGTGTTGTACCAAGAGCACGAGAATGGCCTGAGACCAGTGGCCTTTGCCAGTAGA
Source organism: Neoceratodus forsteri (assembly GCA_016271365.2). NCBI lineage: Eukaryota > Metazoa > Chordata > Ceratodontiformes > Ceratodontidae > Neoceratodus > Neoceratodus forsteri. The sequence goes on from CM028138.1 coordinate 606,614,229, forward strand.
AGCCTGACCCCATCCGAAAAGAACTATCCTGTACATAAGTTAGAGTTCCTAGCTTTGAAGTGGGCTATTGTTGACCAATTCCATGAGTACTTGTATGGGGCTAAAATACTAGTAAAACTGACAAAATCCTTTGACCTATGTGCAGACCTCAGCTAAGTTGGATGCCACTGGCCATAGGTGGCTTTCTGCATTATCTACATATGACATGCTCGAATACCGAGCGGTCTGAACCACATAGATGCTGATGCTCTCTCCCGGAGGCCTGTTCCCCAGAATGATTGGGTCCGACTGGCAGAACCTGACATTCGGCACTCTGCGGAAGTTTGACAGGGAGGAACAAATGTCCACGGGACGCAGTGGACTGCATGGTGATTGCTTGGGAGCCTCTGAGAATTGCATACCTGCTGCTTATTGCCACTTTTCTGCAATAGACATTGGTGCACTGCCTCAGCTGGACAATGACAGTATTCGGCGGCTCAACCCGCGATCCCATGATCAAAGCAGCTTTAGAAGCCCTCTATGCAGGAAAAGATGTGTCCAAATTACGCCCACTGATTTGAGAACTGCACTGTTATACAAAGAAGGTCCAAGTTGAAACTGATCAATAAACTGTTATACAGAGAAACAGTAGACAGAGGGGACAAGTAGACAAACAACAACTAGTGCTGCCCACTGCCTTCGAGACTCAGTATTGAGGTCCTTGCACAACCACATGGGGCACCTTGGTATAGACAGAACACTTGACTTGGTGAGATCCAGATTCTATTGGCCTAAGATGGGGGCTGATGTGGAGCAACACATTCGAACTTGTAGTCGCTATTACAGAGGAAAGCTTTTGCCCCAGAGGGCTGCCCCCTTGTTAACATAACCACCAGTGCACCCATGGAGCTGGTCTGTATTGATTTTCTAAGTTTGGAGTCAGATCAAAGAAATATCAGTAATGTGCTGGTGGTCACTGACCATTTCACGAGATATGCCCAAGCTTCCCACCAAAGACCAGAAAGCATCCACTGTAGCCAAAGTACTTGTAGAAAACTTTTTGTTCACTATGGGGCTCCACAAAGAATCCATTCTGATCAAGGAGAGACTTTGAGAGTCGCCTGATCAAAGAGATGCTTCTCTGTGGGGAGTGCGAAGTCCAGAACCACTCCTTACTACCCCAGGGGACCCACAGCCTGAACGTTTCAACCGCATCTTTGCTAGATATGCTAGGCACCCTGCACCCAAAGGACAATTCTAGATGGAGCCAACAAATTAGCACCCTGGTACATGCTTATAACTGCACCAAAAGTGATGCCACTGGATTCTCCCCCACCGCCTGATGTTTGGAAGAGAAGCTCACTACCAGTAGATGTGTGTTTTGGGTCTCTCCTGATGGGGTTCAAGCTGACAACTATTTACAGTATGTGCAAAAGTAAAGGCCCAGCTAACTCATGCGCATCAACTGGCTCAAACCATGGCTGCCAAAAGAAATCTGGCCAACAAAGAAAGGTATGATAAAAGGTGAAAGCACAGAACTCCAGAGGGAGATCGGGTATTGCTAAGAAATCTGGGACTGCATGGCAAGCACAAGATTGCTGACAGATGGCACCATCTCCTCACATTGTAGTGGCAAACTAGATGATCTGCCAGTGTACAAAGTAAGGCCTGAGAATAATTCAAAAGATGTAAAACAATGCATAGAAATCATTTACTGCCCATTGGACAAATCTTAATTGAGTCTGAGCCCTAGAAGATGCCCTCTGACCAGTGACTAGAGCTGCTGCTAAGAAAAGATCAAGAAAGTCTGCACCTACAGAAGCAAAGTTAAAGTGTTCCTCTCCACAAGTCCCAGTTGAGCATGACTGTCAGTCCATATCGGAAGAAAGTGAGAGTGACTTTGAATACTATCCTTCTTACGAACTGAGTCAATTGTTTCGGGCAATCCCTAGTCAATACTGGAGACAAAGCTGGGCCTTCTGGACTGTCTAGCCCCAGCTTCATCCTGGAGCCAATGCTCCCAGAAAGTGAAGTGCAAAGCATCAGATCAGATGAAATGGAATCATTGTGCATGGTTGAACTGTTTGAGCTTCAGGGAGGAAAATGATAAATTGGGGCAGACTGGTGATACACCAACAAGAAGAGTATTTTGAGTGCCCTGACAGTCCACTGCCAGTGTCCGGAAGCTCTCCATGCGAGCCAAATGTTGTGGACTCAGAAACTGTAACTCCTGGAGCTGAAAGTGCCCCAGGTTCTAGCCTCTACCCCATGGAGACTCTGACAAGTGAGGACAATGCTGAAAATGAGGCTCAGAGTGCAGAGACTATAACAGTTCCCCTAGAAAGACTGGTCGAGCTGTAAAGCCTGTGGTGCACCTCAGTTATGATTCACTTGGGAGGCCTGTGGACTTGCCTCTCAATGTTGTCCATAAAGGAGTGTGTATGTGTCCCGAGCTCATTGCCCAAACTGAGCATCAGTGCTAACTCCAAGTTACTTGTGTTGCCCTCTCAGTATGGTGCCCTTGCCCCATCCAGCCCCAAGGTAACTGATAGGAAGGGCCCCCTCTTCCAGTTTCATGTACAAGAGGTAATAACTTGAGTTATGGTACAATGTATATGTAATACTGTGTAAAGAGGACGTACTGCAATGTTTCAGAAATGTGTTCTTGGTAAAATGATATATTGACTGATGATTACACTGTGCAGCCTAATGCAAAATGTATATGGCTGCAGTTGAAACTTATGGTACTTGCTTGACGCGGGACGCCAAGCTTTCCCAGGCCAGGAAGGGTGTAACCCCTGCAAAATGGGGTTCCCAAAAGACTTCCAGGAGCTTGCTTGAATGCTCCAAGCCTGAATGGTGTTTGGCATTTAAGCCATTTATCAGTGAGTGTTTTTAGAGCCTCTGGTACTGTCTTTAAGAGCTGTCTGCTTGCAGACATAATTAGTTTGTATGGGGGACTGTGTGCTTCTCTGAGTACCACTGAGCTGCTGCCAATTCACTTCATTTTTGCAGTCACTAGGAGTGCAAAGGAACCTATCTGAAAGATGTAACTGTTTGCCAGAAATTATTTAGAGTAATAATGAAATTACAGTTTGTCTAACCTGCTTTCTTTGCAGTCAGAACTGTGTCTGCTAGTTCCCATTCTAGTTTTGAACTGCTGAACTGGACCAATCAGTGTAGGGTAAGCTAGCTCTAAAATGATGCCTTGGGCCAGATCAGAACTTGGACTCATAATCTGAGCCAGCCACAAGAGGATTGTATGGGCAGTGACTTGGGAGATGTAGTTTAGACTTCAGTGCCTTTTTGGACCAACAGCAGCAGTCTATTGTGAGGACAGCCAATCCAGTCAAGAACTGGGAGGAACTCAAAGGAAGTGCCCGGTTTCGTCAGTTGGAGTTCAGTTGAGCTTTGGCAGTGAAGAAGGAAGGAGCCCTGTGCTTTTTCAGTGTGCAGTTTTAGTCAAAAACGTGTGTAAGGCCCAGAGTTCCGTCTGCAGCTTGTGTAACAGCTTGTTAGGACTGAATCCGTCCTGTGAAAAGAATCAAAGGATCTCTGAAGAGTAGAAACCAGGCTCACCCTGTAGAAGACTGGAAGAATTGCTGAAAATTGCACTCGGTCTGTCAGGAACTGAATCTGCTGTGTGTTCTCCGGGTATTGTGCAGTAATTGCGATCGGGGACAGATGCAGCCTGCCTGGTATAGTACTTTCTTTTATATGGATGTGTAAGAGGTTTGTGACCTCAAGTGAGCCCTGCTGACATTGAAGGACCCTATCTTATTTGGAGGTCGTGAGTACTAATTCAGGGTTGCTCCTGTTGAATTGCCACATTAAATCCAAATGGAATTACTGTACTGCTGACTGTTTAATTCTCCTTTCTCTGTGTGAAAGGGCCCCTACCAGCTGCCACGGTTTGGACTAGCCACTAGGGCTTGGGTACCCAGGGACAGTAACTGATAGGATAGGCCTGTGCACAGAGCCAAGGTAGATTATTAGAGTGATAAGCTAATTAACCTGATTTCCCTGTCCTTGTTATATCCCCTAAATAAATCAGAGCTGCTTGTTTCAGCAAAGTTATACTGCCTGAGGTATTTTGTCTATGTTAAAGTACTGTACTGTGATTGTTGCACTGTATCTCATTTCACAGGAGGTCCCAGTGCCGGAACCAGACCTGGGGGTAAGTGTATACTGTGAAGGTAATTTGATATATTGTGTGGGCCACTAGTGGGAAGAAAGGGGGTTGCAGTGTCCCAGAGGGCTGTGACCAAGTTAGTTTAACTATTGCAAACCCTGACCTCTGGGTGGAGGCACCGCATTGGATCCAGGCCCTCAACCTGTTAGTGGCAAATCAGGCAGGGGTAGTAGCCCCTGGGATAGCGCATCTAGGGTTACATGCATATATTAGATGTACATAGAATTTTGCATTATTACTGTACCTATTATGTACCAAAGAACAGCACAAGACAGTGCAGCTTTTTGTTTCTTTTGCCCCAGGTAAGAGGGCAATTCAGTTTCAAGCAGTGCTTATCCAAATGTTGGCCAACTGCATTATTTTTGTTATAAAAAATATTGTAAGCAACTCCCAGGTGGTGTAAAGGCTCACTCCAAACGTGGGATGGCGACTTCAGCTGTGTGTTTTAAAGGTGTCTCGATCACAAAAATTTGTGAAGTAGAAACTTGGTGAAGGTCCATAGCTTCATCAAACATTACAGCCTAGACGTAGCATCCAAAAGAAGGACCAGTTTCAGTCATGCAGTCTTACAAGCACTGTTATCATAATTTCCGTTCCTTTGCTCCACCGTTCATACCATCCCAACTGCTAGGGACTCATTCCTATATGTGACCTTTTGCAAGAGATACCCTCGAAGAAGACAATACAGTTACATAGGTTCCCACCATAACAGTAGATCTTCGAGAGAATCTCTTGTAGCAGATCACTCTACCCCTCCCTTCAGCCACATGGCTTTCCGCTTTAGGAGGGTAATTTGTTCCTGCTTCCTCAACCATAGCAGGGTTCTTCCACTTACTCCTTGGTTTCCCCCTGAGGTCTTACATTCATTACCAGCGCCATCTGGTCGCTGATGAGAGAAAAGAACCGAGATCATCTGGCACCGCCTTGCTTATATACCATAGAGCAGAACACATGATATCATCGAGGGCAGTTTGAGGTGACTGCCGGTAAAATCTTCCAGGTGGAATCTGCACCTGTGGCTGGGAAGTTCTGTGTGACCCGCTGCGAGACATTTTCTTGAAGATCTGTTATGGTGGGTACCTACATAACTGTACTTTGGTGAGGACTCTGTCAAACATACTTCTATGTCCCCTCCTGAAGATCCTACTTTCTTTAATGTGATGAAGCCACTGTCCTCAGCCATGGGCTTTCATGCAGAGGAGGAAGATGCCACCAGACGGGACCTGATGGATATCTTGGAGATCCCAGAATCTCTCCCTAAGGTCATTCCTCTCATCCTTTGTGCCTTGAGCCATGCCCCGTCGAGCGGAACAGCCTTCCCCCCCCCCCCAACGTATATTTTATCAAAAAATTTCCAAACAAGAAAAGATACATATAGTCATAGACCTCAAAATAAAATACAGACTATTAGTGATAAGCATTATAGACATAAACTAGAGTAATAAGGCACAATTTAACAAATATGAAGACAATACATAGGTGCAAATTCCTGTACCAGTACGACAGCCAAAGAATGTATAAAACTGAAAAGAACAAAACGGAAGGAGTGGTCAAACCTGCTGTGGTGACCAAGATGGCCCTGCAAGCAAAGACTTATCTAAATATGAATCCCATTTAGTCCACCTAGTCAATATATGAAGGTTATTGCCATCATACCTAAACTGCTAACTCAGATACATACAGTATCCTTCATTACACACATTTTTTTATAATACTTATCCATTCTGTAGTGTGGGTGAAGTAGACAGACATTTTCTAATAATAGCTTAAAAGGCTGCAACCACAAAAATACGGTGAAGATAATTATTTTGAAAAGAACTGACTTCTACTGGAAGAACTCCAAGAAAAAGGTTTCATAAAGAAAAGGGAGTGCAACTTCCAGAATGCAAGAGACGAGCTAGCACTATTCTCCAAAAATGCTTCATCTTATGGCAAGACCAAAACATGTTAAAATGGTCACCTCTAGCCCAGCATTGTCGCTAGCGTAAGTCTGACCCACCCATAGACTAATGACAAGTGACAGACGGGGTCTTAATAAAAATGTTTCATATGTGGATAAGCTTTATTATGCCCCCAAGGCCTTCCTTATCATGCTGACCAGACGGAGACCGATTCTGTGGTTATTAAAGCAGCACATGACAGGTCCAAGGTCCCCAAGCACCTGGGTTCCCTCCCCCCGACAGGCAATTCAGGTGGATTGCCCTTTGAGGTCAGAGAGTCTATGCCTCCTCCACCTTGGGGCTTCGGATTGCTAACTGTCTTTCGCATATGGTCAAGTACCAAAATACCGTCTGGAAGAGGGGCAAGGCAGTTGCCCAAGCCCTGCAAAACTCTTCCCAGAAACGAGAGATTCTCAGATGCTTACAGACTGTGGAGGACATTAGTAGGCATCTCTTTAGGGCCTTATACAGCATTTCAGACACGGGTTCCAGGGCTCCTGCTACAGGCATTTACCTTTGTAGGCAGTAGTGGCTGAGAGTATCGGGGTTTGCAGTGAATGTCCAGCAGATGATGAATGCCCACTTTAATGGCTCCAGGTTGTTTGGGCCTGATGTCAAGGACATCATCAGTGACTGGCAGGCATCTGGTAGGGCTATCATATCTGTCCATTCACTTTATCATACATAGCCTAAAGCAGAGCACACGCCTCTTTGTAAGGTGTCTCACAAGCCCATAGCAGGCTTCCACCCCAAGGCAAGACAAAGGACTTCTCCATCCTGCCTACCCCCTTCCTCCTGTGGCGCTGCTGCAGTGCCATCTGACCCTGGTGGCTGGATCTGCCTCTGATTGACTCCTTGCTAGACCCCTCTCTTCCAGTCCCCAGTCAAAAGATGGCAGTCAGAGGTCTGTTCTCCCTCCATTTCAATCAATGGAGTGTGGTGGGGTGTGTTGGGATAACCTCATGCCTCAGGTACAAGGCCAGAGGCTGAGTGCATGCAGCATCCCCAGAAGTGAGGTTATCCTAGCACAACCCACACTCTGGCGTGCATTATTGCTGTTATACATTGGCTCTTATTATTTATATTGTGGGGAAACAAATGAACACATGTAGATGGCTATTAGGCAGACAACAAGTGTTGGAATATCCCTTTTATGTGTTGGGACATCTATTTTATAGTATCAGTCGAATAGTTTTATTTTTTAATTTAAAGTTTTTTTTTGTTTTTTTTTTGAGGAAACACTCCCCATGTGAATACTGCATCATGGGTATGCAAATAATTGTCTGGTATCACTGTAGTGTGTTATGCAATACCAGGCAATTAGGTATTTGCATACCCATGGTGCAGTGCATTCATATTGAGTGCGTTTCCTCATAAAAAATAAAACCGTTAAACTGATACTATAAAAGAGATGTTACCACACTATAACGGAGATGTTCTGACACTTGTTCTCTGCCTAACTATGAAATGTTTTAGCCAAGACAAAAATGTTTGTCCCCAACAATATAAGTAAATAAGGTTTTTATAGGAAACTAAGCTTGTACTTCTGTACTTCAATTGCAAGCTATCTAACTCTCTTGATAAGATGCTGTGGCTAGTTATAGAGGCTAGCATGCAGTCATCTGCATGTTTGAACTTGATGCTGTGAGGTTGTGCTCGGATAATCTCACTGTAATATGCACACACTGATTAGTCAGGAGTCCATGAAATTTTCTTGCCATTGTATAATGGAGAACAATCCCTTCAGATGTCTGGATTCCTCAAATTAAAGGGAGGGTCACATCTGGAACTTCGGAGTTGCCTTCAGAGACTCTTCCAGTACTCTCCACCTACCCTGGTCCATCTAACGATTCTACAGGAGGAGGTACAGTCCCTGTGGAAAAGGCGATAGAGCCTGTGCCCAGGCACCAAAAGAACAGGGGATTTTATTCCAGGTTTTTCCTGCTTCTGTAAAGGACCAGAGATCTGAGGCCTATTCTTTATGTCTATTACAAAAATTCTGCATGGTCACTCCTGCCAGGTCTGCTGCCCCTACTCAAGCAGGGCGACTGGCTGTGCTCCCTGGATATGCAAGATGGTTTCTGCATATCTCAGCATTTCCTCTGCACAGGAGGTATCTCCGAGTCTAGATCTTCATGGAGGTATCTCAGTCTTCAGGTAACACCATAGGAACCATCGTCATTGGTGAAGGGGAATCCACACGGAAGATTTTCAGCAGTACAACTGGGTCTGCCCACACCGTCAACATCAGTCGACGTCGCCAACCATATAAAGGCATGAACGGCCCTGCTCCCTTCGCAGTTCCTTCCTGCTGTCGACTCTCTAGCATGGGTCTCCGGAAGCTCCATCGCAGTATTCGCGCCTTTTTTTCGCCTTCAACTTTTCTAACCTTTAGAATCACTTTATTGAAAGAGATTCCTTTATTTTGTTTATGTTGAGAGTTAATTTTTCATAATTATCTGGTTACCAAAGACTAAAATAAAATTCAAATAATCTCTCTTCCGTTGCTGCCACTGTGGAAAGAAGATTGCTTCCACAGGCTAACACTCTATCTGTGTCTGCTGTCTTGGGCCTGACAACGAAGTTTCTGACCATGAGCTCTGCCAGAAGTTTAACCAAACAACCCTCAGGCAATGCAAAAAGGCTCTCAAAAAATTCCTAATTGATCAACAGGTAGCCAGTTCGAGCCAGGGGTCCTCCAGGGTCCTGGCTTCTGAGTCGCCTACCACTTCTTTGAGCTCCCAGGCCTCCAGGGTCTGAGACAAGTCCTGGGGGGTCACAAGAAAGACTGAGATCACACCGCCCCCCGACGTCGATCTCTGCTCCACTACGTCCTCCTCCTTCTGCAATCTTCGCTATTGTGGTCACACTGCAAAAGAAGTCTGCTGTCCAGGTCTCTGTGCCCACCAGACCCATACCGACAGCACCTCCACCCGATTCTCAGGGCAGCTGTTCGTCAACCTCTGGATTGTCGACCCTCTTCGCTGACGACAGGCTCATTACATAGATACTGTCGGCAGATAAGGGCCTATGGTCCACCCAGTCTGCCCATCTGAGCTTGTAAGTTCCCTTGTTGACGACTCTTTCATCGAGACCTGCCCCTTCTCCCTTCAGGGCTAAGGCTCAGCAGGTCCTCAAGATCCTGCAGGCGAGTCATCAACACCTGTTCTGTTGAACTCCCTCCACTGAGGACCACTGCTGACCTGAATGAGGTTCTGATTAAGTTCACTAATGTGCTTGTGCAGTAGCTGGGTGCCCTCGGGGGCCCACCAACGCCATCGATGGCAACTTCGTCAGTTGATGCCTACTCATCGGCCCTAGGAAGCTCCCCTATGGGCCACTGTCACGCAGCCAAGCCAGACCCAGATACTGAAGAGGTTAACATCGAGGAGGAGTACCACCACACCTCATTCTGATGGTGTGGAGGAAGAGATCTATAGCCTTTCTGTCAGTGAGGACTCTGTAAAGTATACTTTCAGGTCTCCTCCTGAGGACCTGAGATTTTCAATATGATGAAGCAACTGTCTCAGTCATGGGCTTCCACACTGAGGAAGAGGATGCGCCAGAAAAGAACTGGTGGATTTCCTGGAGATTCCAAAATCTCCTTCAAAGTTTACTCTTCCAATGCTGCCAGCCTTGAGGAATGCCGCCACGGCAGCCTGGCACAGACCAGACATGGTGCCAGCTATGTCCCGCAGGGTGGATAATTTTATCACCTCCCTCAGGTCTTCTGTGTTATGCTGCCCAGTCCTACATGGACTCAGTGGTCATTGAGGCAGCTCATAACAGGTCTAAGACACCTAAGCTCCTTAGTTCCCTTCCCCAGATAAAGTCTCATAGAATTGACCTCTGGGGTAAAAGGGTTTATGCCTCCTGTGCTCTAGGCTTGAGGATTGCAAACTATCTGTTGTACATGGTAAAATACTAGGATGCCAATTGGAAGAAGGGCAAGGTTGTCACCTAGGCCCTTCCAGAAGGCACTCAGAAGCAGGAACTGCTACAGTGCCTCCAAGCCATGGAAGATGTTATCAAACGCCTCCTCAGAGCCCTGTATGACATGGTTGACACAGTTGCCAGGGCAACTGCCATGGGCATATGCCTTAGAAGACACTACTGGCTCAAAGTATCTGAATTTACAGCTGATATGCAGCAAAAAGCACTTAATGCTCCCTTCAATGGCACCAAGCTGTTTGGCCCTGACGTCTAGGACATCATTAATGATCCGTTAGCCTCAGGCAGAGCTCTCAAGTCTATCCACCCCCTCTACCATACTCAGGGCCCCTACTTTTCTACGGCACAGTGGGACCAAGTTCTGCAGCAAGACTACCATTTGCCGTAGAACTTCTGCTGCGTCTGTTTGTAATTTCTGCGGAAGTTCTGTGGCACTAACAAACTACCACATCACAGTGACAGCTTGTCATCTTGACTTCACTTTTATGGCAGTGGTTATAGCAATCAGGATGGTGGAAAGCACAGTAATACTAGTTCAAAAAATAACAGAATTATAAAAATAATTTTTTGCCTAAAAAAGCAAAACAAATGTCTCTCCCTTAAGGTCTTAGCCTGTTAAATAAATGACATATGCAGAGGGGCTCTTATGTGATAAATAATGTATTTCTATATGCATGCTATCTATCCCACTAATGAGGTTTCCACTATCA